>CM042161.1:62546895-62581895 GCA_023376005.1 Doryteuthis pealeii | reverse complement strand
ATTTTTATTTAGTTTCAAAAGTATTTCAAATTTAACATATTTCACTACATTAAAATTCAAATACTTGCACCCGGAGGGTGCATATATTTGCTAGTATCATTAATAAGCAATTTAGTCTCAACCTTAATGTAGCTTACCATGTTTACTTGCAAGATGATTAAATTTTTACATAACTTTATAATATCTATATATATATTAAATGCACAGGTGTTTACAGAACTAAACAATGTTAATTAAAAACTGTATTATCTTAACTAATAATCTTTGTTTATGTATAGGCTATGTGGGGACACTTGTATAGGCCTTATTTATTTTGATGGATGTGGTTGGGTCATCTAAAGTCTATCTGGGTATGTTGTCTATTCTCTCCTATTCTGCATCTTGGATCTGAGCTTTTGAGTAAGTGGATTCTCTGTGTTCTTCTTTTGGTCTGGAACTACTTGGGTCTTTTCTTTGTGTCCGTTGGTAGTTTTTAATAACAAATACAAGATTTGATGTCTTTCTTTGAGCTCTTTATTAAATCAACCCAAGTAAATGGCCTGGGAGGACAGACTCTGGAACTTCTTGGGTCTTTTTGTGTCTGTTGGTAGTTTTAATAATGAACACAAGACTTGATGTTCTTTTTCTTAGAGCTCTTTATTAAATCAACCTAAGTAAATGGCCTCCGAGGATAAACTGCATCTTGCATCTGTTCCCTTCAAACACTCATCCCAGACTCTCAATTTTCTCACTATCTCTTTCTCTTTGCACTGTTGGCTCTTGCTTGACCAATCAGTAGCCAAGGTCAGTGACTTCTACATGATAGTTAAACCTTTAACACATGCATCCCGTCACTATTGACGTCATACTTGACTTTCCTAACTCTCGTTATCTTACAATATAGCACAATTTTTTTTTTTAGGGGAGAGTAGCTGGTGCAACTTTCAAGGGCTTCCCTCAGACATTTTCTGGGGATTTGTTATTGTATGTCACTAAGCATAAATTAATCTATTCAGGTTGACATGTTATTAAAATCAATCAATCATATATGAACTTAGCTGTTTATATACACAGTAGATATTTACCCAACCTGTTCGCCATGGGTAGGATGCAGTACATGGTTGCAAGTAATGGGCATCCAGTGAGGATCGAATTCACTATTCAGTAGTAATGGATCTACAAGACTAGCTTGCTAACCATGACACAGTATGTCCATCAAAATATCAGGAATATCAAAGGTGGCTAAAATCTTTTTTTATGACTTTTTGAGATGATGCTTGATAATTTGTATTATCCTGACTATTGTTCTCCTCTTTATTTTATCTACACTATTTCTCTGACTTTTTGAGATGATGCTTGATAATTTGTATTATCCTGACTATTGTTCTCCTCTTTATTTTATCTACACTATTTCTCTGACTTTTGAGATGATGCTTGATAATTTGTATTATCCTGACTATTGACTATTTCTCTGACTTTTTGAGATGATGCTTGATAATTTGTATTATCCTGACTATTGTTCTCCTCTTTATTTTATCTACACTATTTCTCTAACTTTTTGAGATGATGCTTGATAATTTGTATTATCCTGACTATTGTTCTCCTCTTTATTTTATCTACACTATTTCTCTGACTTTTTGAGATGGGGCTTGATGATTTGGATTATTTGGATTATTGTTCCCATCTTAATTATTAATATAGTTAAAATCTATTGAAAATTTATAAAAATCTTTTCATTATCAGTCAAATATCTATTTGAAAAAAATTTTTTCCTGACCTCCCACCAGGCCAGATTAACACCAAGGTCTTTTTTACATGGGGATTTTTATTGAGCATCAAGTGAGGATTGGACCTGTTATTCAGTAGTAATGGATCCGTGAGATAATCATTACACCACAACACCATATGGTCAAATATATTAAAATATTAGAAATATCAATGTGATTAAAACCTATTAAAAATTTTGAGAACTTTTATCTGTCAAATATTAAAAAAAACAAAAAACAAAACTATTTTTCTGACCTCCCACCAGGCCAGTTGACACAATGTCTTTTTTATATGATGATTTTTCATGGGGCATCCAGTGAGGATCAAAGTATTGTGTATTTGATTTATTTTTTAAAAAATTATATATTATTTTTTTTTCCTGGAATTAGTATTATTATAAGTCCTATCTATGGGTTAGATAAAAAAAAATGTGTTTATAAAAAAATTTAGGCCCCATCAAGAATAGATTTATTTCAAAACTTTTGGCATTAAATAAGGCACAGAGGTTAATATGCCGCAAAAAAAAAAAAAAAATTATAAGTAGACATTTACCCAACCTATTGACCACAGGTCAGATGAAACACAAGGTCACAAGTATCTGACATTTAATGAGAATCAAAATCACCATTCAGCAGTAATTGAGCTGCGTAACTAGCACCATGAGACATTGTAAAATATTACATCAAAATATTAGAAATATAAAAGGCAGTTAAAATCTATTGAAAATTTCATGAGAATCTTTTCATTATCTATAAAATTTTTTTTTTTTAATTTTTCCAGATTAACACAAGGTACTTTTTACATGAAGATTTTATGGGGCATCCAGTGAGGATCAAATTTGCTATTCAGTAATAGCGGATCTGCAAGACTATCTTGCTAACCATTACATCACAACACAGTACGGTCAAATATATCAAAATATTAATAATATAAAAGGCAGTTAAAATCTATTGAAAATTTAATGAGATTCTTTTCATTATCTATAAAATATTCATTTTTAAAAATTTTTTCCAGATTAACACAAGGTACTTTTTACATGAGGATTTTTATGGGGCATCCAGTGAGGATCAAATTCGCTATTCAGTAATAGTGGATCTGCAAGACTATCTTGCTAACCATTACATCACAACACAGTACGGTCAAATATATCAAAATATTAATAATATAAAAGGCAGTTAAAATCTATTGAAAATTTAATGAGAATTTTTCATTATCTATAAAATATTCATTTTTAAAAAATTTTTCCAGATTAAACACAAGGTACTTTTTACATGAGGATTTTTATGGGGTATCCAGTGAGGATCAAATTCGCTATTCAGTAATAGTGGATCTGCAAGACTATCTTGCTAACCATTACATCACAACACAGTACGGTCAAATATATCAAAATATTAATAATATAAAAGGCAGTTAAAATCTATTGAAAATTTCATGAGAATCTTTTCATTATCTATAAAATATTCATTTTAAAAAAATTTTTCCAGATTAACACAAGGTATTTTTACATGAGGATTTTTATGGGGCATCCAGTGAGGATCAAATTTGCTATTCAGTAATAGCGGATCTGCAAGACTATCTTGCTAACCATTACATCACAACACAGTACGGTCAAATATATCAAAATATTAATAATATAAAAGGCAGTTAAAATCTATTGAAATTTTCATCAGAACCTTTTCATTATTTATGAAATATTTATTTCCAAATAAATAAGAAATTATAAGAATAAAAAAAAAAAAATTAAAAAAAGTGGTACCACTAAAACATTGGCCCAATTATCATCTCTTAAGTATTTTTAGCAAGTAACAAAGATCTGTAAAAAAATCAGTAACAGAACCAAAATAGAAATTATGGTGCCAAAGATCTCTGAGAACCAAAATTTACAAGGACATTTTTTTTCTAAATCAAAGAAAGTCCAATTATACAAGAATAAAACAACACTTAGTGTGGAACAAAATGTTCTGCATATTAACCTTTCTTCAGCAACAGTAAAACTTTTGTTGTTGTTTTTTTTATCTAAGTTACCTTGTAGACTTTTCGTCTTTCATGGAACTGAATAACAGACACTGTCATTTTGACTGTTTTAATACACCCTAACCCCACCCTCCAATTGTTGGCTGAGGGTTGCCTTTGTGGCAGCTCTCCTTGTCTGTCTATTTTTTACTTGACCTGCGTTTCGTTTGGTGGAAGCCTTCTGACATGTGTGGGTGACGAAGATAATAAGCTGACCCCCTGGCCTGATTCCTTGGCTCAATAAAACCACTGTTTAACATTGCAACTAGTCAGATGTTAAGATACCAGCATCTGAGTCAATGAAGAACAGAGTTAAGTTAGAAGAGCTTCTTAATGAAATGTTCCAAATAAAAGAATGAATTTACAGATGCATATCCTTAATAACTGGATAATTTTCTATCTATATATTACTAAGATTCTAATCATATATATACATATATATTATATACACACACATATATATATATATATATATATATATATATATATATAATATATATATATATATATATACCTTAAATTTAAATTTCATTATTCATTTATATTCTACACTGTATATGTGAATATATTGAAATTGACCTTGTGTCACATCCTAGTAATACAGAGGGGTTAGTAAATATATATATGTGAATATATATACATATATACATATATATATATATTATATATATATATATATATGCAACACGAGAATACAGTTAAAAAAACGCACACATTCGACCATTTACACCATTTCTGTCATTTTAAAAAAACAACATTTTGTTTACCTGATGAAAGCTTTTAGCAGGAAACCATTGGTAGTAATATCATTCCCAAATAAATGAATAAAAGCTAAAACTTTTATTTGTCACTTCATTCAACTATATATATATATATATATATATATATATGACTGATGATAAATCATTTGGGTGTCGACTTTGGCTGGTGGTAGCTTGCTAACATCTAGCCACACTGAGGAGATGTGATATGTCAAAAACAATGTCTTTGGATGACTAAAATATATATATATGTATATATGTAATCTTCTCTGTCACCGCTCTTTCTGTATAATTACTTAGTAAACCACTAGCAGCATATAACTGCTTTATCCATTGTTAGTAATGACATGACTGTTCCCCCATCCCAAACAAAGGCTGATCTAAATTGTGTCATGAAGAAATTGAGACCTACAAATAAGACTTTGGTACAAACTCCTTATCAACCAAAACATAGAATTTGTTCCTAATTTTAAGTCTACAAGAAACCGAGACAAACCCAAACAGTTTTAGAAAAAGAAAATGAACTTTGTCCAAATGTCCAGCTTTTGTATGAGGTGTTCAAGAAACTTGATCCAGCAAACAAATCCATAGTGGATTTTATTTCCTTGTGACCATAACCTATAATTCTTTTTCATTAAAAGAAGATAGAGTCAGCAGACATGAATCGCTCATGTCTGGAGACCACTGGCCCAGGGATGACGCAATCCTTTTTTTTTTTCTGCTATTGGTCAGTTAGCATGGTGGGATTGATCAGTGGGGTGGGGGTAGTAGAAACTCTTGGACATATGTAGGAAAGAAGAATGGTGGGTGGTAGTGGTGGTGTTGGAAGATGGACTGACAACAGTCAGAATCCAGGGATGAAGTTATCCTGCTTGTGATGCTATACTTACCACTGCAGATTTGGATGATGGCCAGTGTCCAATGCCGGAATTTTTATGACCCATCTTGGACAAACTGGACAAAGAGAAAGATCCATATAAATAACATTGCTTGTGTGTGTATGTGTGGAGAATACTTGAGTTTGGATAATGGAGGAAGACATAGCCAAGTTGTCTACCAAGTTGAAAGATGAAAATTAGATATTGATGTTGACATTCAAAGAAGAGGAAAGAAAAGCAGAAATCTTTTCCCAACTTATCTGGCAATTTTGAACGTAGTCTCACCTTGTGGTCGAGAGAGTTGCATATTTGCCACAAGTGTTTGAGATTGGAAAAGCCAAGATTTAAAACCAACTTATCTGGCAATTTTGAACGTAGTCTCACCTTGTGGTTGAGAGAGTTGCATATTTTCTACAAGTGTTTGAGATTGGAAAAGCCAAGATTTAAACCCCAACTTATCTGGCAATTTTGAACGTAGTCTCACCTTGTGGTTGAGAGAGTTGCATATTTTCCACAAGTGTTTGAGATTGGAAAAGCCAAGATTTAAACCTAACTTATCTGGCAATTTGAACGTAGTCTCACCTTGTGGTTGAGAGAGTTGCATATTTGCCACAAGTGTTTGAGATTGGAAAAGCCAAGATTTAAAACCAACTTATCTGGCAATTTTGAACGAAGTCTCACCTTGTGGTGGAGAGAGTTGCATATTTTCTACAAGTGTTCGAGATTGAAAAGCCAAGATTTAAACCCAACTTATCTGGCAATTTTGAACGTAGTCTCACCTTGTGGTTGAGAGAGTTGCATATTTTCTACAAGTGTTTGAGATTGAAAAGCCAAGATTTAAACCCAACTTATCTGGCAATTTTGAACGTAGTCTCACCTTGTGGTCGAGAGAGTTTCATTTTTTCCACAAGTGTTTGAGATTGGAAAAGCCAAGATTTAAAACCAACTTATCTGGCAATTTTTGAACGTAGTCTCACCTTGTGGTCGAGAGAGTTGCATTTTTTCCACAAGTGTTTGAGATCAGAAAAGCCAAAAATTAAACCCAACTTAGGAGTTAGGGAATCACATTCATTGTACGTCTACATTGTTTATGTAGTTGTTTCTTAAGAGCTTTTTACACATACAATTCTTAGGTTTGTTTTCTTCAATCTCATTTATTTCTTCATTTTCATGTTCTTTCATTGGAAAATGCTTATCTCTCCAACTATAGGTTAAATAGTACCACTAGTTATACCACATTGATAACCCAAGAAGGTTGATATGCAATTAAAAAATATATCAAATCAAACCTTTAATTTGGCTTGTGGTTACCTGTCTTCTCTCCATATACAAAGTGTGTCAAAAAAGTATCAAGATTTTTTGTACTTTTTGACACACATTGTATTCTGAAAAAATTAACAATCCGTTCATTATTCATTTCTGTCTTGGTAAATACAGCTTCAAACTCTTCACTTTTATGACACACCTTGTATTCTGATAAAAAAACGAACATCCGATTCATTGTTCATTGTTATCTTGGTAAATACATCTTCAAACTCAGCACTTTTTTGACACACCTTGTATTCAGAAAAAATTAACATTTCATTCATTGTTCATTTCTATCTTGGTAAATACAGCTTCAATATTGATACTTTTATGGCACATTTGTATATTTACATAGTTTTCTTGCTTGTTTTTTTAATTAATTATTGACTTCTAAATGAAGAGGTCCATTTTGATGAAGCCTGGCATGTGAAAGGAGTTTAAATCAGGAAGTGTTTAATGGTTTTTATTAATTGAAGCAGTAGGCTTTTTATCACCATACACTCATTTCTGGATGTACCTAGAACATTTTAGCTAAAAATAGATCAGAAAGGTCTAATTCATTCTGAGGGCAAATAAAACTGGTATCTTCAGGAGTGTCCCTTCAAAATGGAATGGAAATTTTCTCAAAAAAACTACTCCAAGCAATTCATTAAACCAACAAAATCTTTGGTTAATGTTCCAATATGGATAAAATTTGGCATGTGAACTCCCTTGACCTCAAGGTGTGTTTTAAAGACAGTGGCTGGGGTGTGGGGCTTCCTCTTGATCATGAAGGTACCTATTATTATTTTAGCTCAAAATTGAAAAAAGGTCTAATTTTTTTCAGAAAGCAAATAAAATTGGCATCTGCAGCAGCATATCTTTCTATCATTAGTATCCACTGAGGTGTAATGATTGGTGATTTTTCTTGAAATAGTTTAAGATGTTTTTCAGTGTGTGTGTGTGTGGGGGGGTGCTTAAGCTAATACTGACAGTCTATGAATACATATTTTTTTAAAGAAAAAAGTAAACTTTTTATATCTTAGCTGTTTAACTCTTTATCTACCAGAGCACCCCAAACTCCCTGACGATCAAAATGCCACATTGCTTGAAAATTACAGAGATCATTAGCTCTTAGAAAATGGTTTAGACTGAAAGCCCATGAAGTTGGAATTTCCGAATGATTGTTTGTTTATATCCGAGACATAGTAAACATTTAATGTCAGCCAACTTCACTATTTAGTTTGGGAGAAAAACTTAATTTTTTTGCATGAATTTTGAAAAGTTCTGTTCAATATAAGTGAAGCTTGTAATATATTAAATACATTCGCTTTTTTTTTGTTGTTGTTGTTTTTTTTCTCTCTATTTTGATTTTTCTGAAAATCAGTTTTAACTCTTAACATCATGTTGATAATTTCAGAGCCCCATTCCAAAAAATTGCTAAAAATGGACTTTTCATTTCAAGTTAACTGTTATTTCCCATAAATCAAAGACTGCTAAATATGTTTAATATTACATTTAAATAAAGGCTATTATTTGGGGTGGATTAGGAAAACAAATTTTACTTCTGGGCGGGTGGAATGAGGTGGTTTAGAACGTTAAGAGTTAAGCACTAAAACAATGGTAATTAGGGAAAATAGCTGGTATTTGGGAGTTGGCTATTGCAGATGGCAGTGGTAGATAAAGGGTTAACTAAAATTATTTGGTTATCATCCATTTATGATGGCAAAAATATGGAATGGTTTCAATTTTTTGTAGCTTAAATTTTTTAACACTGGATTACTATGTTATAAAGGTTAAAAAAAAAAAAAGTATCTCATAATCAGATTTTTTTTTTCAAAGCTGTATGTTTCATTTAGTAGAGCATACTCCTTGGAACTGCAAGGCTCCAGGTTTGATACTGGCCCTCAGTAACACAGCTTGGATCTGTGTGGTAAAATGGGGAGCTGATGATAGCTGTGGTGCTTCACCTCAGACACAAAAACCATCTCTGGTCTAGCACTAGTAAAAATGGGATAGACTCCCTTGCTGTCTGGCTCATACTGACAATAGGCTACTCTCCCTACTTTACTTATCTCTATTAATAGAACACACTCTGCTGGTGAGGCTTAGAATATGCTGACTGTATCCTCTGCAGAGGGGTAAGACCACACTCCACAAAAAAAAAGAAGTACTGTCTTGAGGATGACACTAAACTGCATCTAATGGCAAGGCTCTAGTTCTGGAGATTTAGGGAATGTGGAGTACCACTTTATTGCCATTACTCACATGTCCACTGTGACCTGGAGTGGTAGTACCTGTTAGGGTACCATCTATGGATCAAATAGATCTGTTTAAAAATTATCAGTATTAGATAGAAATATTTGATACTGTATAACTGTAAATTATTTAAATTAAGAATAGCTACTTGAAGCTATAATTCTTTACTAAGGATAATTATTAGTTACTTAAAACCATATAACTGTGTATAAATTCTTAGTATTAGATAGAAATACTTGAAACCATACAATTGTGTGCAAATTATATATACTAGATAGAAATACTGGACCATATGACCTTTAGGCACCCCTTTTGCTTTGCTGATTCATAAGAACATTTTTTTCATTTACACTAACATCTGGTTGTTTGTTAGGGGTTAGGGGTTTGTTTTATAATTTTAAAAAACTCTAAAAATCGTCTGTTAACAAACAACCGGATGTTGACGGTGTAAATGAAAAAATGTATTTATGATTCAGCAAAACAAAAGGGGTGCCTAAAGGTCATATGGTCTGAAATACTTCATATTATATAACTGTGTGCAAAAAAACTCTTTAAAAAAGACTGCACAAAAAATGTAAATATAAATGTACAATGAAAGTGATTCCCTAACCTTTAGGCATAACATAAGTCTAGATGGATTGACATGCCATTAAAATCAATCAATGAAACAATCAACCAAAATCATATATCAGCAATTGTCCATAACTTGCCATCTACTTAGTGAATTGAAGTCAGTTGATTTTTAAATATTGAGTAAAATAATTTACATAATGACTAAAACTTATCTGGATGTAAGTGAATATAAGTATTACATTTCTATATAAGTTTTAGCTCAGTCGGTAGAGTGTTCGGCTAGGAATCACAAGGTTCCTGGTTCGATACCAACCCACGCCAACTCAGCGTATCAGTAGCACAGAGATCTGTGTGGTAAAGTGAGGAGCTGATGGTAGGTATAGCGCTCCACCTCAGATGCTAAAATAATCTCCTTGGTCTAGCGCTAGTGAAAAGGGGGTAGACCCCCTCACTGTCTGGCTGATACCGACATAATCTTCTTGGTCTAGCGCTAGTGAAAAGGGGGTAGATCCCCTCGCTGTCTGGCTGATACCGACATAATCTCCTTGGTCTAGCGCTAGTGAAAAGGGGGTAGACCCCCTCGCTGTCTGGCTGATACCGACATAATCTCCTTGGTCTAGCGCTAGTGAAAAGGGCGTAGACCCCCTCGCTGTCTGGCTGATACCGACAATCTCATTGGTCTAGCGCTAGTGAAAAGGGGGTAGACCCCCTCACTGTCTGGCTGATACCGACATTAGGCCGCCCCGATGACTTTACTTACTTTTTACTGCTCGATGGTATATTCTGAGCAAGTATACAAAATAATTTATGAATATTAACTGGTTTTGTCTATTTTAATTTAATCTTATTCATTTATCTATTTGTATTTAAACTATTTTTGTAGAAATTATGTTTTAGCCAACTACGTTTATTTCAACATTTAAGTTGAAAGTTTGCTAACTTTCACCAGTAGTGTTTTGTCAAGAGGTCAAGATGGTCAGCTGTATATCCAGCCGGCCAAATTTGGGAAGTGGTAAGTTATGGGTAGTTAGAAATCGAGTAGGAAGTGAATTCTTTCTTTGGCTTTCTGGAGTTGAGTAAAGAGAAAATCCAATAAGTGCATCTTTTGCAGCCTTCAAAATCAGCAAAGATGTTTTCTGGCTTTGGTCATCTCTGACTGCTGCTTAGACTTTGACCAGCTCGCGAAGGGCCCCACCCCCTCTTGGAATGATTCTGCAAATGCCTCTCTTTGACATATTTGCAATTTTGGTTTGTTTGATGACCAGGAACAGATTCAAGAAAGAGCTATGCAAAGTTCAGATTCTTTCTTTCAATCCAAGAATTCTTTGATGTGGTCCCCAGTTTCCTTTCTGCAAGGTCTGGCACTGTCAGGTTTGTGATCTGTGTTATCTGCCAACACTAGGACAGACTGGTTGAGCCTGTACTCTCCTGTTTACACATATGTGTGTTTATTTATACATAGACATATATACATATATAGTATGTGTTTCTTAAGGTTCTTGTGGGTAGAGGTAGTGACTTTTGAAATATATCTTAGTGGTTCTTCTTTGGTCAAAGACTTCAGAAACAGATGCCAAAAACTAAAAAGAAGAAAGAGGAACTTTTGTGTGTCACTTAAACCAAAGTTTAGGTTTATATAGCAATTTTAAAAAAAAATTTTCATGCATAACTTTATTTTCATAGAGCTTTATTATATTTGTTTTCTTTTTGTTTTTTTTGTGTGTGTAATGGCATATCAACTCCTTATGGGTTATTTGATTCATTTGTAAATGTTTGATTACAATTATAACTGTTAAGCAACAATGATCCTATTCAATACTTAATTGGGTGACCACTTAAGCAATAGCAGGTACTGTAAGCAATTTGAGTTCTTTATTTATCAAAATGACTTGATTTGGCATAAAATGGCTAAAAAAATGTTGATATGCCATAAAACAAAACAACCAACAATATTAACAATTTATATTTTCAATATTCCATTCAAATAATTTCTTAATTGATTTTTTCTAAATAGCCCTATTTTAATCAATTATAATAATCAAATGTTTGCACACAGTATCAAGTATTCTTATTCAATACAAATGATTTTCAAACATCTATTTGAATTTTAACTCATCTAAGGTTATTTTATGCCTAGAGAATCATGTTCATAGTGTATTCATATTCAGATTTTTTATGTAATTGTTTCTTAAGAGCTTTTTGCACACAGTTATATGGTATCAAGTATTCCTATCTAATACAAATAATTTGCAATTAGTAGTATGGTATGAAATATTCCTATCTAATTATAATGATTATATGGTTTCAAGTAATTACTTCCATTTAAAAATAGTCATTTGTTTACACACAGTTATATGGTTTCAAGTAACAAATGATAATAATCTTAGTAAACAGAGCTTCAAGTAACTATTGTTAATACAAACATTTTACAGTTATATGGTATCAACTATTTCTATCTAATACAAATAATTTTCAAACAGATCTATCAGACCCATAGATTGGACCCTAAGAGGTACTACTACTCCAGATCGAAGTGGATATGGGAGTAATTACAATGGAGCCTCACCACCAGATGCAGTTTAGTGTCATAGTCAGGAGAGCACTTTTGGGGTTGGTTGGGGTGGGGACCCTTACAGTCTGTGTATTCTATGCTCCACCAACAGCATGTTTTCTATTAGTATGTACAATTCTCTTTGAAATTAACTCTTAACATCCTGCTGAGAATCTTTTAAGTCCAAAGCCCAATACCTATAAGGATTTATCAAAAAATGGCTAAAAATTGCCTTTTCATTTAAAGTTACCTGAGTTATTTCCCTTAAATCAAAGACTTCTAAATATGTTTAATATTACATTTAAACAAAGGCAATCGTTTGGAGCAGATTAGGAAAATGAATGACTTCTGGCTGGGTGGAATGAGGCGGTATAGGATGTTAAGAGTTAAACATCCAGATTTAGAAAAAAAAGAACTAATTATGAGATAAAGTTTTTTTAAAATGTTTATAATAAAGTGATTTAGTGTTAAAAAAATTCAAGTTTAGTGCCATACCCAGGACACCCTTTTTTGGGGAGTGAGGGATACTTAGCTTTCTTCAGGGGAAGGAGGACATGTATTCTTAGCCTCATCAACAGGGTATTTTTTATTTCAATGTAATATGAAATAAGTCTCTCCTTCTTGAGTTGCTTAGGGTCAAGTCACATTGAAAGCATCAGTTTCTGCTAGATCACCAAACTTAAGCAATAATGAGTCTGTTCAATACCTAGATGGGTAACCATTTAAGCAGCAGCAGGTACTGTAAACAAGATATATATCATATATTTGGCATGAAATGAACAGAAAAGGGTTGATATGCTGTAAAACACACCAACCAACCAACCAACCTGTGATGTGTAGACTTTGTTCTTTAAGGGGAAAAAATTAATATCCATTGAAGGTATCCAGAAAGATCCAAAATTACAAATGATTATTAAAAACAAGGGTCTGATTTAACTCGGTCGGTAGAGCACCTGCCTAGGAATTGCAAATTCTGGGTTTGATACCGGTCCATACCAACTCAGCACATGAGTAACAAAGCCTGGATAATCTTATCTGTGTGGTAAACTGGAGGAGCTGACGGTAGGTATGGCACTTTACCTGAGCAAAAAATAATCTCCCTAGTCTAGGGCTGGTAAAAGGGGGATAGACTTCCTTGCTGTCTGGCTAATTCTGACAATAGGTCACCCTGCCAACTTGATTTACTTCTTTTTTTTTTTTTTAAACAAAAAAACAAAATCCTAATCTAGTGAAATGAATGTTGCAAAAGTGGCTACCGCTTCCATTTTCAAATCATTATCATCTGTTTGAATCAAAGTTGACTTTTGTTTGAGATGCAGGGAATATTTTTGTAAAGAAGACAGCTTCGCTATTTGCTTCTATACACACTGCCCTTCCCTATTTCTTTGCCCCTCAGCTACCCCCCATTCCTCATCTTGACTCCACATTTTTGGCTAGCATTGTTTGTATCTGACTATTTTAGGAGTAAAAAAAGTAAATGTTTTTTTTTTTTTTCTTTTATGAACCTGTTTTTTTTTTTTTTTTCGTGTATGTATGTTTTTTTTTATCTAACAAAAACAAAAACAACTTATTTAGAACTGTTAGTTGTTGATTGCTGCTTCTATTTCTAAATAGGAAAATTCATAAATATATATATATATATATATATATATATATATATGATGTAACGTTTGTTTGTTTCTCTCTTGTGTGATTTATTTTCCCTCGCTTGCATTTTAGGCATATAACTTTTTTATATCTCTGTTGTTTAAAGATATTTACAAATATAGTTGCATATCTATGGAGCTATTAACCTATCAACCTCTTTTCATATGTATGTAAAGGTATGTGTAAAATAAAGGTATATATGCTTGTAAATTACTTAGTCAATATATATTTATATGGATGTATTTACTGAATGAATGTATCTGTATGTTTTTCTCCCAAAAGTCTCTCATTCATTTTTCATACGTGTATACATATATTCACACATATATATGCATATATATATATATATATATATATATATATATACTCAAATAAAGTCATAAATCTTTTTGTCTTAGTATATATATATATATATATATACACACACACACATACACATACAGTGTCTGCATGATACACTTTATACATATGCATGAATATTTGTGTATATGTATATGTAGACAAAACCTCCCTGTGGCTTTATCTGAAAAAGTAGGTGATGACTTTATTAAAGATAAAAATTAAAAGCACAAACACATAGCCCACCCTGTTATATGTCATTTTTATAAATAGTATTCATATAAAATATATGCCCCCCCCCCACTGTACTACATGTAAATTTTTGTAAAGTAGTATTCATATAAAATATATGAACACTCGATTCTGCTATATGTCATTTTTTTATCAAGTATTATTCATATAAAATATATGACCCCCCAACCCACTCTACATGTGAATTTTTATAAAGTAATATTCATAATCATAATAATAGTGTATGAGTTACACAGGGATCTGTGCAGTAAAATAAGGAACTGATGGTAGGTGTGGCATTTCACCTCAGACTTAAAAACAATCTTCTTGGTCTAGCATGAGTGAAAAGCGGATAGACTCCTTCGCTGATTGGCTGATACCAACATTAGGCCACCCTGATGACTTTACTTTTTTTTTTATATACACAGTGTCTGCATGATACACTTTATTCCTATGCATGAATATTTGTGTATATATCTGTAGACAAAACCTCCCTGTGGCTTTATATGACCCCTCACTCTACTACATGTCAATTTTCATTGAGTTGTATTCATATAAAATATATGAACACTCTGCTCTGCTATATGTCATTTTTAAAAAAGTATTATTTATATAAAATATATGACCCCCACTCCACTCTACATGTGAATTTTTATAAAGTAGTATTCATAATAAAATCTTCTGGGGCCTCTAAGTAGGGTTGGCTTCGGAAGTAGTCTGTGCTGGCCCTGGACACTGATAAGTATAATAAGTATCTTCTTATTTATAAATGTTTTTTCTACTTTCTTTGTAAATGATGATTTGGAGATAGCCACTTTTGGTTCAAATGCACATTGATGGAGTGGCTTATTAACATTCCCCAATGAAGGCAATTGGCAGTAACATAAATGTGTATCATGACACAGAAATATGACAAAAATCCCCTAAAACTCTCTCTCTCTCTCTTTTCTATTTTCTCTACACCTGATTATCTGTTTGATGTGTCCGTGTAATAGAAACATCTTTCAATGTACATAAATACTTACATTTATTTATCTATTCATAATCACCAACACCTGTTTACATGATAATAAATAATTCTATTGGATACATTATGTTTTGCTTCCCATTAGATCACCAAAGTAAGTGTCCTGGGTAAGACGTTAACTTCATTTAATGTTGAAGTTCCAATTATGGAGCTCTGGGGAGTATGGAGTACCCCTTTATTGCCTTTACTCCCAGGTTCACTTGGACCTGGAGTGGTAGTACCTTTTAGGGTCCCATCTTTGGTTTAAATAGAAAAAATGAGTTTTAAAAAACTTTGGGAAGAAATTTTGAATGCCCATCAAAAATAAATAAAACAAAATGTCTTTGGCATGAAATAACCCAACAAGGGTTGATATGCCATAAAATCCAACCAACCAAACCAACCCAAAATGCCAGATGGGTTGACATGCTATAAAACTCAAACAACCAACCAACATCCATACTTAGTTGGACGACTTCACCGTTTAGGAAAATCATGAATCCATCTGTTTACCTCATCCAAGAAGGAAGGCTCTGAATTTAACTCTTAACATCCTGTTGAGAATTTTCCAGAGCTCCATTCCTATAAGGATTTATCAAAAAATGGCTAAAAATGGCCTTTTCATTTCAAGTTACCTGTTATTTCCATTTAACTTAAGACTTTTAAATATGTTTAATACTACATATAAACAAAAGCTAATCGTTTGGGGCGGATTAGGAAAACGAATTTGACTTCCGGACGGGCGAAAATAGGCGGTATAGGATGTTAAGAGTCAAATCAGTTATATAGCAATCAGTTGTATACTTATAAAATCCAAAATACCTATATATAATACAGTAGCTAAAGGATAATAAATATGTGTGTGTACTTATTTTTTATTCCTCTGTGTATACACTTTTGAGTGTGTATGTGTGTGAGTGTGTGTATATATATATATATATATATATATACACACACACACACATGAGCATATATATATAAGTAAAGTAAAGTCGTCGGGGCGGCCTAAAGTCGGTATCAGCCAGTCAGCGAGGGAATCTATCCCCTTTTCAATAGCGCTAGACCAAGGAGATTGTTTTTGGCATCTGAGGTGGAGCGCCACACCTACCATCAGCTCCTTACTTTACCACACAGATCCCTGTGCTACTCATACGCTGAGTTGGCGAGGACTGGTATCGAACTAGGAACCTTGTGGTTAATAGCTGAACGCTCTACCGACTGAGCTAACCCGGCCCCAATATTATATATATATATATATATATATATATAAAACTTATATCAAGATAATAATATATATCGATAAGCATTTTTTGTACATTTGATTCATATGATTGTCCTTTGGGTCATGGGTAATATATATATTATATATATAATATATGTGTGTGTGTGTGTGTGTACAGACAATATATCTGTATTAAAATGTGCACATCTACATAAGCAAATGAATTATGTTATTGATTCCAGGTCTTTATGTACCTTGATATTAAGAGAGGAAATTTTATGATTCAATGGTTTTCTCCATTTTTGAGGCAAAAATAGACAGGAGTTCGGGACTGTCCGCATCATTATTGTCAGTTCCTGCCTCAATACTTTTTTTTTTCACTTTCCCTTTCCTGAACATTTTTTTTTTTTTATAATCTTGTTGGTTTAAGTCAACTTAACACTTTTTTCCTTCTTTCTCTTTTGAGCTTTTTGCTAAAACATAATTGTCTCCCTTTTTTTTTCTTTTTTTTTTTTTTTTTTTTTTCTGAGTTCTTTCGAAACCACCTTTTCAAGTTCTCTAAGCTGCTGTTAGATTTCTGTCTCTATTTTCCAGTCAGATTTTCACTTTGCGATTTATTCTATTTCATTTGTTTTATAAAGCAAGCTATTTACATGATTTTTAACCAATCTGATATGACTGGTATCATTTTGAGCTTTTTTTGTCAGCTATTTGTCAATATGCTTATATTCCTATATCTCGACTGTATATATTCTTATGGTTTGTTTCCAGTTCTTTTTTCATTTTTGGCAAAAAGAACCTTGATTTCATCCATGTACATAAGATGATTTCTCTCTGTGATTTTTGTAAGTTTCTGTTCCGCTGTACATTTCTTAAGTATATAGTTGAGTGCATCATTGCTATGACAAATAGCAGTGGTGATAGGAAGTTTCCCTGGAGAGTTGCTTCTCTTGAATTTTCACTTCTGCTAGAAGTCTGTCCTCCCAATGTCATATTCTACTTTCCTTTTCAATGGCTTTATTGATGAATTTTATATTTGTCAGATATTTTGAGCACATTTTCTCTTTGATTGCTTTTTTTTTTTTCAGCTATTTGTCAATATGCTTGCTCATACCACTTTATCTACCCAATCAAAATTACCTAATTTTCTCTCTCCAGTTTTTTTTTTTAAATAAAAGAATTAAAGAAATTCAGAAGGTGAATAATTGGAAGGATGTATTGGGTTACTTGGAGATACAGAAGATATTCAGTCAATTTCCTTTCACCAAGGACCATATTAGCTTGATATATCCTGTATACTAACATGAATAACGGAAGGAAAGACGATATAAGCTCATTTACACATACAGAAAAGTTAATGTATCTAGTAAAATAAAAAAACGATGTAAAATAGATTTTTTAACATATTGCCTGAGTGGTGTGAGTTAAACAATCAATGTCAGTGAGTTTGGTACCCTATGTAAATATCAAATTCATTAAAGGATTAAAAAATTAAACAATTTGAAATGTAACTTTAATACTATTAAATAAAAACAACTATATATAGATATATAATACAGTCGTGTATTTATTAAAACTTGTTTTAAAAACAATGAGGACTGTCTAACGTTGCATGTTCAAATTTTGAGTGTATTTTATTGAATAAATACACTCAAATTTTGAAATGAAAAAAATCGTAGAATAAATTTATTCTATGTTATGACGATTTTGGGTAATGTGACCTAAGCAGTGACGTAATTTTTTGGTTACAGACAAAAACCAGAAAGCGAATCTCCATTATTAATAGATACATAATAATTTCTCACACTTAATCTTAATTTATATCTTTCTTGTAGTTAACGTATTTTCTTCTTATTTTCCTTCATGGCTTGGTTTGAGTAGTTATCTGGCTAAATGGTCAATCTCTGCTATCTGGCTGGTCATCTCCTTATGTTATGGTTTCTTCTCTTAAGATTGTGTTGAGATGCCCTGTTTGTTAGGTTGTCTTTTAGTGACAGAAAATCCTAAGAATATTCTTGTAAATTTTTGAAACTTGTGCAAAGTTTACTTTTGGACCTGTATGTATTTTTCCCACCCTTTCACCAAAAAAAATGTTTACAATAAATTAATGATGGATTTGCCACTCCAAGACTCATATGTAATACATGTTTGAGTGAATATATAATGGTATATATGTATGTATTATAATGATAGATGCCCTATGTGTGGATATAAATTAGATTTATTTCAACATTTCTTTGACTCGTCAGTCCAGTCTTTGAATGTCAGAATAATTTAAATTTCTATCACCACCAAGATATCTATTAATTTATTTATAATACTCTGTTATGTAAAATATATATGCAAATTTAAATATGTACATTTAAGTTCACAAATTTGGGTTGAATCCTATTAAAGAAACATTGAACTATCCTACCTACCCTACCTATCGATCTATCTACCTATCTATCTATCTCTCTTCTTTCTCTATATATAATATTAAGTCAGATTTTATAATGAGAGCTAAGATTAGTTGATAGTACCCTGACTCAATAAACTATATATATGTATATACTATATATTATTAATTATATATATTATATATATAAGTAATTTAAGTAAATCTTCATGGTGGCCTAAAGTATGTCAGCCAGACAGTGGAGGAGTCTATCCCTTTTCACTACGCTAGACCAAGGAGATTGTTTTTTGCATCTGAGGTGGAGCACCACAAACCTCCATCAGCTCCTTACTTTACCCACAGACCCCTGTGGTATCATACACTGAGTTGGCCGAAGGCCAGCATCGAACTAGAAACCTGTTGGTTTAGCAAGCGTTATGTATGTATTTACCAAACCATCCCCAGAAGTAGGATCTGAATACAAGTCAAATTGTAAGTAGCATAAAGCCGTTTCAGAGTTTCCTTCAACTAAGATTGGTTACTTACCAAGGCTCAAGAAACCAGTCAGTAAGAAGAACAATTTCCCTTGTAATTCCTACCATATAAACTGGACCCTTCATTTTATTCCTGTTTTTTGCAATAAATGTTTTATTTTTCTTGCACCGTTATTTTACAAATACATATATTTTTCTTTATTCTTTACCAAATAAGAAACTAGATTAGTATTTGAAATACAGGTGCAAGAAAAATAAAAACATTTATTTTGCAAAAACCGGACATAAAATATAGGTTTCAGTTTATTTTAATGGTAGGAATTTACAAGGAAATTGTTCCTTTCTTTACAACCGTCTGCCGTTAATGTCTATCCAAATTGGGGGCAGGACAGAGGATCATACCTTCCAAGAGTAGCAGAGCAAAGAGTAAACTCATTTAATCATCATCCCCGGTTTTGAACTCGTTATTTGTATTGTCATATATCTATTTACACCAACAACGAGCTGGATGTGAACAATTTTCAATATCTGTCGGGGTTTATCTCACGGGTTTCCCGCCATCTCTAGGGGAGTTTTATTTCTCTTGGTGGCAGAACTGTGTATATATACGCAAATAGCCAGTTTAATAGAATCACCCCAGTTTCTGCCTAGAATTCTAACGGTCATTATGAAGTCTGAAGGAGAATAGTAGCTGAATTTCTCACTACCCTCTTTCCAAAGGTAGGCTATACTATGTGAAAGTTAGACAACCAGTCCTTAGTCGCAGGGCGTTATGGACATGGCGGTCATTGTTTCATTCCTTCTTCTGACACTATCAAAGTCACTCCAGTTCTAACGGGAGATCAAAAGGTACATACACTTTCTCACACACAACACCGACTACAGATATCTGAAATGTTAGATAGACACACAAACATATTGGCTGATGTATGTATAATATATGTATTTGGTGTGGTATACACAACACACAAGCTGTGGTATGTGTACACTCATATATATCTATATCGTAGTACTGTGCAGTATACATACAATATATGTGGTCTGATTGGGTGTGCACCTATTACCACTAACATATGGAACAATAATACTAATATATGTCATAGTGTCATAGCTACACACATTCCATGAATATAACTGAGTTTATGCTGATAAACTGAGATCGATCACAACATTTAACCAGTCTAGATAGTAGTCTGTATATACTATGCTATTGCCAGTATGACTACTTTCTTTATTGTGAGAATACAGTATTGTATTTGTATCTCTATCTGATATCACCTGAACCGTAATCTGTCGTGCCTATATTGATTTTGTAGTTTATGATTGACACTACATATGATCTGATAGTTTATTCTTTTGTGTGCTGATAGGTGTGGTGTGGTGATTTGTTAACGAATATTGTGTCATATTTCCATATATGATGTATGCTAATCCTTTCTTAAGATATTCTCAAAACATTCCAAAATTTCTTGTCTCTCCGCTCCTCAAACTGAAATTACAATACCACTCCTACCTTTGAGACAACCGCACCCTAGCATCGAAGTCATATTTTGAATGATTGGTGCAAGTGTTTTTGCAGTTCAAATCTTTGGAAGAGTACACAGTTAAAACCTACTTTATAAACTTAGTGACCTTCTAGTGTCTCAGAGTTATTAGTTTATGAAAAAAGTAAAAGAAAATATAACTAATATCAAAGCGAAATAAATAGTATCATTAAACTTATGTTCTTAATATATTCAGATAATTATTGTTAATTATCATATGGATTTTAATTTATACTATATAAGTACGTCTCAATTTGATCGAACCCTCGTACAACACCTCCACTCACCGGCGAGATCGAGTATTGACCGAGTAAATAAAATTTCACTCTCTCAATGTATAAAAACTCACTACGCGCTTGATTCCTTTGTATTTATGTTTTTGTCATAATCATAGGCTAGTTTACAGTTAGACTTGCACTGCTTCATGAGTCAAGGCTATTTCTCAATCAGTATTAATTGGCATGACGTATGCAAGTTGCGCCATTTTTTTCTTTAATGTATCCTTTGTTGTTCTCTCCTCTGCGCTTATCTTTTGGTAGCGATTTTCGTTGTTAGAGGACCACTGTTAGGTTTCTTATTGTTGTTGATGTATTATTATACACGTCTACACAGGAGATACTTTTATTTCACTTTTGCAAGGTTAAATGACGCTGATAATAACTATTAATATTGTTAACAAGATGGTCTATGAATCAATAAAATGTAAATCGAGGAGATGTCGATAACATAGTGTTTTTGGTATAAACTGTATAATGTGCCACAGTAGAGAAAAAAGTAAGAACAGGGAAGTAAGATAGACCTAGATAGAGAGTATAGGAAGGTGTTCTTTAAACAGAAGGGCCGAGCTCTATTTGCTGAAATTTGTTTCTTTGCAAGATAATGACCAAGGAAGTATATCGTGGACACGTGAGTTGTCAGAGGTTTATACAGTGAGTAAACTAATAGCAAGCCCAATAAATACAAATTTATCAAATAGATTAACTGATATTTGAAACACCACTGTTAAGATAGGGATATTGTTTTGAATGTGTTATATTGCTGATAAATCTGAATAAATTGGGATGGGTCGTAAAATCTGATAAGTTTAGGCCCAGAGGTTAAAATGACAGTCCTTTTGAATGGAGATGAAAATGAGCCGCTGGAGAACGAATTCACTTACTTACAAGGGACTGACCCCAAACACACACACAACCTTGCTCACAATATTGCTATTCTATTAACTGGCAATAGGTTCTTAAATTAAGAATCATGAGTATTGTAAAGTACCTTTACCCAAGTTCTTATATGTGTAGTGCAAGAAAAGTATGCTTTAGATACCACACTCATGGCTACGAAAATAAATTATTACCATACTATTATTAATTTCATACCTATTTTAATTATGTATGACGATTTACACTTCATTTTCTTAATTATATATGTCAATAATTATATTTACTATTTATAATAAGTTATATATTACTATTATTATTTGGTTAATAGTCTCCTCCAAATATCATCATGACTATCACTATTGTTTACATAAATATATTCGACACACGCATAAATGTCAGATATGGGCAGGGTAACATAGTGGTACTTATTGAAATATTTATATATTATTAATGAATAGAGAGAGGATGCGCACAAGCACTATATAGTGTATGTATAGATACGTAAAGGTATGTCACGACGATAATTACAGCGATATAAGATGAGTATACATTCATTACATACGTACGATACATGATCTACACAGCTCACACACACACATGATTATACATTACAACACTAGATTAACATAATTATGTGAACATAATAACATCAGACACATTGAATAAAGTTATATAAAGCTCACATATACATAAATGTATTAGGCTTTTTCATATGTCAAAGTATAAATATACATATAAATTATAATAGAATTATTTTATGAGTTGGTTGCATCACAACATACACACAATTACTATAAATATAATTTATAATTTGAAAATTTAACTAAATAGAAGCATATCATGGGAAATGATACTATCATGCATAGAGATCATAACTTGAAAAACAATAGAAAATTTTAATTGTAAATCACTTATAATAAAGTTAATGTTGTTATCCGATTGTTATAAAAATTGCATACTCTACAATTGTTACAATTATTCTTACGCTACTAGTTGTGATTTTATAGTAGTAGTACATTCTTATCATATTCATATTATATTATCATACTACATATATATTATACAATGCACATTATATATACTTTCTAAATTTTCATATCTATGTCAATTATTATTATTTATCTGAATATAATAATGTACATTTATATATCCAATTTGTATCAATAGATTAACATTGAGTCACTAACCTAGAATATTAGAACTAAATTCATGTACAAATTTTGTGTACTTTTTCTCCATTCATCCAATTTCACTCTTCATATAGTTACTTTTAGCAGAATATTAGAGACTAATTACCTTCATTAACTTAACTCTATTATACACACATGTATTAATATACCTATTTTTTTTATTTTGGGTATGAGGTGGTAATATACTAATCTGATACTACTAATAGGTATACAGAATACTTATATAGGCACATAGTTTCTATACGGCTTTTTTCTATATACCGCATGCTTTAGATTGAATAAACTGTATCTGTATATAAGAAGTATATTTTAGACCGATAATAGTATATCGATGCCATCAAGTACGCTATATAACATAATGAACCTTAATCTAAAATTCTCTAATGTATCACTAGGGCCTCTCCTACGACACACAAAAATACTATACAAGATCTTCATATATATTATTAATAAGCTAGACTCCGCACCTATTAATATACATAGGCATGTCAATACACCATGTAGTCTCGATTCCAGATCATAGAAGCTGCTGACCCAAGATAGATAAGTATCAGAAATAATTTGCTTGCAACTGTAAATTTAGACCTAAATTACACCCAAGCCTTGCAGGACATAAGTAAATCCTTACTTACCAGAGTTAATTTAAGATTAAAGTGGTGCGTAATATTAGTATCTATTATAAGGAGTTCGTCTTCTGGTTTTCTGGTACTATTACGTCATGCTTAGGTACAATTACCCAATATGTCAATAACATAGATAAAATTATTCTACGTTTTTTTGTCAAGTTCAAATTTTGGTTGTATTTATTTAATGTATACTCAAATTTGAACATGACGTTAGCGTCTCTTGTTTTTTAAACATAGTTTTAATAATACACAGCTGGTATTAGTTATCTATAATAGTTTTGTTTATTTTAATACGTATTTAAAGTTTACATTTCAAATGTTCTTATTTTTTATCCTTTAATGATTTGATGGATTTACATGGGTAAAAACTCATGACATTGTGTAATTGTTGGGGTCTTATGGTTTACCCTTTGATAAAGACATTTTGTTTTATATTTGCTATTACTATCTTATTTTTATATATTGGGCATAATTAACGTAATCCCCTCCCTTTTTTTTGATTTTCATTGAATTCTATCAAATATATCTTATCAAATAATACAGAAAATGTTAAACCTTTAGGTAAAAAACAAAACATACAAAAAAAATGCATTCCTTTTTAGATTTTTTTTTTCTTGATTTTCCAGTTTTAAATCTTGTTAAATCATTTTTCTTTTCTCTCTTCTCTCTCTCAACTGCAACACACACACACACAGCCACACAGACTTTACTCACCTGTTTTGCTGCAGTCTCTCACTTGTGCTCTCACGACACTTTCTTTTCTCTTCTCTCCCCTTGCCTCTTCTTCTCTTTCCTCTCACTTATTTTATTTTTTATTGCTTTCAGTTTATCAAATCTTGTTAAAGTGTTTTTCTTCTCTGTCTCGTCTCTCTCTCAAGCACAATACACACTCTATCTCTCACTTTCTTTCTCTCATTTGTGCTCGTCTCTCTTTCTCGACTCTCTCTCTCTCCATCTCTATTCTTTTTATTCTCTCTCTCCAACTCTCTTTCTGCTCTGCTTTCTTGTACTCTCCGCTTTCTCTCTTTCTCTTTCTTTCACCCTCTCACTCTCTTTTGTGCCTCACTCTTTTCTCACACACTCTCTCTCTCCCCTCCTCCGCTTATTTAAATTTTATTGTTTTGTCATACCATGATTATATACTCATCATCCTTTGCGCACCCAA
The DNA here is from genome assembly GCA_023376005.1 of Doryteuthis pealeii. Taxonomy (NCBI): domain Eukaryota; kingdom Metazoa; phylum Mollusca; class Cephalopoda; order Myopsida; family Loliginidae; genus Doryteuthis; species Doryteuthis pealeii. Next base: position 62,556,835 of record CM042161.1, on the reverse strand, counting down.
ATGGGGAAAGATGAAGAAGAGAGAAAAAATCCAGATTGAAAGAAAGAGCTTTTACAAGAAAGATAAGTGTGTATGTGCGGGGTGGGGTGTAAACTTGTAACAAATGAAGCAACCCAATTCAGTGCAAATATAACACTCGTTAATGTCTAATCACAAAGTATGGTTGAATCGAGGCTAAATTACTGGAACTAAAAGAGGAACAATTTGAGGAATTATTGCTAAATCCTCCTTTTAATTTATTTATTTATTTATTTATTCTCTTTTTTAATATATAATTGCATCCCCACTTTCCTCTCTCTAATGGACAGTGATGATTGGCCATGGATGGGGTGATGGTTGGCCATGGATGGCGGGCGGGAGGGTTGATGGTATAATCGGTAAGAAGAATATAAGGACCGACTTAAATATTCAAAGAAAAAGCAAGAGATATAGTTTATAGGTTTTATGTTAATGACAGAACAAGACTGACAACTTGAGGGAGACATGTTGACATTCGCATCTATAATTTGGTCTTTTTTTTTGTGGGGGTCTCATTTTCCGTCATTACAGACAATGCTCCCACCTGAACTTGAAAAAGAAATGAGGAAAAAAAAAAAAGAAATAAGAATTTTGTCCATTGTAAACTTTGCATTCCACTTGAGTTGTCTACGACTAACCAAAATATTTTTCAATATTGATTTTTTGTTTATTTATGTTATATTATCTTTTCTTCTCTTCTCTCTCTCCTTTCTCTTTTTTCCTCTCTCTCTTCTTTCTTCTCTTCTTTTCTCTTCCTCTTCTTTTTTTCTCTTCTCTTCTTCTTTTCTTCTCTTCTTTTTTTCTTCTCTTCTTCTTTTCTTCTCTTCTTTCTCTTCTTTCTCTCTTTTCTCTTCTTCTCTTCTCTTTTCTCCCTCTTCTCTTTTTCTTCTCTTCTTTCTTTTCTCTTGTCTCGTCTCTCCACTTTCTTCTTTCGCTCTTCTTTCTTTTCCTCTTTTCCTTCTTTTCCTCTTGTTTTCTTTTCCTCTCTTCTCTCCTCTCCTTTTTTACTCTTCTTTCTCTTCTCTTCTATTTTTCTCTTCTTTTTTTCTTCACTCTTTCTTTTTTCTTCTTCTTTTTCTCTTCTCTTTTCTTGCTCCTCCTGTCTTTCTTTCTTTTCCTGGGTTGGGGTGGGAGGAGTCTGTACAAGATCACTTGATTCTTTTTGGTTTGCCTTGAAAAAAAAAATTTTTTTTTTCCTTATGATTTAAATTTCTTCCTTTTTTTTCTTATTAATCTATAACCTGTCATGGATTTTTCCCTTGTCAAATATTCCTTGAGTGTTTCCATTCAAATTTTAATGTAGCTGAGTACTTATTTTCAGTCCTTGAGTTGAGACTGTTTATTTGCTGCAGCCTCACCTCATGCCACCCAACACCACCACCACCATCTGTTGAGAGTCTCTATCAGTGCAGTCTCTCATTTTTTTTTCTTTTATATCAAGATATTTATTAAGCCACTATGTGTAATTTTGTCTTTTCAGCATTTTTTATCTGTTTTTATTTATTTATTCATTTTAGATGCATATGTATCTACATACAAGTCATATTTTGCAGTTTCATTGAATAAACTTTTCATACAATATATATGATAGTTATATATATATATATATATATATAAATACGTACATATGTATATATATAATATATAATATAATGCTTATTATATATATATATATATATATATATATATATATATATATAATATTATTTATTGTGGTGTGTGTGTGTGTGGTTGTGTGTGTGTGTGTGCGTGTGCATGTAATGTGGTGTGTCTCTCTCTCTCTATCTATATATATATAATTATAATCAACATGTACTGATGATCAAAAGATGATACATGTTATATTTTACATATGTAATGTGTGTATTGTATATATATATTATATATTAATATATATATATATATGTGTGTTTTGTATGTATGTATAGTATCCAACTTTTATCTGATGATCAAAAGATGCAGTGCATATTATATGCACATATTAATATGTGCATGTAATGTATAATTCATACATAAACAAACACTTACCTGAGAATGAAAAGATGCCACATATCATATATATCATATATAATATGTATGCATGTAATGTGTGTCTGTGTGTATATGTATATTTCTATATATATATTGTAAGAAATTACTCACTCAGAATTTAGTTTTATCACTTTATGATCATTGGTAATTTCTGGTTATATATATAATATATTATCATATGTATAGTATAATATATGTTATGTATATAATTAGTATATTATTAATTATGTATATGTATATATGTTATGTATTATTTGTATTATATGTATATGTATAATATATGTATATATATATAATAATATATATATATAGTTATTAAGGGGAGTGAAAGAATCAAGTTAAAAAAAATATTTGTGCTGCTTTGTTTGATTTTTTGTTTTCCATCATGGACTGCTTGTTTTGAGCTACAGGCATCTTATTCATACAACATATATATTGTGGTAATATATATATTAAATATATATATATATACTAAGTTAAAATGTGGATATGCATATGTATTTATTCCGAAATGTCTACTAGATGGCCTGTTAACCTGTTGAATCTCATTGTAGCAGTGGTACTGATAATATCTATGCTTCTATCTATGAAGAAATGAAGGATTTTAATTAGCATTTTGTAGTTATCTTTATCTCGATGATGTTTAAACAAATCACATTATTAGCATAAGTTGCTCGGCTTGGTACACATCTTCACTTAAATATATATTAAATATTATATTATCATTCAGTTTGAATACTTTTTTATCACACAAATACATGTGTATGATGTATATAATTATATATATATATATATATATATGTGTGGGTGTGTGTAAGTATAGTATGTCTTTTTTTCCTCACATTTGAAGATCAACAAAAACAGCCACCCACAAAAACAGAGGCTCACAGACTTTTGTTTACATCAATAATTTATTTTTTTCTTAAACCACGAAAGCGCTGATGAAGGTCTATAAAACAGACACTGTAGTGTATGCTTAATAAACTTCATTCGTTTTATGTAACTGTGTTTTTTTTCAATTTTTACAACATTCACAATTGTCAGATTTACTTCCTTTTTCTTCATATATATATATATCATATATATATATATATATATATATATATATATATATGAAAGTACGTAAATAAACACTGTGTTTTATTTGATATGGCTTTAGCCGACGATCTTTGGAGGATATGTGCTTAATTGAAGTCATACCTAATTTTTGAAAATTAATTAGTTAATAATTAATGAATTTTAGGCGGGCATATATGTTCAAATATATATATATATATATAATATATATGTGGGTGTGTGTGTGTGTGTGTGTGTGTGATTGTGTGTGTGTGTGTGTGTGTAAGTATATAAGTATATAAAAATGACAGAAAAACAGCAAGGTGTTCAGAAGGGGTGATACTTTTACTTAGCTGACCCTACAGTGTTTTGGTTGTTCATCAAGCCATCATCGTCCTATCATCAATGTAGTAGAACTTTTTGACAAACAGAAGTTTGGTAAGCCTTTGTTTTTGTCAGTGGCTGCAAGCTTCTGTTTGTTCCTCAATAAAATTGAATGCAGCATTGGCATTTCCATTAAACTGTGTGATGCAATTTGTTTGAAACTGTTGAAGAAAAGTTTTATGAATGGAATTACCCTATTTGATGGTGTATTTAAAAAAAAATGATAATAATAATAATAATAAATATAAAAAGTTGTCAGGGTGGCATATAGTCGATATCAACCAGCATGAGGGAGTCTATCCCCTTTTCACTAGTGCCAGACCAAGGAGATAGTTTCAGCATCTGAGGTGGGGGGGCGCACACCCACCATCAGCTCCTCATTTTACCCCAAAGATCCCTATGCTACTCATACTCTGAGTTGGCCGGTATCAACCAGGAACTTGTGGTTACTAGTTTGGACACTCTATCAATCATATAAAACACTATATATATATGTATTAATAGTGTTTTAAAATATACTATTTAAATTACTTTTTCTCATAAGCAAATTGTAAAAAGTAATTAGATTTTTTAATAAAACTTGATATAATAAAAACAGCCTCATTGTTATATTAAGCAGTCTGACAAATATATAAGTTCAAAAAATGAAATAAGAATAATATATGTATATATAGTATATATATATCTCATTGTTCTTATTACTTTATATCTGACCAATTTTCTTTATCAATATTATTCTATTACAATGTCTACAAAATCCATTATCTATGTAAGTCTATACACGTTGATTTGTATAGATAAAATGGTATGAAGAACATATATGTTGTTAATTGAATTTATTTTTTACAACTTTTGCATTGTTAATATTGCCAATATGTTCAATTTCATCAAAAAAAAATCTTCATCAGAGCATATGATAATTTTGATCATTTTAAGATGTGAATGTTTTAAACCGGTTCTTCAATAGAGAAAACAGAATATTTTGAATTTAAACTGGAAAGTTTTTTTCCGAAAACATGTATCACATCCGTTCAGTTTTATCCTGGAATAACATGGAGTTGGCATCCTTCTGTCTACAAGAGATGATGGACTAGTGTCCAATTTTTTACTACATAGCCTGATGGTTCAATGGAGGATGAGCTGTTGCCCCAAGCAGCACCCCCCCTCTCCACACTACTACTGGATTCAAGGAAGGCTTAACGAACATGCAGTTTTGGCAGCAGTAGTGTCACAGGAGTTGCTGGGTAGCACTGGATTTCAGATCACACCACTCTTAGGGACTCCAGCTCCTGATTTGTTTTCGGGGTTTACTCCCTACGTGATATCTATCTGTATTATGTTCAATTAAAGATATGAACTGTTGGAACTACCTACATTTTTTTTTTGTAGTTTTAAGACAATATTTTTGCTTGAATTGATACAAAATAGTATTTTCAGTGATTTAACTGGACTTTTTTATTCACTTTATAAGTTATAGTGAGAATTTAAACATCTGAAAGGTGGCATGTTGAACTCAATATTTTTTCCCCATATATTAAGATTTATTTAATCTTTCTAAAAAATCTAAGTTGAAAATGCCAGTTTACACTACATATTTTCCGAGACTTTTATATTCTAAAAAATTATTACTAATGATTCATTATAAAATAGTCTTTAATGAATAAGTGGAGAAATTTGATTGAAATTAAACCATTCCCTGATTTTTTTAAATTGTTTTAAAATCAAATTTTTAAAAATTTATTATTCCCTTGATGAAAAATGCCAGTGCCTTGTTCTATTTATTGAAACTAGAAGTGGCTACCCATGTCACCTGGTAGAGGTGGGGACAAGTTATACCTTACAGATTTGTTCATAGCGGTGAAGATCTGTGTGAAACAGGCACACATCTTCATGGATGATATCCAGAAGAATGGTGCACCTATGTGCCCGCAGATTCTCCAAACAACTGCCCTGTTGGCTGGGGCATTAGAATGCACCGACTGCACGCTCTGCAGAGGGGTAACACTCCCCCAATGGCGCCCACCTGTTTTGCCGTGGGTGCGACCCATGATGCTTAAAGATGGAGTCATGGTGGATGAGCAGTTCCAATGACCTACACACATCCCTTGGACCCTTACTTAGGAAAGACGGGAAGTCAGAGTGGCCCCTCCAATCAATTGGATGGTCAGATCAAGCCCTAGCACCTATATTATTGCCCCTAACCCTATTGCCCTTATGGCTAGCCAACCTTTTTTATCATTCAGTTGCTAGAAGGTGGTGAGGTCTACCTGTCCTGGGATGACGTTAACTCTGATGGTGAGGTTCCAGTTTTGGAGGGTTTGGGGAATGTAGAGCACCCTTCATCACCATTACTCTCTGGTCCACTCTGACCAGAGTGGGTAGTACTGTTAGTGTCCAATCTATGGGTTAAATAGAAAAATGTATTTATAAAAAATTGTATTATCCATTAAAATGATTTATTTTAAGACTTAATCGGTATTAAATGACCACTGAGGTTGATATGCCGTAAAAACAAACTAAACAAACCAAATCATTAGTCCAAGTGGTACAGCCATATAGTAGTACTGCTGCTCTAAGATTTATTCAAAACAACAAGTAACATCCTAAGAGTAGTTTCTGTCTAGCTTTTTCTGAAAACCGTTTCATTAGAGTCCAAGTGGTGCAGCTATAGTAAGTACTGCTGCTTCTAAGATTTATTCAAAACAGCATGTATCATCCTTGAGTAGTTTCTGTCTAACTTTTTCTGAAGTGTTTCATTAGAAGTCCAAGTGGTGCAGCCATATAGTAGTACTGCTGCTTCTAAGATTTATTCAAAACAGCATGTATCATCCTTGAGTAGTTTTCTGTCTAACTTTTCTGAAAGTGTTTCATTAGAGTCCAGGTGGTGCAGCCATATAGTAGTATAACATATAATTGGTATCTATACTCTAAAAGCCCTAAAACAGATATAATGGTTAGGTTGCGTTCAGAAATGACCAACAATAAGCATGATTTCTTTCAATTATTGGGTACTAGAGTTTTAATTGGGTCTACTTAAAGGAAATTAATTATAAAATATAGTCCTATGTTTGGGTGTTTCAAAATATTAATATGCATTATAATAACAGAAGGACTCTGATTACAATAATAATATGGATGTTATTTGGATAGAATGAGTTTTTAAGGTGAAAATAGATTAGGAAATTTAAAATATCCCATCATTTAGGTAAAAAAAAATACTTAGAAAAAGTTGGTATTGCCACGGGGGAATTTTGGTTTGCACTAATATTTAAATTATAATGGAGATTGTGTGTTTTTGCTGTCTGTAACCGAACTATATTCCTACTCAAGGTCACAATTCTTTAGTTATTGACATCAACATCTCCACGATTTTATTTTTATTTAACCCATTATTCAATAAATTGTCTTACATTATTTAATACTGGTACTATGTCTCATACTGACAACATGCAATTATTTATATATACAACAAAATATAATTCCTACTCAAGTCAACAATTCTCTTAGTTATTGACATCACATTCTCCACGATTTTATTTTTTTTAACCTAATTATAATAATTTGTCTTACTATTATACTGGTAACTATGTCTCATTATACTGACACAGCAATTATATTTATCTATATCAACAAAATAGCGGTTTTCAGTGTGAACGGGAAAGCTAATTTGCTATTAATGTTAAAAATTGAATTTAATAAATATGTGCTTAGTAATTATTGATTTCTAACTGTTTTGGTTTTTATTTAATGAATATAAGCAAAAATCTCTTCATGAATCTTAAATGAAATCCATTAGCAAGACTAAAATTAACTGTCATTTTTCTTTTACTTCCTGCTTATACTAATACTTCAATAGAAAAATAACAATGACAGACGAGAGTGATGGAGAGTAAGTTTCGTTGTTCATTTTTTATTAATACTCTCTGTTCAAATCTTATTATTATACTCCATCTGTTTCAATCTTTTTATCTGTATTCTTATTTGTTTCATTAGCCTTCTAATTAATACAATATTTTTATTACTTAAAAGTTAAAATACTTGCACCGGGGAGGGTGCTATAATTGCTGAGTATTTGATATGTGTTTAAAAAATTATATCTCAAAAATTTTCTAATTTGCTATAGTGGGTTTTTGTTTATTTCTTTTACTGAATATTAACTTAATAATCTTATGGGTTATTTAATGCAGAAATAGTCATACTGTATATTTACCAACCCTTCTGGGTATGGCAGGATGTGAGCACACCCGGTAATTTTCTAAGCGAGTTTAACAAGTTTCGATTTAGTTTTACTTCTCCTAGACTGGATTACTAGCCATGGTTAAAGGCAGTCACCCTGTCTATTTTACCATAGTGGAGGGCAGAATTGGTTCATACCTTTCCCAAAGTATTAGTGCCATGTGTAATGCCAAACAGCTTGTCCAGGAATTGAACTCTGGTCAACGAGTCATTTTTCCCTAATTTGAAACTTCCTAACCATTAGACGCACATGCCTCAATGATATTTGGTAATATTATTTAAGAAGCAATGAGAGACTCCATGGAATGTTTGGATTTTGTTTAAGTTTTTTCTGAGATGACGAGTATTGTTTTGGGAGAGAAATCAAGTTTGTTGACAAGCAATTTAATTTTCCAAGTTGGTGACTGGCCCGTGGCAAAACATGCTGAACAATTAACAATTTATTAAACTGAGTTTTCTGCACTGGGAATACCCCCCCCAAAAAAAAATCCTCAATAAAACAAATCCTTCATCAACATCGCTGTCCCTACATTTCTTGAGATATTCACAGAAATAAAATTTTGCTCTTGGTTTAACAAGTGATTTAACTTCCTTTTTTTCTCTTCTTTTCTCTACCTCTGCTTTGTTTTTTTTTTTCCTAATTAGAAGAAGGACTAAAAACAAGGAAAGAATATAATGATTATTTTAGTACAAATCTCATTATTAATAAATCCTGTGACATTTGGAAGGTGTCATCTGTAGGCGTTGTAGGGAAATTGTAATATCAGTTCAGATCCGAGTGAGGCTGTTTTGTATTCACATAGTGCTAATACCTATTTTTTTTTACTATTAGAACAAGGGACTGAAACAAGGAAGAATATAATTATTATTTTAAGTTCAACTGTCAATTTTTATCAGCCGTGACTTTGACGTGTTGTAGGAATTGGATTCAACTCCAAGTTCAGATCCTGAGTGAGGCTGTTTGCATTCACATAGTTGTAATACCTTTTTTTAACCAATTAGTAAAACAAACTGAAAACAAGGAAAAAATATAATTATTATTTCAGTTCAAATCTCATTTTCACTCAGCCAATGCTCATTTTTAAGTGACCATCTTGTGGGTGAATGTTTGGTTTCGTTGGTTGGTTTTTACAGCATGTTCCAACACTTGAGTATTTTATGCCAATTGAACCACCCATTTGTTCATTCTTGTGTGTGTATTCAAATTTAAAAATGTTTTTTCCAACTCTTTTTTTAATCTATGTAACCTATAGATGTACCCTAACAGGTACTACCACTCTAGGTCGAGTGGACCTAGGAGTAATACAGTGGAAGGGGTAATCTACACTCACAAGAGCTCGAGCACTGGAACCTTATCACTAGTTGTAGTTGTATCATATCCATTCTCTGGCTGAGATGTAGGGAATACATTCATTGTACAGTTCATTTAGCATATTTTGTGTAGTTTTTTCTTAAAAGTTTTTTTTAAGCATGGTCCTACAATCTTATTATAATGGAGTTGTGTGTTTTTTCTGTCTGTAAACCGAAGACTATATTACCTACTCAGTCACAATTCCCCTTAGTTATTTATATCCACCATTCTCAATGATTTTATTTTTATTTAAACCTCAATTGATTATAAAATTGTTTTTTTACATTCAGTAATACTCTTAACCTATCTACATCTATAGCATGCAATTATATTAATGTACAACAAATAGGCGGTTACAGTGTGAATGGGCGGCTAATTTGCATATTTGATATTAAAATGTGATTTTAATAAATTGTGCTAGTATTATTGATTTCTAACGTTTGGTTTATTATCAATATGAATATAACAATATTTCTCGAATGAATCTAAATTGAATCGTAACAGAAAATAATGTCATTTTATTCTTCACTTCCTTTTAACTAAATACTTAAATTAGAAATAATAACAATGGCAAGACAAGAGTGATGGGAAAGTAAGTTTCAGTTGTCTATATTTTAGATATACCACCCTCTGTTTCAATCTTTTTATCTGCATTCTTATTTAGTTTTCATTAGCCTTTCTAATTTATATATAAGTATAATTACATTAAACTTACATATTGCGCCCGGAGGGTGCATATATTTGCTAGTTAAATAATTCTAAACAGATCTATTTGACCTATAGATGGAACTCTAACAGGTATACACTCTGGGTCAGAGTGAACATGAGAGTAATGGCAATGTGAAGGGGTAACTCCGCACACCC
>CM042161.1:62509933-62546795 GCA_023376005.1 Doryteuthis pealeii | reverse complement strand
TCTGAAGATGGACGTGACCCAAACCACGTACAGAATCCAGGGATGAAGTATAATCCTGCTTGTAGATGCCATACTTACCACTGCCAGATTTGGTGTATGATCCAGTGTCCAATGCCCGGAATTTTTATTGACCCATCTGAACAAACTGACAAGAGAAGATCCATATAAATAACAGTTCTTGTGTGCGTGTAATGTGTGCGAGGAAGAATACTTGCATTTGGATAACTGGCAGGAAGAACATAAGCCAATGTCTACCAAGTTGAAAAGATGAAAACATAGATATTAGTTGATATATCACAAGAAGAGAAAAGAAACAGCAGAAATCTTTTCCCAACTTATCCTGGAATTTTGAAACTGTAGTTCACCACCCTGCTAGTGTCCGGAGGAGACTCCGGAATTAGTTGCCATATTGCCACAAGTGTTGAGATTGGCAGCAACATGCTGCCCAAGAGATTTAAACCCTACTTATCTAGGCAATTTTAAAGTAGTCCACCTTGTGGTTGAGAGAGTTTGCATTATTCTCACCAATGTGGTTTGAGATGAAAACCCAAATTTAAAACCCAACTTATCTGGCCAATTAATTGAACGTAGTCTCACCCTTGTGGTTGAGAGAGGTGGCATATTTGCCACAAAGTGTTTGAGATTGGAAAGCCAGCATTTTAAACCCAACTTATCTGTCAATTTGAACGTCAGTCTTCAACCTGTCGTGCGAGCAGAGTTGCATATTTCCACAAGTGTTCTGAGATTGAAAAGCCAAGCATTTAAACCCAACTATCGCAATTTGAACGTTAGTCCACCTTTGTGTGAGAGAGTTGCATATTTTCTACAAGTTGTTTAGGATTGGAAAAGCCAAGATTTAAAACGCAACTTATCCTGGCATTTTACGTAGGTCTCTCACCTTGTCGGTTCGATGAGAGTTTGCATACTTTGCCCACAAGTGTTTTTGAGCATTGGAATGGCCAAGATTTTAACCAACTTATCTGGCAATTAGTCTTTGAACGTAGTCTCACCTTTGTGTCGCCGAGAGAGTTGCATATTTCCCCACAAGTGTTTGAGAATTGGACATCAGCCAATTTAAAACCAACTTATCTGGCCAATTTTGAACGTCAGTCTCACCTTGTGGTTTGACGACGGAGTGCATCATTCCCACCAAGTGTGACGACTCGGCACAGGAAACAAGGATGCGCCAAGATTAAACCTAACTTATCTGGCAATTCTTCGAAACGTAGGTCTTCACCCTAGTGTCCAGAGCAGAAGAGAGTTTGCATATCCTTCATACAAGCTGTCGAGATTGGACAAGAGCCAAGATTTAAAGCCAACTTATTCTGCAATTTTGAACTAAGTCCCTTCACCTTGTGGTGACGAGAGTTGCATGATTTCGACCAAGTGTTTGAGATTGGAAAAAGCCGAAGATGTAACCCCAACTTATCTGGCAATCTTGAACGTAGTCTCACTTTGTCGAGAGAGAAGTTGCCCATATTTTTCTACAGAGAGTTCCAGATTGTGAAAGCCCAAATTTTAAACCTAACTTAATCTGGCAATTCTTGAACGTAGTTCACCTTGTGGTCGAGAGATGGCCATATTCTCTACAACGTGTCAAGATCTGGAAAGGCCAGATTTTAAACACAACTTCTTACTTGCAATTTCTGAAGAATCGTTTACTCGCACCCTGTCGTTTGAGAGAGTGCATATTGCCACAGTGTTTGAGCATTCGGACAATGCCAGATTTAAACTAACTATACTAGGCAATTTTGAACGGTGCTATCTCACCCTTGTGCCGAGAGAAGTTGCATATTTGCTCACAAGTGCTTTGAGATGCGAAAAGCCAAGATTTAAAACCAACTTATCTCGAGCAATTTTGAACGAATACTCACCTGCGTGTGAGGAGAGTTGCATATTTTTCTACAAGTTGTTTGAGACTTTGAAAAACCAAGATGTAAACCCAACTTATCTGGCAATTTTGAACGTAGTCTCACCTTGTGTCAAGAGAGTTGCAATTTTTCCACATGTTGAGATCAAAAAGCAAAATTAAACCCAACTTAGGAGTTAGGGAATCACATTCATTGTACGTCTACATTGTTTATGTAGTTGTTTCTTAAGAGCTTTTTACACATACAATTCTTATGTTGTTTTCTTCAATCTCATTTATTTCCTTCATTTTCATGTTCTTTCATTGAGAAAATGCTTATTCTCTCAACTATAGGTTAATAGTACCACTATGTGCTCTCTCCAAGGACAGATTTAGCATTGAACACCCAAAAAGGTTTGATATGCCAATTAAAAAATATATCAAATCAAACCTTTAATTTGGCTTGTGGTTACCTGTCTTCTCTCCATATACAAAGTGTGTCAAAAAAGTATCAAGATTTTTTGTACTTTTTGACACACATTGTATTCTGAAAAAATTAACAATCTGTTCATTGTTCATTTCTGTCTTGGTAAATACAGCTTCAAACTCATCACTTTTATGACACCTTGTATTCGGAAAAAATTAACGTTTCATTCATTGTTCATTTCTATCTTGATAAATACAGATTCAATATCGATACTTTTATGACACATTTGTATATTTACGTAGTTTTCTTGCTTGTTTTTTTAATTTTTTGATGAAGTCTGGCATGTGAAAGGAGTTGAAATCAGGAAGTATTTTAATGGTTTTTATTAATTGAAGCAGGGGGCGTTTTATCACCATACACTCACTTCTGGATGTACCTAGAACATTTTAGCTAAGAATTGATCAGAAAGATTCGTTCTGAGAGCAAATAAAACTGGTATCTTCAGGAGTGTCTCTTCAAAATGGAATGGAAATTTTCTCCAAAAAACTACTCCAAACAATTCATTAAACCAACAAAATCTTTAGTTAATGTTCCAATATGGATAAAATTTGGCATGTGAAATCCCTTGACCTCAAGGTATGTTTTAAAGACAGTGGCTGGTGTGTGGGGCTTCCTCTTGATCATGAAGGTACCTATTATTTTAGCTCAAAATTGAAAAAATTTCCGAATGATTGTTTGTTTATATCCGAGACATAGTAAACATTTAATGTCAGCCAACTTCACTATTTAGTTTGGGAGAAAAACTTTTTTTTGCATGAATTTTGAAAAGTTCTGTTCAATATAAATGAAGCTTCTAATTCATTAAATACATTCGCTTTTTTTTTTCTTTTTTTTTTTTCTCTCTATTGATTTTTCTGAAAATCACTATTTTAACTCTTAACATCCTGTTGAGAATTTCAGAGCCCCATTCCTATAAATTGCTAAAAATGGCCTTTTCATTTCAAGTTAACTGTTATTTCCCATAAATCAAAGACTACTAAATATGTTTAATATTACATTTAAATAAAGGCTATTATTTGAGGTGGATTAGGAAAACAATTGTGACTTCTGGGTGGGTGGAATGAAGTGGTGTAGAACGTTAAGAGTTAAACACTAAAACAATGGTAATTAGGGAAAATAGCTGTTATTTGGGAGTAGGCTATTGCAGATGGCAGTGGTAGATGAAGGGTTAACTAAAATTATTTGGTTATCATCCATTTATGATGGCAAAAATCTGGAATGGTTTCAATTTTTTGTAGCTTAAATTTTTTAACACTGGATCACTGTTATAAACGTTAAAAAAAAAACCTATATCTCATAATCAGATTTTTTTTTCAAAGCTGTATGTTTCATTTAGTAGAGCATCCTCCTTGAAACCACAAGGCTCCAGGTTTGATACTGACCCTCAGTAACACAGCTTGGATCTGTGTGGTAAAGTGGGGGAGCTGATGATAACTGTAGTGCTTCACCTCAGACACAAAAACAATCTCTGGTCTAGCACTAGTAAAAATGGGATAGACTCCCTTGCTGTCTGGCTGATACTTACAATAGGCTACTCTCCCTACTTTACTTATCTCTATTAATAGAACACACTCTGTTGGTGAGGCTTAGAATATGCTGACTGTATCACCTGCAGAGGGGTAAGACCACACTCCACTAAAAAAATAAAGAAGTACTGTCTTGAGGATGACACTAAACTGCATCTAATGGCAAGGCTCTAGTTCTGGAGATTTAGGGAATGTGGAATACCACTTTATTGCCATTACTCACATATCCACTGTGACCCGGAGTGGTAGTACCTGTTAGGGTACCATCTATGGATGAAATAGATCTGTTTAAAAATTATTAGTATTAGATAGAAATATTTGATACCATATAACTGTAAATTATTTGTATTAAGAATAGTTACTTGAAGCTATAATTCTTTACTAAGGATAATTATTAGTTACTTAAAACCATATAACAGTGTATAAATTCTTAGTATTAGATAGGAATACTTAAAACCATATAATTGTATATAAATTATTAGTATTAGATAGAAATACTTGAAACCATACAATTGTGTGCAAATTATATATGCTAGATAGAAATACTGGACTATATGACCTTTAGGCACCGCCTTTGCTTTGCTGATTCATAAGAACATTTTTTTCATTTACACTAAAATCTGGTTGTTTGTTAGGGGTTAGGGGTTTGTTTTATAATTTTAAAAAACTCTAAAAAATCGTCTGTTAACAAACAACCGGATGTTGACGGTGTAAATGAAAAAATGTATTTATGATTCAGCAAAACAAAAGGGGTGCCTAAAGGTCATATGGTCTGAAATACTTCATATTATATAACTGTGTGCAAAAAAACTCTTTAAAAAAAACTGCACAAAAAATGTAAATATAAATGTACAATGAAAGTGATTCCCTAACCTTTAGGCATAACATAAGTCTAGATGGATTGACATGCCATTAAAATCAATCAATGAAACAATCAACCAAAATCATATATCAGCAATTGTCCATAACTTGCCATCTACTTAGTGAATTGAAGTCAGTTGATTTTTAAATATTGAGTAAAATAATTTACATAATGACTAAAACTTATCTGGATGTAAGTGAATATAAGTATTACATTTCTATATAAGTTTTAGCTCAGTCGGTAGAGTGTTCGGCTAGGAATCACAAGGTTCCTGGTTCGATACCAACCCATGCCAACTCAGCGTATCAGTAGCACAGAGATCTGTGTGGTAAAGTGAGGAGCTGATGGTAGGTATAGCGCTCCACCTCAGATGCTAAAATAATCTCCTTGGTCTAGCACTAGTGAAAAGGGGGTAGACCCCCTCACTGTCTGGCTGATACCGACATAATCTTCTTGGTCTAGCGCTAGTGAAAAGGGGGTAGACCCCCTTGCTGTCTGGCTGATACCGACATAGTTTCCTTGGTCTAGCGCTAGTGAAAAGGGGGTAGACCCCCTCGCTGTCTGGCTGATACCGACATAATCTCCTTGGTCTAGCGCTAGTGAAAAGGGGGTAGACCCCCTCACTGTCTGGCTGATACCGACATTAGGCCGCCCCGATGACTTTACTTACTTTTTACTGCTCGATGGTATATTCTGAGCAAGTATACAAAATAATTTATGAATATTAACTGGTTTTGTCTATTTTAATTTAATCTTATTTATTTATCTATTTGTATTTAAACTATTTTTGTAGAAATTATGTTTTTAGCCAACTACGTTTATTTCAACATTTAAGTTGAAAAGTTTGCTAACTTGTCACCAGTAGTGTTTGGTCAAGAGGTCAAGATGGTCAGCTGTATATCCAGCCGGCCAAATTTGGGGAAGTGGTAAGTTATGGGTAGTTAGAATCGAGTAGGAAGTGAATTCTTTCTTTGGCTTTCTGGAGTTGAGTAAAGAGAAAATCCATAAGTGCATCTTTTGCAGCCTTCAAAATCAGCAAAGATGTTTTCTGGCTTTGGTCATCTCTGACTGCTGCTTAGACTTTGACCAGCTCGCGAAGGGCCCCACCCCCCTCTTGGAATGATTCTGCAAATGCCTCTCTTTGACATATTTGCAATTTTGGTTTGTTTGATGACCAGGAACAGATTCAAGAAAGAGCTATGCAAAGTTCAGATTCTTTCTTTCAATCCAAGAATTCTTTGATGTGGTCCCCAGTTTCCTTTCTGCAAGGTCTGGCACTGTCAGGTTTGTGATCTGTGTTATCTGCCAACACTAGGACAGACTGGTTGAGCCTGTACTCTCCTGTTTACACATATGTGTGTTTATTTATACATAGACATATATACATATATAGTATGTGTTTCTTAAGGTTCTTGTGGGTAGAGGTAGTGACTTTTGAAATATATCTTAGTGGTTCTTCTTTGGTCAAAGACTTCAGAAACAGATGCCAAAAACTAAAAAGAAGAAAGAGGAACTTTTGTGTGTCACTTAAACCAAAGTTTAGGTTTATATAGCAATTTTTAAAAAAAATTTCCATGCATAACTTTATTTTCATATAACTTTATTATATTTGTTTTTTTTGGGGTTTTTTTTGTGTGTAATGGCATATCAACTCCTTATGGGTTATTTGATTCATTTGTAAATGTTTGATTACAATTATAACTGTTAAGCAACAATGATCCTATTCAATACTTAATTGGGTGACCACTTAAGCAATAGCAGGTACTGTAAGCAATTTGAGTCCTTTATTTATAAAAATGACTTGATTTGGCATAAAATGGCTAAAAAAATGTTGATATGCCATAAAACAAAACAACCAACAATATTAACAATTTATATTTTCAATATTCCATTCAAATAATTTCTTAATTGATTTTTTCTAAATAGCCCTATTTTATTTAATTATAATAATCAAATGTTCAATTGACTTAAACTGTACGTCGTCTCCTCCTCCTCCTCCTCTTGTTGTTTTTCAACAAACATCATCTTCACAGTGCCAACACCGATGTTGTCAAGTTGTAGAAACATTAGTTCCAGACATATTGAGAGTGGATGATGCAAAGGCAAAATACAATTGGTTAATAAGCACATGACATTAACTCCTGCCTTTTTACAGGATGTGGCTTAAACCCAAACCCTTCCGCTAATGCCCCCTTTTGTTTTTTTGTCTTTTTTATTGATTGGTGAAATGTTGAAAGAAATTTTAGTTATTTTTGTCTCTTGTACATCTTTTTAGGGTTTTTTGTTTTTTTATTTCTTTTTCAAATGTTCAATACAAATGATTTTCAAACATCTATTTGCATTTTAACTCATCTAGGGTTATTTTATGCCTAGAGATTAGGGAATCATGTTCATAGTGTATTCATATTCACATTTTTTTTGTAATTGTTTCTTAAGAGCTTTTGCACACAGTTATATGGTATCAAGTATTCCTATCTAATACAAATAATTTGCAATTAGTTGTATGGTATGAAGTATTCCTATCTAATTATAATGATTATATGGTTTCAAGTAATTACTTCCATTTAAAAATAGTCATTTGTTTACACACAGTTATATGGTTTCAAGTAACAAATGATAATAATCTTAGTAAACAGAGCTTCAAGTAACTATTGTTAATACAAACATTTTACAGTTATATGGTATCAACTATTTCTATCTAATACATATAATTTTCAAACAAATCTATCAGACCCATAGATTGGACCCTAAGAGGTACTACTACTCCAGATCGAAGTGGATATGGGAGTAATTGCAATGGAGCCTCACCACCAGATGCAGTTTAGTGTCATAGTCAGGACAGCACTTTTGGGGCTGGTTGGGGTGGGGACCCTTACAGTCTGTGTATTCTATGCTCCACCAACAGCATGTTTTCTATTAGTATGTACAATTCTCTTTGAAATTAACTCTTAACATCCTGCTGAGAATCTTTTAAGTCCAAAGCCCCATTCCTATAAGGATTTATCAAAAAATGGCTAAAAATTTCCTTTTCATTTAAAGTTACCTGAGTTATTTCCCTTAAATCAAAGACTTCTAAATATGTTTAATATTACATTTAAACAAAGGCCATCGTTTGTAGCAGATTAGGAAAATGAATGACTTCTGGCTGGGTGGAATGAGGCGGTATAGGATGTTAAGAGTTAAACATCCAGATTTAGAAAAAAAAGAACTAATTATGAGATAAAGTTTTTTTTAAATGTTTATAATAAAGCGATTTAGTGTTAAAAAAATTCAAGTTTAGTGCCATACCCAGGACACCCTTTTTTGGGGAGTGAGGGATACTTAGCTTTCTTCAGGGGGAAGGAGGACATGTATTCTTAGCCTCATCAACAGGGTATTTTTTATTTCAATGTAATATGAAATAAGTCTCTCCTTCTTGAGTTGCTTAGGGTCAAGTTACATTGAAAGCATCAGTTTCTGCTAGATCACCAAACTTAAGCAGTAATGAGTCTGTTCAATACCTAGATGGGTGACCATTTAAGCAGCAGCAGGTACTGTAAACAAGATATATATCATATATTTGGCATTAAATGAACAGAAAAGGGTTGATATGCTGTAAAACACACCAACCAACCAACCAACCAACCAACCTGTGATGTGTAGACTTTGTTCTTTAAGGGGAAAAAATTAATATCCATTGAAGGTATCCAGAAAGATCCAAAATTACAAATGATTATTAAAAACAAGGGTCTGATTTAACTCAGTCGGTAGAGCACCTGCCTAGGAATTGCAAATTCTGGGTTTGATACCGGTCCATACCAACTCAGCACATGAGTAACAAAGTCTGGATAATCTTATCTGTGTGGTAAACTGGAGGAGCTGATGGTAGGTATGGCACTTTACCTGAGCAAAAAATAATCTCCCTGGTCTAGGGCTGGCAAAAGGGGGATAGACTTCCTTGCTGTCTGGCTAATTCTAACAATAGGTCACCCTGCCAACTTGATTTACTTCTTTTTTTTTTTTTAAACAAAAAAAACAAAATCCTAATCTAGTGAAATGAATGTTGCAAAAGTGGCTACCGCTTCCATTTTCAAATCATTATCATCTGTTTGAATCAAAGTTGACTATTTTGTTTGAGATGCAGGGAATATTTTTGTAAAGAAGACAGCTTCGCTATTTGCTTCTATACACACTGCCCTTCCCTATTTCTTTGCCCCTCAGCTACCACCCCCCATTCCTCATCTTGACTCCACATTTTTGGCTAGCATTGTTTGTATCTGACTATTTTAGGAGTAAAAAAAGTAAAAGGTTCTTTTTTTTCTTTTATGAACCTGTTTTTTTTTTTCGTGTATGTATGTTTTTTTTATCTAACAAAAACAAAAACAACTTATTTTAGAACTGTTAGTTGTTGATTGCTGCTTCTATTTCTAAATAGGAAAATTCATAAATTATATATATATATATATATATATGATGTAACGTTTGTTTGTTTGTCTCTCTTGTGCGATTTATTTTCCCTCGCTTGCATTTTAGGCATATAACTTTTTTATATCTCTGTTGTTTAAAGATATTTACAAATATAGTTGCATATCTATGGAGCTATTAACCTATCAACCTCTTTTCATATGTATGTAAAGGTATGTGTAAAATAAAGGTATATATGCTTGTAAATTACTTAGTCAATATATATTTATATGGATGTATTTACTGAATGAATGTATCTGTATGTTTTTCTCCCAAAAGTCTCTCATTCATTTTTCATACGTGTATACATATATTCACACACATATATATGCATATATATATATACTCAAATAAAGTCATAAATCTTTTTGTCTTAGTATATATATATATATATATATATATATATACACACACACACACACACATACACATACAGTGTCTGCATGATACACTTTATACATATGCATGAATATTTGTGTATATGTATATGTAGACAAAACCTCCCTGTGGCTTTATCTGAAAAAGTAGGTGATGACTTTATTAAAGATAAAATTAAAAGCACAAACACATAGCCCCACCCTGTTATATGTCAGTTTTTATAAAATAGTATTCATATAAAATATATGACACCCCCCCCCCCCACTGTACTACATGTAAATTTTCGTAAAGTAGTATTCATATAAAATATATGAACACTCGATTCTGCTATATGTCATTTTTTTATCAAGTATTATTCATATAAAATATATGACCTCCCAACCCACTCTACATGTGAATTTTTATAAAGTAATATTCATAATCATAATAATAGTGTATGAGTAACACAGGGATCTGTGCAGTAAAGTAAGGAGCTGATGGTAGGTGTGGCGTTTCACCTCAGACTTAAAAACAATCTTCTTGGTCTAGCATGAGTGAAAAGCGGATAGACTCCTTCACTGATTGGCTGATACCAACATTAGGCCACCCTGACGACTTTACTTTTTTTTTTATATACACCGTGTCTGCATGATACACTTTATTCCTATGCATGAATATTTGTGTATATATCTGTAGACAAAACCTCCCTGTGGCTTTATATGACCCCCCACTCTACTACATGTCAATTTTCATTGAGTTGTATTCATATAAAATATATGAACACTCTGCTCTGCTATATGTCATTTTTTATAAAGTATTATTTATATAAAATATATGACCCCCACTCCACTCTACATGTGAATTTTTATAAAGTAGTATTCATAATAAAATCTTCTGGGGCCTCTAAGTAGGGTTGGCTTCTCGTGATAGGGTTAGATCTGGAAGTAGTCTGTGCTGGCCCTGGACACGGATAAGTATAATAAGTATCTTCTTATTTAAAAATATTTTTTCTACTTTCTTTGTAAATGATGATTTGGAGATAGCCACTTTTAGGATCAAATGCACATTGATGGAGTGGCTTATTAACATTCCCCAATGAAGGCAATTGGCAGTAACATAAATGTGTATCATGACACAGAAATATGACAAAAATCCCCTAAAACTCTCTCTCTCTCTCTTTTCTGTTTTCTCTACACCTGATTATCTGTTTGATGTGTCCGTGTAATAGAAACATCTTTCAATGTACATAAATACTTAGATTTATTTATCTATTCATAATCACCAACACCTGTTTACATGATAATAAATAATTCTATTGGATACATTATGTTTTGCTTCCCATTAGATCACCAAAGTAAGTGTCCTGGGTAAGACGTTAACTTCATTTAATGTTGAAGTTCCAATTATGGAGCTCTGGGGAGTATGGTGTACCCCTTTATTGCCTTTACTCCCAGGTTCACTTGGACCTGGAGTGGTAGTACCTTTTAGGGTCCCATCTTTGGTTTAAATAGAAAAAAATTAGTTTTAAAAAACTTTGGGAAAAAGGTTTTTGAATGCCCATCAAAAATAAATAAAACAAAATGTCTTTGGCATAAAATAACCCAACAAGGGTTGACATGCCATAAAATCCAACCAACCAACCAAAGCAAAACAACCAACCAACATCCATACTTAGGAAAAGCATGAATCCATCTGTTTACCTCATACCTATGGGCAAGACATCCCTTCTCAGAGAAGGAAGGCTCTGAATTTAACTCTTAACATCCTGTTGAGAATTTTCCAGAGCTCCATTCCTATAAGGATTTATCAAAAAATGGCTAAAAATGGCCTTTTCATTTCAAGTTACCTGTTATTTCCATTTAACTTAAGACTTTTAAATATGTTTAATACTACATATAAACAAAAGCTAATCGTTTGGGGCGGATTAGGAAAACGAATTTGACTTCCGGACGGGCGGAATGAGGCGGTATAGGATGTTAAGAGTTAAATCAGTTATATAGCAATCAGTTGTATACTTATAAAATCCCAAATACCTATATATAATACAGTAGCTAAAGGATAATAAATATGTGTGTGTACTTATTTTTTATTCCTCTGTGTATACACTTTTGAGTGTGTGTATGTATATATATATATATACACACACACATGAGCATATATATATAAGTAAAGTAAAGTCGTCGGGGCGGCCTAAAGTCGGTATCAGCCAGTCAGCGAGGGAGTCTATCCCCTTTTCAATAGCGCTAGACCAAGGAGATTGTTTTTGACATCTGAGGTGGAGCGCCACACCTACCATCAGCTCCTTACTTTACCACACAGATCCCTGTGCTACTCATACGCTGAGTTGGCGAGGACCGGTATCGAACTAGGAACCTTGTGGTTACTAGCTGAACGCTCTACCGACTGAGCTAACCTGGCCCCAATATATATATATATATACATATATATATATAAAAACTTATACCTAGATAAGTAATAATTATATCGATAAGCATTTTTTGTACATTTGATTCATATGATTGTCCTTTGGGTCATGGGTAAATATATATATATATATGTGTGTGTGTGTGTACAGACATATATCTGTATTAAAATGTGCACATCTACATAAGCAAATGAATTATGTTATTGATTCCAGGTCTTTATGTACCCTTGATATTAAGAGAGGAAATTTATGATTCAATGGTTTTCTCCATTTTTGAGCAAAAATAGACAGGAGTTCGGGACTGTCCGCATCATTATTGTCAGTTCCTGCCTCAATACTTTTTTTTCACTTTCCTTTCCTGAACATTTTTTTTTTTTATAATCTTGTTGGTTTAAGTCAACTTAACACTTTTTCTTCTTTCTCTTTTGAGCTTTTTTGCTAAACATAATTGTCTCCCTTTTTTCTTCTTCTTTTTTTTTTTTTTTTTTTTTCTGAGTTCTTTCGAAACCACCTTTTTCAGGTTCTCTAAGCTGCTGTTAGATTTCTGTCTCTAATTTCAGTCAGATTTTCACTTTGCGATTTATTCTATTTCATTTGTTTTATAAAGCAAGCTATTTACATGATTTTTAACCATCTGATATGACTGGTATCATTTTGAGCTTTTTTTTGTCAGCTATTTGTCAATATGCTTATATTCCTATATCTCGACTGTATATATTCTTATGGTTTGTTTCCAGTTCTTTTTTCATTTTTGGCAAAAAGAACTTGATTTCATCCATGTACACAAGATGATTTATTTTTTCCTGTGATTTTGTAAGTTTCTGTTCCGCTGTACATTTCTTAAGTATATAGTTGAGTGGCATCATTGCTATGACAAATAGCAGTGGTGATAGGAAGTTTCCCTGGAAGTTGCTTCTTTGAATTTTCACCTCTTCTAAGGTTTGTCCTCCCGCTGTCAATTCTACTTTCCAATTTTCAATGGCTTTATTGATGAATTTTATTATTTTGTCAGATATTTTGAGCAACATTTTCTCTTTGATTGCTTTTTTTGTCAGTATGTTTGCTCATACCACTTTATCTACCCAGTTTTTTTTAATAAAATAATTAATAGAAATTCAGAAAGGTGATATAATTGGAAGGATGTATTGGGTTACTTGGAGAAACAGAAGATATTCAGTCTAATCCCTTTTCACCAAGGACCAATATTAGCATTGATATATCCATGATATACTAACATTGAATAAATTGAAGGAAAGACGATATAAGCTCATTTACACATACAGAAACATTTAATGTACTAGTACAAAATAAAAAACACCCCAACCCCTTTTTATCATATGGGTGCTAGAAGGCAGTGGCTGCGGGTCTACATGTCCTGGGAATGACATTAAACTCTATCTGATGGTGAGGTTCCAGTTTTGGAAGTTTGGGGAACGTGGAGCACCCCTTCATCACCATTGCTCCCTGGTCCACTCTGACCCGGAGTGGTAGTAGCTGTTAGGGTCCCATCTATGGGTTAAATAGAAAAATGTATTTATAAAAAAAATTGTATTATCCATTTAAGAATTGATTTATTTCAAAACTTTATCGGCATTAAATGACCCACTGAGATTGATATGCCGTAAAACAAACCAAACCAAAATAAAAAAAACACCCTCTGGGCGATATAAAAATAGATTTTTGAAACATATTGCCTGAGTGGTGGGAGTTAAAAATTCAATGTCAGCGAGTTTGTACCCTAAGTAAGTAAAATCATCAAATTCATTAAAGGATTAAAAAATAAAACAATTTGAAATGTAAACTTTTTAAATATGTATTAAAATAAAACAAACTATATATAGATATATAATACCAGTCATGTATTTATTAAAACTTGTTTTAAAAAACAATGAGGACTGTCTAATGTTGCATGTTCAAATTTTGAGTGTATTTATTGAATAAATACACTCAAAATTTGAACATGCCAAAAATCGTAGAATAAATTTTATTCTATGTTATGACAATTTTGGGTAATGTCACATAAGCAGTGACGTAATTTTTGTTACAGACAAAAACCGGAAGTGAATCTCCATTATTAATAGATACATAATAATTTCTCACACTTAATCTTAATTTATATCTTTCTTGTAGTCAACGTATTTCTTCTTATTTCCTTCATGGCTTGGTTTGAGTAGCTACCTGGCTAACGGTCAATCTTCTGCTATCTGGCTGCTCTATCTCCTTATGTTTATGGTTTCTTCTTCTTAAGATGTTGTTGAGATGCCCTGTT
Source organism: Doryteuthis pealeii (assembly GCA_023376005.1). NCBI lineage: Eukaryota > Metazoa > Mollusca > Cephalopoda > Myopsida > Loliginidae > Doryteuthis > Doryteuthis pealeii. Next base: position 62,532,577 of record CM042161.1, on the reverse strand, counting down.
TGTTAGGTTGTCTTTTAGTGACAGAAAATCCTAAGAATATTCTTGTAAAATCTTTGAAACTTGTGCAAAGTTTACTTTTGGACTGTATGTATTTTTCCCACCCTTTCACCAAAAAAAATATTTACAAATAAGTTAATGATGGATTTGCCACTCCAAGACTCATATGTAAATACATGTTTGAGTGAATATATATATGTGTATATATGTATGTATGTATAATGGATAGATGCCCTAGTGTGGATATAAATTTAGATTTATTTCAACATTTCTTTGTCTCGTCAGTCCAGTCTTTGAATGTCAGAATAAATTTAAATTTATATCACCACCAAGATATCTATTAATTTATTTATAATACTTTGTATATGTAAAATATATATGCAAATCTTTATATGTACATTTAAGTTCACAAATTTGGTTGAATCCTATTAAGGAAACACTTGATATCATCCACCTACCTACCTACCTACCTACCTACCTACCTACCTACCTATCTATCTATCTATCTATCTATCTATCTATCTATATATATATATATATATATATATATATATATATATAAAGTCAGATTCTTTCTTTGATGAGCTAATAAACAAAACTGTTAGTTGATAGTACCTGTCTCATTAAAATTAGAATTACTATATATATGTATATACATATATATATATATATATATATATATATATATATATATATATATATATATATATAAAGTAAGTAAAGTAAAATCTTCATGGTGGCCTAAAGTATGTATCAACCAGACAGTGAGGGAGTCTATCCCTTTTCACTAGCGCTAGACCAAGGAGATTGTTTTTGCATCTGAGGTGGAGCACCACACCTACCATCAGCTCCTTACTTTACCACACAGACCCCTGTGCTACTCATACACTGAGTTGGTGAAGGCCAACATCGAACTAGGAACCTTGTGGTTTTTAGCCAAGCGTATGTATGTATTTACCAAAACCATCCCCCACAAGTAGGATCTGATACAGTCAAATTGTAAGTAGAATAAAGCCTGTTTCAGAGTTTTCCTTCAACTAGATTGGTTACCTTACCAAGGCTAAAGAAACCAGTCAGTAAAGAAGAACAATTTCCTTGTAAATTCCTACCATAAAATAAACTGAACCCTCATTTTATGTCCGTGTTTTTGCAATAAATGTTTTATTTTTCTTGCACCCGTTATTTTACAATACTAAATATATTTTCTTTATTCTTTACCAAATAAAGAAAATATATTTAGTATTGTAAAATAACAGGTGCAAGAAAAATAAAACATTTATTGCAAAAACACGGACATAAAATGAGGGTTCAGTTTATTTTATGGTAGGAATTTACGAGGAAATTGTTCTTCTTTACCAACCAGTCTGCCTTAATGTCTATCCATACATGGGGGCAGGACAGATGGATCATACCTTTCCCAAGAGTAGCAGAGCAAAGAGTAACTCATTTAGCATCATCCAGGTTTTGAACTCATATATTTGTATTGTCATATATCTATTTACCAACCCCACCACACGAGCAGGATGTGACACAATTTCAATATCTAAGCGGGGTTTGCCAGGTTTGAATTCAGTTTTATTTCTCCTAGACTGGTTATCTAGCCAAGTTTAAAGATCCCAGTCTGCCCTGCTATTTACTCATAGTTGAAGGGAGAATAGTAGGATTCATACCTTTCCCAAGGGTATTAGTGCCATATGAAATGCAACCAGCCTTGTCCAGGATTTGAACATGCCGTCATGTCCATTTCCTACGACAACAACTATTACACCACAGTTACCTCCCAATTATACACACACACACACACACACATCATTGTGTTATTAAACACACAAACATATATGTATATGTATGTAATAATATATGTATTTGTGTGTGGATATACACACGCACAAGTGTGTATGTGTAATAATATATCTATATGTAGTATGTGCAGATATACATATAATAATATTTCTGAACTTGTGTGTGCACATATTACACACATACATAACTATACAAATATATCATGTGTATGCACACACATATATCCAGATATATTATTATATGTGTATGCTTGAACACACACACATTTAACACATCTAGATATATCTGTATATACGTATGCATTTACAGATATATTATTATTGCAATCATTTTATTGGTATTTTGAACACCTAAGTAATTTGTGTGCCTATATGTTTGTATATTATATGATCACTATATGAATGTATTTATTTTTGTGCATATGGTGGTGTTATGATTGTTAAACTGCATTATTTTGTATAATATAATGTTGCTTCTTTCTTAGATTTTCAAAACATGTCCAACTTCTTGTCTTCTCCGCCTCCTCAAACTGAAAATTACACTCCCCACTTCCATTTACCCACCACCGCCACCTTAGCAATCAGATGTCAAATTTTAGAATTGGATAGTGAACAGTTCCAACTCTATGGTAGAGTACACATTAAAACCATACCTTTAAATTAGTGATTCAATGTTTTTGTCTAGAGTTATTTAGTTAAAGAAAAAAGAAAAAGAAAATATAATAAAAATCAAAAGGAAACCATTGATTCTTAAACTTAGTTTCAAAATCAGATTTTATTTTTATCTATTTTTTTTTTCTATAAAGTCTCTCAATTTGACGAACCCTCGTTCAACCCCACCCACCCAAATCTGAGTATTACACGGTAATTTTACTCAAATGTTATGAAATACTCGCTTGATTCTTTTGTTTTTGTTTTTGTCATAATCATCTATTTACAGTTAACTTTGCACAGCTTCACAGTCAACTTTTCTCAACAGATTATTGGCCTCTATCAAAAGGTCGCCATTTTTTTTTATTTCCTTTTTTTCCTCCCTCTGTGTTTTATTTTTGGACGTATTTTCGGTTGTTAGAGGACAATGTTGGTTCTTTTTTGTTTGTTATTATTTAAGTCAAACAAAATCTTTTATTTCACTTTGAAGGTAAATGAAGTTGAGATAACATATAATATTTTAAAATGGCTATAATAATAAAAAGTAAATTCGAAGATTCAAACAAGGTCTTTTGGATAAACGTTAGTGCCACAGGAGAAAAGAGAACAGGAAGAAGAAAACTAGGAAGAGAGTAATGGAGGTGTTTTAAACAGAGCCACGAGCCTCATTGTGAGAAATTTTTTCTTTGCAAGATAATGACAAGAAGTAACGTTTTACACGTTATTGTCAGAGTTATACAGTGAGTAAACAATAATAGCGAAGAAAAAGAAAAGAAAATTGATCAATAGATAAAAATTTGAAAACAACAAAGTTTAAGATAAATTGTTGAATGTTTTATTTGCTGAAAATACTGAATAAAATTGAATGGTGAAAATCCATGATAGTTTAGGCCCAAGTTAAAAATGACATCCTTTTATATGGAAAAAAAAATGGAGGTGGAGAAAGAATTTTATAAGTTTACACAAACACACACTTGTACAATAATGTATTATAATATTCTTAAATAGAAAATCATATATTGTAAAATCCCTTTACAAAGGTTTATATGTGTATTGAAAAAAAAAAGTTGCATAGATACACACACATTGATATTATATATATATATATATATATATATATATATACACATTTACATATATATATATATATATATATATATATATACACATTTACATATATATATATATATATATATATATATATACACATTTACATAATATATATATATATATATATATATATACACATTTACATAATATATATATATATATACATACATAATATATATATATATATATATATATATATATATTTACATAATATACATACATATATATATATATATATTTACATAATATACATACATTTACATAATATACATATATATATATATATATATATATATATATATATGCATACATACACACATTTACATAATATACACACACAGATAAATGTAAATATACATATATATATATATGCACACATAAACACAATATGAATATACACACACACACACACACAACACACATATATATAATATATATATATATATGCACACATAAACACAATATGATATATACATGCACACACACACACACACATATATATAAATATATATATATATATATATATATATGCACACATAAACACAATATGATATATACATGCACACACACACACACACACATATATATTATATATATATATATATATATATGCACACATAAACACAATATGATATATACATGCACACACAACACACACACATATATATATATATATATATGCACACATAAACACAATATGATATATACATGCACACACACACACACATATATATATATATATATATATATATATATATATATATACATATATATGCACACATAAACACAATATGATATATACACACACACACACACACATATATACATACACATAATTACATAATATATATTCACACACACATGAATATTATATATACACATATACATAAATGTATATACATATATATATATATATATATGCACACACATACAAGCATTTACAGAATATACATATATATGACACATATACAGATGTATACATGTAAACATACTTACAAACAATAGAAAATTTAATTGTAAAATCACTTTATAAAGTTATGTGTATATCCGTTGTTAAAAAATTGCATACTCATGTACACTTACGTAATGTGTGTTTTTATATATATATATATATAATGTAATTATACTTTCAAATTTTCATATCTATGTCATTTTATTATTTATCTGAATTATATAATGTACATATATTCAATTTGTATCAATAGATTTACATTGACACTAACATAGAATTTAGATAAATCATGTACAAATTTGTACATATTCCTCCATTCATCCATTCTAGCTCTCATATATTTACATATATGCATATATATATATATATATATATATATATAATGCTTATAGATTGAATAAAACTTATCGTATATAAATATTTTTAGACCGAAGTATGTATAGATGCCAACAAGTATCTATATAATATGATTATTAAAATTCTTAAATGTATATACTGACACAAAAATATAACAAGATCTTCATATATATATATATATATATATATATATATATATATATAATGTCAATACACATGCTATCTATCAGATCATAATGCATATACAAAGAGAAAATAAAATTTGCTTGCAACTGTACATTTGCCTAAATTATGGTTTAACTTTGATAAAGACATTTTGTTTTTATATTTGCTATTACCTAATCTTATTTTTATATATTGGCATAATTACGTAATCCCCTCCCTTTTTTTCTGACTTTTCATTGAATTCTATCAAAATATATTCTTATCAATAATACAGAAAATGTTAAAACCTTTTAGGTAAAAACAAAAACATACAAAAAAATGCATCTCCTTTTTAGATTTTTTTTTTTTCTTGATTTTCAGTTTATCAAATCTTGTTAAACATTTTTTCTTTTCTCTCTCTCTCTCTCACACATGCACACACACTCTTACTCACTCTCTTTTGCTCTTGCGACACTCTTTCTTTCTCTCTCTCTCTCTCTCTCCTCTCTCTCTCTCTCTCTCTCTTTTTCTTTCCCTCTCACTTATTTTTATATTTTTTTGCTTTTCATTTTATCAAATCTTGTTAAATGTTTTTCTTCTCTGTCTCTCTCTCACACACATACACACTCTATCTCTCACTTTTCTCTCACTTGTGCTCTCTCTCTCATTTCACTCTTTCTTTTTTTCTCTCTCTCTCTCTCTCTCCACTCTCTTTCCTCCTCTCTTTCTTGTACTCTTGCTTTTTTCTTTCTCTTTCTGTTCCTTCACCCTCTCCTCTCTTTCTCTCACTCCTCTTTGTGCTCTCACTCTTTTTCTCACACACTCTCTCTCTCCCTCCCTCTCGCTTATTTAAATTTTATTGTTTGTCATACACATGAATTATATACTCATCATCCTTTGCCACCCAAATGGGGAAAGATGAAGAAAGAGAAGAAAAAAAAAATCCAGATTGAAAGAAAGAGCTTTTTACAAGAAAGATAAAGTGTGTGTATGTGAGGGGGTGGGGTGTAAACTTGTAACAAATGAAGCAACCCAATATCAGTGCAAATATCAACACTCGTTTAATGTCTAAATCACAAAGTATGAGTTGAATCGAGGCTAAATTAACTGGAACTAAAAGAGGAACAATTTGAGGAATTATTGCTAAATCCTCCTTTTATTTATTTATTTATTTATTCATCTTTTTTTAAAATATAAATTGCATCCCCAACTTTCCTCTCTCTAATGGGACAGTGATGATTGGCCATGGATGGGGGTGATGGTTGGCCATGGATGGCGGGGCAGGGGGGGTTGATGGTATAATCGAGTAAGAAGAATATAAGACCAACTTAAATATTCAAAGAAAAAGCAAGAGATATAGTTTAGTAGGTTTTATGTTTAATGACAGAACAAGACTGACAACTTGAGGGAGACATGTTGCAAATTCACATCTATAAATTTGGTCTTTTTTTTGTGGGGGTCTCATTTTCCGTCATTACAGACAATGCTCCCACCTGAACTTGAAAAAGAAATGAGGAAAAAAAAAAAGAAATAAAGAATTTTGTCCATTGTAAACTTTGCATTCCACTTGAGTTGTCTACGACTAACAAATTATTTTTACAATAATTGATTTTTTGTTTATTTATCTTATATTATCTTTCTTCTCTTCTCTCTCTCCTTTTCTCTTTTTTCCTCTCTCCTCTTCTTTCTTCTCTTCTTTTTCTTTCTTCTCTTCTTTTCTCTCTTCTTTCTTTCTTTTCTTCTCTTCTTTCTTTTTCTTCTCTTCTCTTTCTCTCTCTCTTCTCTTCTTTTCTTCTCTTTTCTCTTCTCTTCTCTTTCTCTTTCTCCTCTTCTCTTTCTCTTCTTTCTCTCTTTCTCTCGTCTCTCCACTTTTCTTTCTTTTCTCTCTTTCTTTCTTTTCCTCTTTTCCTTTCTTTCCTCTTTTTTCTTTCCTCTCTTCTTTCTCCTCTCCTTTTTACTCTTCTTTTCTCTTCTCTTCTATTTTCTCTTCTTTTTTTCTTCACTCTTTCTTTTTTTCTTCTTTTTTCTCTTCTCTTTCTTTGCCCTCCTCTTTTCTTTTCTTTTCTGGGTTGGGTGGGAGGAGTCTGTACAAGATCACTTTGATTCTTTTTGGTTTGCCTTGAAAAAAATTTTTTTTTTCTTTATGATTTAAATTTCTTCCTTTTTTTTCTTATTAATCTATAACCTGTCATGGATTTTTCCCTTTGTCAAATATTCCTTGAGTGTTTTCCATTCAAATTTTAATGTAGCTGAGTACTTATTTATCAGTCCTTGAGTTGAGACTGTTTATTTGCTGCAGCCTCACCCTCATGCCACCCAACACCACCACCACCATCTGTTGAGAAGATCTCTATCAGTGCAGTCTCTCATTTTTTTTCTTTTATCTCAAGATATTTATTTTAAGCCACTATGTGTAATTTTGTCTTTTCAGCATTTTTTATCTGTTTTTATTTATTTATTCATTTTAGATGCATATGTATATACATACAAGTCTCATATTTTGCAGTTTCATTGCAAATAAACTTTTCATACAATATATTATATATATATATATATATATAATGTACATATGTATAATATATGTAATATATAATGTATATGCTATATATATATATATATATATATGTGTGTGTGTGTGTGTGTGTGTGTGTGTGTGTGCATGTGCATGTAATGTGTGTGTCTCTCTCTCTCTATCTATATATATATATATATATAATCAACATGTACCTGATGATCAAAAGATGAATACATGTTATATATTTACATATGTAATGTGTGTATTTGTATATATATATATATATAATATATATATATATATGTGTGTGTGTATGTATGTATGTATATATACCAACTTTTATCTGATGATCAAAAGATGCATGCATATTATATGCACATATATAATATGTGCATGTAATGTATATATTCATACATAAAACAAACACTTACCTGAGAATGAAAAGATGCACACATATCATATATAATATATATAATATGTATGCATGTAATGTGTGTCTGTGTGTAATATGTATATTTCTATATATATATTGTAGAAATTACTCAACTCAGAATTTAGTTTTATCACTTTATGATCATTAGGTAATTTCTGGTTATATATATATATATATATGCATATGTATATGTATATAATATATGTATATGTATATAATATATGTATATGTATATAATATATGTATATGTATATATGTATATGTATATGTATGTAATATATGTATATGTATATAATATATGTATATATATATATATATATATATATAGTTTATTAAGGGGAGTGAAAAGATCAAGTTAAAAAATATTTGTGCTGCTTTGTTTGATTTTTTTCCATCACTGGACTGCATTTGTATTGAGCTACAGGCATCTTTATTCATACAACATATATATGTGTGTAATATATATATATAAATATATATATATATTACTTAAGTTAAAATGTGGATATGCATATGTATTTATTCCTGAAATGTCTACTAGATGGCCTGTTAACCTGTTGAATCTCATTGTAGCAGTGGTACATGATAATATTATGCTTCCATCTATGAAGAAATGAAGGATTTTAATTAGCATTTTGTAGTTATCTTTATCTCGATGATGTTTAAACATAATCACATTATTACATAAGTTGCTCGGCTTGGTACACATCTTCATTTAAATATATATTAAATATATATTTATCATTCAGTTTGAATACTTTTTTATCACACAATATACATGTGTATGATATATATATATATATATATATATATATATATAATATGTGTGTGTGTGTGTGTAAGTATATATGTCTTTTTTTCCTCACATTTGAAGATCAACAAAAACAGCCACCCAACAAAAACAGAGGCTCACAGACTTTTGTTTACATCAATAATTTATTTTTTCCTTAAACCAACGAAAGCGCTGATGAAGGTCTATCAAAACAGACACTGTAGTGTATGCTTAATAAACTTCATTCGTTAATGTAACTTGTGTTTTTTTTCAATTTTTACAACATTACACATTGTCAGATTTACTTCCTTTTTCTTCATATATATATATATATATATATATATATATATATATATATGAAAGTACGTAAATAAACACTGTGTTTATTTGATATGGCTTTTAGCCGACAATCTTTGGAGGATATGTGCTTAATTGAAGTCATACCTAATTTTTGAAAATTAATTAGTTAATAATTAATGAATTTTAGGCGGGCATATATGTTCAAATATATATATATATATATATATATATATATGTGTGTGTGTGTGTGTGTGTGTGTGTGTGTGTGTGTGTGTGTAAGTATAAGTATATAAAAATGACAGAAAAACAGCAAGGTGTTCAGAAGGGTGATACTTTTACTTAGCTGACCCTACAGTGTTTTGGTTTGTTCATCAAGCCATCATCGGTCCTATCATCAATGTAGTAAGAACTTTTTGACAAACAGAAGTTTGTAAGCCTTTGTTTTTGTCAGTGTGCTGCAGCTTCTGTTTGTTCCTCAAATAAAATTGAATGCCAGCATTGGCATTTCCATTTAAACTGTGTGATGCAATTTGTTTGAAACTGTTGAAGAAAGTTTTATGAATGGAATTACCCTATTTGATGGTGTATTTAAAAAAAATGATAATAATAATAATAATAATATAAAAAGTTGTCAGGGTGGCATATAGTCGATATCAACCAGTCAATGAGGGAGTCTATCCCCTTTTCACTAGTGCCAGACCAAGGAGATAGTTTCAGCATCTGAGGTGGGGCGCCACACCCACCATCAGCTCCTCATTTTACCCCAAAGATCCCTATGCTACTCATACTCTGAGTTGGCCGGTATCAAACCAGGAAACTTGTGGTTACTAGTTGGACACTCTATCAATCATTATAAAACACTATATATATATGTATTATAGTGTTTTATAATACTATTTAAATTACTTTTCTCATAAGCAAATTGTAAAAAGTAATTTAGATTTTTAATATAAAACTTGATATATATAAAAACAGCCTCATTGTTATATTAAGCAGTCTGACAAATATATAAGTTCAAAAAATGAAATAAGAATAATATATGTATATATATATATATATATCTCATTGTTCTTATTACTTTATATCTGACCAATTTTCTTTATCAATATTATTCTATTACAATGTCTACAAAATCCATTATCTATGTAAGTCTATACACATTGATTTGTATAGATAAAATGGTATGAAAGAACATATATGTTGTTAAATTGAATTTATTTTTTACAACTTTTGCATTGTTAATATTGCCAATATTTCAATTTCATCAAAAAAAATCTTCATCAGAGCATAATGATAATTTTGATCATTTTAAGATGTGAATGTTTTAAACCGGTTTCTTCAAGAGAAAAACAGAATATTTTGAATTTAAACTGGAAATGTTTTTTTTCCGAAAACCATGTATCACATCCGTTCAGTTAATCCTGGAATAAAACATGGAGTTGGCATCCTTCTGTCTACAAGAGATGATGGACTAGTGTCCAATTTTTTTAACTACATAGCCTGATGGTTCATATGGAGGATGAGCTGTTGCCCAAGCAGCACCCCTCTCCACACTACTACTGGATTCAAAGGAAAGGTAACGAACCAATGCAGTTTGGCAGCAGTAGTGTCACAGGAGTTGCTGGGTAGCACTGGATTTCAGTATCACACCACTTTAGGGACTCCAGCTCCTGATTTGTTTTCGGGGTTTACTCCCCTACTCTTGATATCTATCTGTATATATGTTCAATTAAAGATATGAACTGTTGGACTACCTACATTTTTTTTTGTAGTTTTAAAGACAATATTTTTGCTTGAATTGATACAAAAATAGTATTTTCAGTGATTTAACTGGACTATTTTTATTCACTTAATAATTTAATAGTGAATTTTAAACATCTGAAAGGTGGCATGTTGAACTCAATATTTTCCCCATATATTAAGATTTATTTAATCTTTCTAAAAAAATCTAAGTTGAAAAATGCACAGTTTTACACTACATATTTTCCGAGACTATAAAAAAATTATTACTAATGATTCATTATAAAATAAAGTCTTTAATGAATAAAGTGGAGAAAATTTGATTGAAATTAAACAATTCCCTGATTTTTTTAAATTGTTTTAAAATCAAATTTTTAAAAAATTTATTATCTCCCTTGATGAAAAATGCCATGCCTTGTTCTATTTATTGAAAACTAGAAGTGGCTACCCATGTCACCTTGGTAGAGGTGGGGACAAAAAGTTACTCTTACAGATTTGTTCATAGCGGTGAAGATCTGTGTGGAAACAGGCACACATCTTTCATGAGATGATATCAGAAGAATGGTGCACCTATGTGCCGCAGATTCTCCCAAACAACTGCCCTGTTGGCTGGGGCATTAGAATGCACGACTGCACCTCTGCAGAGGGGTAACACTCCCCCAATGGCGCCACCTGTTGCCATGGGTGGCGACCCATGATGCTTAAAGATGGAGTCATGGTGGATGAGCAGTCAATGACCTACAACACTCCACTTGGACCCTTACTTAGGCAAGACGGGAAGTCAGAGTGGCCCCTCCAATCAATTGGATGGTCAGATCAAGCCCTAGCACCTATATTATTGCCCCTAACCCTATTGCCCTTATGGCTAGTCCCAACCCTTTTTATCATATCAGTGCTAGAAGGTGGTGAGGGTCTACCTGTCCTGGGAATGACGTTAAACTCTGATGGTGAGGTTCCAGTTTTGGAGGTTTGGGGAATGTAGAGCACCCCTTCATCACCATTACTCTCTGGTCCACTCTGACCCAGAGTGGTAGTACCTGTTAGTGTCCAATCTATGGGTTAAATAGAAAAATGTATTTATAAAAAAATTGTATTATCCATTAAGAATTGATTTATTTTAAACTTAATCGGTATTAAATGACCCACTGAGGTTGATATGCCGTAAAACAAAACTAAACAAACCAAATCATTAGTCCAAGTGGTACAGCCATATAGTAGTACTGCTGCTTCTAAGATTTATTCAAAACAACAAGTAACATCCTAGAGTAGTTTCTGTCTAGCTTTTTCTGAAAACGTTTCATTAGAGTCCAAGTGGTGCAGCCATATAGTAGTACTGCTGCTTCTAAGATTTATTCAAAACAGCATGTATCATCCTTGAGTAGTTTCTGTCTAACTTTTTCTGAAAGTGTTTCATTAGAGTCCAAGTGGTGCAGCCATATAGTAGTACTGCTGCTTCTAAGATTTATTCAAAACAGCATGTATCATCCTTGAGTAGTTTCTGTCTAACTTTTTCTGAAAGTGTTTCATTAGAGTCCAAGTGGTGCAGCCATATAGTAGTATAACATATAATTGTATCTATACTCTAAGAAGCTCCTAAAACAGATATAATGGTTAGTTGAGTCAGAAATGACCAACCAAATAACATGATTTCTTTCAATTATTGGGGTCACTAAGCTTTTTAATTGGGTCACTTAAAGGAAATAATTATAAAATATAGTCAATATGTTTTGGGTTTTCAAAATATAATATGCATTATAATTGAACAGAAGGACTCTGATTACAATAATAATAGGACTTTATTTGAATAGAATGAGTTTTAAGGTGAATAGATAGTGAAATTTAAAATATCCCATCATTTAGGTAAAAAAAAATACTTAGAAAAGTTGGTATTGCCACGGGGGGAATTTGTTTAGCACTAATATATTATTATAATGGAGATTGTGTGTTTTTCTGTCTGTAACCGAAACTATATTCCTACTCAAGTCACAATTCTCTTAGTTATTGACATCACATTCTCCACGTTTTATTTTTATTTAACCTCAATTGCATGTAGTTATTGTTTTATTTTTATTTAACCTCAATTATTAATAAAATTGTCTTACATTATTAATACTGGTAACTATGTCTACATACTGACAACATGCAATTTATATTTATATATACAACAAAATAGCGGTTTACAGTGTGAACGGGAAAGCTAATTTGCATATTAATATTAAAAAATTGAATTTAATAAATATGTGCTTAGTATTATTGATTTCTAACTGTTTGGTTTTATTTTAATGAATATAAGCAAAAATCTCTTCAATGAATCTTAAATGAAATCCATTAACAAGAAAAATAACTGTCATTTTATTCTTTACTTCCTCTTATAACTAAATACTTAAATTAGAAAAATAACAATGAAAGACGAGAGTGATGGAAGAGTGAGTTTCAGTTGTTCCATTTTTTATTATACTCCCTCTGTTTCAAATCTTTTATTATACTCCATCTGTTTCAAATCTTTTTATCTGTATTCTTATTTAGTTTTATTAGCCTTTCTAATTTAATACAATATTTTATTACATTAAAAGTTAAATACTTGCACCGGAGGGTGCATATATTTGCTAGTATTAATAATGTAGTTTAAAATTATTATCTCAAAAATTTCTATTTGACTAATAAGTGGGTTTTGTTTATTTCTTTAATGAAATATTAACCTTAATAATATTATGGGTTATTTAATGCAGAAATATACCATATGTATATTTACCAACCCTTCTGTATGAGCAGGATGTGACACAAGGTCAATTTCTTAAGCGAAGTTTAACAAGTTTGAATTTAGTTTTACTTCTCCTAGACTGGTTACCTAGCCATGGTTAAAGAGCCCAGTCTACCCTGCTATTTACCCATAGCTGGAGGGAGAATTGGATTCATACCTTTCCCAAAGGTATTAGTGCCATGTGTAATGCAAACAGCTTTGTCCAGGAATTGAACTCTGGTCAACAAGTCCATTTCCTATGACTCTAACCATTAGACCACATGCCTCAATGATAATTTGTAATATTATTTAAGAAGCAATGAGACTCATGGAATGTTTTGGATTTTGTTTAAGTTTTTCTGAGATTTGACGAGTATTGTTTTGGGAGAGAAATCAAGTTTTGTTGACAAGCATTTATTTTCCCAAGTTGGTGACTGGCAGTGGAAAAACATGCTGAACATTAACAACTTTTATTAACTAGAGTTTCTGCACTGGGAATTACCCCCCCCCCCAAAAAAAAATCCCTCAAATAAACAAAATCTTCATCAACATCGCTGTCCCTACATTTCCTTTGAGATATTCACCAAGAATAAAAATTTTCCTCTTGGTTTAACAAGTGATTTACTTTCCTTTTTTTTTCTTTGTTTTTTTTTCCAACTAATTAGAACGAAGGACTAAAACAAGGAAAGAATATAATGATTATTTTAGTACAAATCTCAATTTTAATCAACCTGTGACATTTGGAGGTGTCATCTGTAGGCGTTGTAGGAATTGTACTATCCAAGTTCAGATCCTGAGTGAGGCTGTTTGTATTTCACATAGTGCTAATACCATTTTTTTTTACTAATTAGAACAAAGGACTGAAACAAGGAAAGAATATAATTATTATTTTAGTTCAACTGTCAATTTTTATCAGCCAGTGACATTTGGACGTGTTGTAGGAATTGGATTCAACTACCCAAGTTCAGATCCTGAGTGAGGCTGTTTGTATTTCACATAGTGCTAATACCATTTTTTAACCAATTAGAACAACAAACTGAAACAAGGAAAAAATATAATTATTATTTCAGTTCAAATCTCAATTTTACTCAGCCAGTGTAATTTTTAAGTGACATCTTGTGGTGAAATGTTTGGTTCATTGGTTGGTTTTACAGCATGTCAACCCTTGAGTTATTTTATGCCAAAGATGTTTTTGTTCATTCTTGTTGTGTATTCAAATTTTTAAAAATGTTTTTTCAACTCATTTTTTTAAATCTATGTAACCTATAGATGGTACCCTAACAGGTACTACCACTCTAGGTCAGAGTGGACCTAGGAGTAATAACAGTGAAGGGGTAATCTACACTCACAAGAGCTCGAGAACTGGAACCTTATCACTAGTTGTAGTTTATCATATCCATTCTATGCTGAGATGGTTAGGGAATCACATTCATTGTACATTCATATTAGCATATTTTGTGTAGTTATTTCTTAAAAGTTTTTTTTTAACATGGTCCTATCAAATCTTATTATAATGGAGATTGTGTGTTTTTCTGTCTGTAACCGAAACTATATTACTACTCAAGTCACAATTCCCTTAGTTATTTATATCACATTCTCAATGATTTTATTTTTATTTAAACCTCAATTATTAATAAAATTGTTTTACATTATTAATACTCTTAACCATATCTACATACTAATAGCATGCAATTATATTTATATGTACAACAAAATAGCGGTTTACAGTGTGAATGGGAAGGCTAATTTGCATATTGATATTAAACATGTGATTTTAATAAATATGTGCTTAGTATTATTGATTTCTAACGGTTTGGTTTTATTATAATGAATATAAGCAAATATTTCTTCAATGAATCTTAAATGAAATCCGTTAACAAGAAAAAATAACTGTCATTTTATTCTTCACTTCCTCTTTTAACTAAATACTTAAATTAGAAAAAATAACAATGAAAGACAATAGTGATGGAAGAGTAAGTTTCAGTTGTTCTATTTTTCGATTATACCACCCTCTGTTTCAAATCTTTTTATCTGCATTCTTATTTAGTTTCATTAGCCTTTCTAATTTAATATAATATATTATTACATTAAAACTTAAATACTTGCGCCCGGAGGGTGCATATATTTGCTAGTACAAATAATTCTTAAACAGATCTATTTGACCTATAGATGGTACTCTAACAGGTATTACCACTCAGGGTCAGAGTGAACATGAGAGTAATGGCAATGTGAAGGGGTACTCAGCACACCCCAGATCTGGAGCTTCTTCATCAGAAATAGTTAAGTGTCATACCCAGGACACCTCTTACCCTTTGCTGGGATACAGTGTCTTCTAAGCTTGCTGACAGTACTTCATAACTGCTAAGTAGAAACCTCTTTTGAATGGCACCCCCTAGCCCTTATTCTAAGTAATTAATAACCATAACACCTGCAGAACTGATTCTATCATTTGTAGTAGTTTAATCTTTGCATTCCATCAGGTAATAAATACTACAGGTTAGTGGATATTCCATACTAATGCTTATGCCTTGTACTGATAATGGAGATAGATAATAAAATAATCTTTTTTTTTTAGGTGATGGCAAAAGCAATAAATCACCCTCCAAGATTGACTTATTCACTGTAAATCAAAACAGGTTTAAGAGCAGGCACATTTCTCACTGTAAACAGACTTAGAGATAAGCCAAGGTAATCACATCAGTACAGGAATTATTAGTGTATTAACAGGACCTGTGGATATACCACAGTATGATAATTTGATTATTACAATGTTTGATATGTTTACTTAAGAGCTATTGCTAAATAGTTCAATATGTAAAAAGTATAATAATCTTTATTGAACTCTCTCTCTCACTCTTTTTTTCTTTTTTTCCTTTTTTCATCATGTTTGATTGAAACAGATTAGCATTATCACCCCTGCATGCCCACTCCCTCTATCTTTCCTCAACTTTTTCTTTCTTTCTATCTTTCTTATATTTTTTTCTGTGTAGCATGTCCTTTTTCTTCCCTTTCTTTGTAATAAAAAACAGAATGATCTATTATTTAGCTGAGGTGATGTCACTACTAAGCAACACCAGATAATCAGGATTTATATTTTTGCCTTTCATCTTGGACGGTCTCATTTTTAACCGGTGGGGGGGGGTTGCAAGATGATAACGGTTGTACAATTAAGGAACACGAGTATTATAAAATTTTATTCTGAAAGTCAACATTATTTTCCAAACAACCTTATAGTTGTCATTTATTAAGCTTACACTTGAACTGATAGTCAATTGGCTGGTTGTTTGGTTTTACGGCATGTTAACCCATTGGGTTATTTTATGCCGAAGACATTTTGTTTTATTTATTCTTGATGGGTATTCAATTATTTTTAAACTCATGTTTTTTTTCTATTTAACCCATAGATGGGACCCCAACAGGTACTACCACTCCAGATCAGAGTGGACCTGGGATCAATGGTGTCAAAGGGTGCTCACATTACCCAGACCTCCAAAACTTACTTAGGCTAGACGGTGGTCGGAGAGGCCCCCCTCCAATCAATTGGCTAGTCACATCAACTCCTAGCACCTTTATGATTACTCCAATCCTATTGCCTTCATGGTAAGCCCCAACATATCTTATCATATGGGTGCTGAGGGTCTACATATCCTGGGAATGGCATTAATCTCTATCTGATGTTGAGGTTCCAGTTCTGGAAGTTTGGGGAATGTGGAGCCCCCTTTGTCACCATTGCTCCCTGGTCCACTCTGAACCAGAATGGTAGTACCTGTTAGTGTCCCATCTATGGTTTAAATAGAAAAATATGTTTATAAAAAAAATTGAGTATCCATTAAGAACGAATTTATTTCAAAACTTAATTGGCATTAAATGATCCACTGAGGTTGATATGCCATAAAACAAAACAAAACAAACTCACCATCTGATAGTCAAACTTGTTAATCATTACATATAGAACATTTTTTAGAAGCGAATATTAAAAATTATAATACTAACATTACTGTCTACTGATTTCTGTAAAAAGAAATGTGTTCCTGCAGACAATAGCCATGGGTGGTGACCTGTGATGCTTAAGGATAGAACCCAGGTGGATGAGCAGTTCATGACTTGCAATACTCCACTTTGGCCCTATCTTGGGCTAGATGGGCTGTTGGAGAAGGAGCCTCTGATCAATCGGCTGGTCACATCAAACCCTAGCTATATGATTTTCCCAATCCTATTGCCCTTATGGCAAGCTCCAACCCCTTTTTATCATATGGGTGCTAGAAGGTGGTGACTGAGGGTCTACATGTCCTGGTAATGATGTTAAACTTTATCTGATGGTGAGCTTCCAGTTTTGGAGGTCTAAGGAATGTGGAGCACCCCTTTATCACCATTGCTCTCTGGTTCACTCTGACCTGGAGTGGTAGTACCTGTTAGGGTCCCATCTATGCATTAAATAGAAAAATGTATTTATAAAAAATTGTATTATCCATTAAGAATTGATTTATTTCAAAACTTTATCGGCATTAAATGACCCACTGAGGTTGATATGCCGTAAAACAAAATCAAACCAAACCTGCAGACAAGATATGCAATACCATCCAAAACCTGTGCTATTCTGCCGATCTTCCTCTCTATTCAAATCCTCCCAGCCCCTATCCGATATTCTTACTTACTGGAAATCAGGCAACCAGTGACAAAGCTTACTGCCATGGCAGGGAAAGATGGGTCAGGGTGGTTGGCAGGGTAAAGAAGAAAAAAAAAAAAAAAGGAAAAAAAACCTCACCCAACAAAGACAGAAAGTGAAAGAAAAAGACCAAGACAAAGTAGGAATCAATGCAGTCTGGCCTGCTATTGTGTCTGTGGGTGTTTTATATCCACAGTGTTTCCTTGATTTAGTGGGAGGAAGGGCACTGTATAACAGAAGGTTCAAAGAATAATACAAGGGCGCCATCCCTGGGCAACATCACAGGGCTACCTAGGGCGGCACATTATTCTATTTACTTGTATTGTCCGTCAATGCCAAGAATCACTAATACAATTCTGGCCCACTACAGACCCAAAAGGGTTCAATCGAACCTTACCCTCTTTGGTGTTCTTCTATTTAATGAGAATTTGTGGCCTAATGAGGCCGGGGGCTCCAATTGACCATTAGTCTCGGCTGAGATACAACACCACACATGCTAGGCTGCCGATTGGGTCTCTGCACCGAGCAGGAGGACCTGTGAGTTTTATTGTGATTCGTTCCTCAAGTTTCATTTATAGATTTCTTGCCGCAGGTTTGTAAAACAGACATACGTAGACATGTACAGACACATGCACATACATAGATAAATTCATGAATATTTATATAAGCTGCAATACATTTACATCGGTCTGAGCATGTATACTTTAAGAAAAAGAGTGTTGTCCAAGAAGATATGTGCATGTATATGTGTATGTAGTCATTGATGTATTTTACTAAAGTAGGCAGAGTGGCCTATTATCAGTATTAGCCAGACAGTGAGGGAGTCTATCCCCTTGTGGTTCTGAGGTGGATGCTCTACAAACTGAGTTAGGTGGAGTTGCCTATTGTCAGTATCAGCCAGACAGCAGGGGGAGTCTATCCACTTTTCACTAGTGCTAGACCAGGGAGATTAGTTTTGCATCTGAGGGGGAGCACAACACCTACCATCAGCTCCCCACTTTTAATACACAGATCCAAGCCAATGCTAATGATGCACTGAGTTGGCAAGGGCTGATATCAAACCCAGAACCTTGTGGATCTGAGGTAGATGCTCTACTAACTCAACTAGGTGGAGTGGCCTATTGTGCATGAATATGTGTATGTTGACATTGATATATTTAGCAAAGTTGGCGGAATGGCCTATTTTCAGCATTAGCTAGACAGTGAGGGAGTCTATCCCCTTGTGGTTCTGAGGTGGATGCTCTACAAACTGAGTTAGGTGGAGTTGCCTGTTGTCAGTAACAGCCAGACAGTGAGGGAGTCTATCCACTTTTCATTAGTGCTAGACCAGGGAGATTAGTTTTGCATCTGAGGGGGAGCATTAAACCTCCCATCAGCTCCCCACTCTATCAGACAAATCCAAGTTGTGCTACTAATTGGCAAGGGCTGGTATCGAAGCTGGAACTGGCATAAATCCATCTCTTTTTCCAGTCAAATAGATAGATAGATAATAGAGCAGACAGGGCTCCTTAACCTTAGTTGACAACCTGTCTTGCAGAAAAAAAAATCAGAATTCAAGCAAGTTGTAATCCATTTAAAATTGACATACGATTATGGGAAAAGAGTGCTGTTTCCATGACTTGTAAGCACCCACATAGAAGCAACTGTATGTCCACCTGCCCCCTATCTCACAAACCATCCGAGTGAGATGGACAAGCTATGCTGGACACTGCTGGAGGAGCAAGGATGAACTCATAAGCAACATTCTCCTGTGGAAGCCAACACATGGACATGCTAATGTGGGCTGTCCACTAAGGACCTACATTATGAGGATGCTGGATGCTGTGCAGAGGACATTCCTGGGACAATGAATGATAGAGAGTTGGTGAGAGATTGTCATGGATATCCATGCTGATTGTGTAACATGATGATGGGAAAAGAAAAATAACATAATTGCTTGAAATACTTGAAACTTTATAACACTATACAAACAAATCATTATTATCAAATAGTAATAGTTGCTTGAATTATTAGTAATAGATAGGAATGTTTGAAACTTTATAACTGTCGAGACTGCAGAGATGCTGATAGTTATGCTTCCTGTGTACCTGACGCACAAAAATCTAAAAGGACGCAGTAAAATCATATCCATGCATCCCAGTGTTTTTCTTTTTTCTTCCCTCACCATTTCAAGCTAACTGTAAATACATTTCAATAGTTTCTTAGAAATTAATTACATAGGATTGGTTACAAGGTAGGAGTTAGACGGCTTTAGTTGGGACCCATAAATTTTCCCGGGGACTCATTCAAAGCAAATATGTGAGTCCCAGGACTCACTAAATCAAAAAGCTATCAGCATCACTGCAACTAGGCTCTTTAACCCTGGATAGGCAACCTGTGTAGGTGAAAACTCTGAATTCAAACAAGTTATAATCCATTTCAAATTGACTTTGTATTGCATCCTGCCTGTAGTGGAGGGGTTGGGTAAATAGCTTTTTTTTTTTATTTTAGCTAAAAAACATTTTAACTCCCAAGAGAAACATAAATCAATTTTTATATTTAATTTTTTTTTTTTTTTTTTAGATAATTTAGATCATACTGACTTGCAATTAGCTTAATTTTAAAATTGAACCAGATTTTCATAATAATTCATTTGATTTCTTAGTTTGGCAACCAGTCTAGGAGAAGGAAAATTCTGAATTCAAACAAGTTGTAAAGTAAGTAAAGTCGTCTGGCGGCCTAATGTCAGTATCAGCCAGGAATCTATCCCTTTTTCACTAGTGCTAGACCAAGGAGATTATTTTAGTGTCTGAGGTGAAGTGCCACACCTACCATCAGCTCCTCACTTTACCGCACAGATCCATGTGAAAACTGACCTTGTATTGCATCCTGCCTGTAGTGAACGGGTTGGGTAAATTTTTTTTCCTTTAAACTAAAAAACATCTCAACTCCCAAGAGAAACATCGCTTAATCTTTATATTTAAATTTTTTTTTTTTTTTTGTTTAAATAATTTAGATGATACTGACATGCAATAAGCTCAATTTTAAAATTGAAACCAGATTTCATCATAACAGTTAATAATAATTCATTTGACTTCTGCGTTTCTTTTGACATATTAGAGACTTTGTACAATTTTTCAAGAAAGAACGAAAATTTCTTTACAAGACATCAAAATATGTAAAAAGTATAAAATGACAAGTTAGTTCAGGTCACAAGTGATGAAATTTTAATTTTTCCTTTTTTCTATTTTTTTTTTTAAACTGTATAAATTCTCATTAAATTGAGATTTCCAAAGGTGATATGCGTTTCTGGCTTTAGTTGTCTATGGACCAGAAAAGGACTAAAGGTGTTTTTTTGTTGTTTTTTTTTTTTTTTTTTTTTCTATCACCCCATTAAATGAGTCTTAAGATGAGGAAGGTGAATGTTGGGGAGCTAAGGCAGATATTCATCTTGAGCGCTCCAAATTCAGTCTTCTGAAATCTCAACAAAAGAATTCTAAACATGCAAAATCATTTTCTTTCTTTCTTCCTTCTTTTCTTTCTTTCTTTCTTTCTTTTCAAATTTCTGTATTGAAAGCTTGTTTACGAAAGACTGACTCCAAATAGATTAACTCTTGTTTATAATCTTTCAGCATAAACAAGGCTGACTCTCTCTCCCTTTCTCTCTCTCCCCCTCTCTCTTGATAGCTAAGATATTCTTAGGGAAGGTAACAGATTAGATGTTTGGAAATTGGGACTTGACTGATAAATACAGGTTTTAATTCAAAGTCCAGCCTTTCGCTTGTTTACAGAAGACTCCAAAACCAAAATGAAAAATCCATTAACCTCTCTTCTTGACTCTGTTTACGATATATGAATGAATACCAATGTCAAATTTTTACACTTGTATTAGATGACAATTCCGCGGAATGTCAACAGTCCAGGTGTGAATGGAACAATTGAAACTTCCACTATTTGGCTATGGAATTATTTCTCTACAGTCCTCAGCTGTGAGACACGCACTGAAAAAAAAAAAAAAACAGGTCTCATTATCACTCTTTCTATGTTCAGATCAGAGGGTTTAACTTGATAGTTGAAAAACTATCGAAATTTTTCATGTTGATTTTCGAAGACATGTTATTTTTCATTACCACCTTTTTCAAGATTAATATTTATTTATTTTTTATTTCTTATAATATTTTTTTTAAAGACTATTCTCTTCCCCCTACTATTATTTGATATTTTCATATTAAACATCTTCCATCATTTAAAATTGAATTCTTTCTTTACTTTTTATCTGGGTTTTTTGGGTTTTTTTGTTTATTTCATACAAATTATTTGAAGTCTTGCCATTTGTAATTCATGTTAAAAATTGTATTTTTTTTTTTCTGAATTTGAAGGCTAACATTATTATTGCTAGTGTGTTTCATTTCCTTGCTCGGCTACAAATCTATCGGAGGACTAAGTCAATGTTTCTTTTCAGAGGGATTCGTTAACTACTCTGTTG
>CM042161.1:62404933-62504933 GCA_023376005.1 Doryteuthis pealeii | reverse complement strand
GTTGGTCAGTTTGTCCATGTTAAGCATGAGCAACTGAATACCTTTCCACCAAGGCCTTTAAATAGTTAACCAACCATGTATTCGAGTGTGCTGATTGGCCAATTGAATCCACACAGCCACAAAGAGTCTATAAATTTAAGTTGTAACCTCCAGCACACATTATATAACAAAATGTAATGGTGTAATTGTTAGCAAGCTAGATTCTCACTGGATGCCCCATACTTCTGGCCTTGTGCCATATCTAAGCTAAGCTTAGTAAATAAGGACACCTCACATGGTTTAATGGTTAGCTAGCTTAGCAAACTAGTGTTAGTGAGTTCTATTCTCACTGGGTGCCCCATACTTCTAGCCTTGTGCCATATCTAAGCTACGCTTAGTAAATAACGATATAACAAAATATTCCAACAGTTATGTATTTGAGGAATTATTAAAAAGAAAATATGAACCTCTGTTGTTTTCTCTCAATATATTAACAATTGAACTAAACCCAGATATGTTACTATTCTTATGTAGTAAATAACTATATAACAAAATATTCCAACAGCTATGTATTTGAGGAATTATTAAAAGGAAAATATGAACCTCTGTTGTTTTCTCCCAATATCTTAACAATTGAACTAAACCCAGATATGTTACTATTCTTATGTAGTAAATAACTATATAACAAAATATTCCAACAGTTATGTATTTGAGGAATTATTAAAAGAAAAAAATGAACCTCTGTTGTTTTCTCTCAATATCTTAACAATTGAACTAAACCCAGATATGTTACAATTCTTATGTAGTAAATAACGATACAACAAAATATTCCAACAGTTATGTATTTGAGGAATTATTAAAAGAAAAATATGAACCTCTGTTGTTTTCTCTCAATATCTTAACAATTGAACCAAACCCAGATATGTTACAATTCTTATGTAGTAAATAACTATATAACAAAATATTCCAACAGTTATGTATTTAAGGAATTATTAAAAGGAAAATATGAACCTCTGTTATTTTCTCTCAATATCTTAACAATTGAACCAAACCCAGATATGTTACAATTCTTATGTAGTAAATAACTATATAACAAAATATTCCAACAGTTATGTATTTGAGGAATTATTAAAAGGAAAATATGAACCTCTGTTATTTTCTCTCAATATCTTAACAATTGAACCAAACCCAGATATGTTACAATTCTTATGTAGTAAATAACTATATAACAAAATATTCCAACAGTTATGTATTTGAGGAATTATTAAAAGGAAAATATGAACCTCTGTTATTTTCTCTCAATATCTTAACAATTGAACCAAACCCAGATATGTTACAATTCTTATGTAGTAAATAACTATATAACAAAATATTCCAACAGCTATGTATTTGAGGAATTATTAAAAGGAAAAATATGAACCTCTGTTGTTTTCTCTCAATATCTTAACAATTGAACCAAACCCAGATATGTTACAATTCTTATGTAGTAAATAACTATATAACAAAATATTCCAACAGTTATGTATTTAAGGAATTATTAAAAGGAAAATATGAACCTCTGTTATTTTCTCTCAATATCTTAACAATTGAACCAAACCCAGATATGTTACAATTCTTATGTAGTAAATAACTATATAACAAAAATATCCAACAGTTATGTATTTGAGAAAGTATTAAAAGGAAAATATGAACCTCTGTTATTTTCTCTCAATATCTTAACAATTGAACCAAACCCAGATATGTTACAATTCTTATGTAGTGAATATTAGCAGTAGCGACTAAAAATAACCCAAATCTAATCTGATCAAAACTTGTCTGAAATACAGGTCTAATTTGTATAGTTATAAGTGGAGACAATTTTTTTTTTTAATGACTTGTTCACTCTTTCCTGCCCTTAGGATATTCCTTGATAATCTTCAGGGATCACCCATGCACATCAACCCCCACCATGCACACACAGACATTTTTTTAATTTTTTTATATGATGATGTCCTTAACTTTTAGGTTTATTTATTTTTTGATTATTTTTTTTTTATATTTGTTTACTTTTTAAAAATTTTATTTTATTTTCATTATGGGCAGTTTTGCCTCTGAGGTATGGATTATTTTATTGCTAGAAGATGTCCTAATTCCCAGTCGAAATAATTTCCTGTGGAGAGCATTTAATGTTTACCGTTTTGAAGCGGGAATAGAAAGCAATGGAACCACAAAGAATAATAATAATGGAAGTAATCTTAAGAGGATTCTCAAAGATTTCTTTTACTGTTAATAATGATTGTGAACAAGATGATTCCAATACAATGATACTGATATCAATTGTAATAAGAATAAAATTAATAAAAGAAATTATTAATTAAAAATACTGAAGATAATTAATAAGAAATTGATGTCATTAAAACGAACAAGGAAATAAACATCTTAACATTAATGCATTAGATTCCATAGAAAAGACGTTTCGCCCACTCCAAATCTTGTGACTTTAATCTCTCTTCATAAACATGTCAGCTGGTCACGTCAAGCCCTAGCATCTATATAAAAAAAAAAGTAAAGTAAAGTCGACGGGGCGGCCTAAAGTCAGTATCAGCCAGTCAGCAAGGGAGTCTATCCCCTTTTCAATAGCGCTAGACCAAGGAGATTGTATTTAGCATCTGAGGTAGAGCGCCACACCTACCATCAGCTCCTTACTTTACCTCTCAGATCCCTGTGCTACTCATACACTGAGTTGGCAGGGACCGGTATTGAACTAGGAACCTTGTGGTTTCTAGCCGAACGCTCTACCGACTGAGAATTGTCCCAAACCTATTGCTTTTATGACAAGCCCCAACCCAACCAAGGCAGTGGCTGAGGGTCTTATTGTGAGGGGATAACTCTATCTGATGGTGAAGTTCCAGTTCTCTGGGGAATATGGAGTATCCCTTCATCCCAGGTCCATTCTGACCCAGAGTGGTATTACCTGTTAGGGTCCCAACTAAGGTTTAAATAGAAAAAATGCGTTTATAAAAAAAATTAAGTACCCATCAAGAATAAATTTATTTCTAAACTTGTGACTTTTATCTCTCTTTATGAACATGTCAACTGGTCTATACAGCTGGAGAGTGGCCCTCTCCAATCAATTCCTGGTCACATCAAGTCCTAGCATCTATATGATTATCCCAACCCTATTGCCTTTATGGCAAACACCCAACCCTTTTTATCATAAATGTACTAGAAGGCGGTGTCAGAGGGTCTTATTGTCCTGCTTATGATGATAAGCCCCAGAACCTATATGATTGCCCCAATCCTTTTTATCATATGGGTGCTAGAAGGTGGTGGCTGATGGTTTTATTGTCCTGGGTATAATTCTATCTGATGGTGAAGTTCCAGTTCTCTGGGGAATATGGAGTACCCCTTCATCAACATTACTCCCAGGTACACTCTGACCCAGAGTGGTATTACCTGTTAGGGTCCCATCTATGGGTTAAATAGAAAAAAATGTGTTTATAAAAAAAATTAAGTACCCATCAAGAATGAATTTATTTCAAAACTTTGTCAGCATTGTGAAACAAAACATACAGACATGTCTGACAATTATTTCCAGGTCAAATGTCACTTGCATCATAGTCCTATACTAAAGAGTGCCAGACTTGTCGGCTAAGGCTGTAGAATACGCAGACTGCACCTCTGCAGAGGGGTAGAAAGAAATAAGAAATAGGAAATTTATTAATCAATAGTAGTACAAATTATTAAAAAAATATATAAGTAAAAGAAAAACTTTATTGGTTTAAACTACTATTGAAGGGAGGCCATGCCTAATAGCGTGAAGCTAATCCCATGGACATGACCACCCTTGGATGCTCACAGGAAACAATACATGAAACACACAACGTAAACATATACATATATATATCATGAGACAAATTAGCCATGTGAGAATCTAAATGCAAATCTGTTGTTTATAAGCCCCCCTTCCCAATTAGGCTACCTGTTGGCTTTGTGTGGCAACCTGTGATGCTTAAGGATGGAATCCTGGTGGCTGAGCAGTCCATGACATGCAGCAGTCAGCTTTGTCCTTTGTCGCCTCCAATCAGGTAGGATGTGACACAAGGTCAATTTTTTAAGCAAAGTTTAACAGGTTTAAATTCTGAGTTCTCCTTCTCTTTTCACAGGTTCAGTTCATTTAAGTGAAAACATTAAATTCTACTTAAATATAATCAGTGAATTCCCCCAATGTATTTTAATAGTAAAAATCATTTCCAATGCATTTCCATAGTAAAAATCATTTCCAATGCATTTTCATAGTAAAAATCACCTTTATCATTAAATTCCTTCTATTCAGTTAACTGACCTGTAACTTACTAATTTATTAAACCCTATTCTCTATTTTTAAAATCCTTTAAATTCTAAGAATTTCTTAGGCAAAAGACATATTCCTTTTCCAGAGAAATCCTTTAAAAAAAAAATATATACCTGGCATCATAATTATCAAAGTCCATCTTTAGAACTGGTCCTTGTCTGGCGGGGTATAAAATGATGATTTCAACAGATCATAGGTCAGTCTGCTGCCATCATAAATATGGTGAAGGGTACTACTTAGGTGGTAAAGTGATTTGTTTTTATATTAGTCTGGATGCTATAAACATAGTCTGTTGAGATTGGAATGGGCATTTTTGGTACTAGGCAAATCTAGGTTTGACTTTGGTGAATACGGAAACTATAAAAGTTGAAAGGTCACCATTTAAAAAATATACAAATTCTTGGGTTATTTTCTCAGATTATAAACTAGAAAACCTTTTTGTTTTTTTACTTCTTACTTTAAAGCTGAGTTCCTCCTTAGTTTTAGCAATTACTTGGACATGAAGAAAGGAGATTGAAAATGGAAAATAAACAGATCTTATATTATATACTTACTTAAAGAGAATCTTTGACAGACATTTAGTTTGATGTCAAGTCACGTGTGGCTCTGATAAGCCTTTCCTAACCAAGTACTTTAGACAAATAATAAACAGCCTTGATAATTAATGGTTTGGAAAAGAACCAACAGTACTTGGTTTACTAATAATAACTCTTATGGACAACTCATTAACACCTTTGAAGATGATAAGATAAAAGAAATTGTTAGAAAACTTGAAAGAAAAAATATAAATCTGAAAACAATAAGGATTCCATTATTTTTAACCAAATTTGTTTGAAAATATATATATATATATATATATATGATAAGTTGTAAACACGGTGTGTTTGGAATGGCTTCTTTTTTTTTTTTTGCCGACAATTTTTGGGAGAATAAGTGCTTAATTGGAGTCGTACCTAATTTTGAAAATTAATCAATCAATAATGAATTAGGCGGGAATACCTATTTAAATGTATGGCTAAACAAATCAAGAAAAATCAATTTCTGTATGTACATTTCGGCCTATTAGGCCTCATCAGCAGAGCTATAGATCGGAAGACTGCCCTGTGCGTGATTTGAAACCGGACTGCCAAGCTGACAGGCCGATACCATAACCCCTACACCAAACGGACTTCTTAGATTTTACGATTTGTTTAGAGTAGGTTAATATTCCTCTTCTAGTGACTTTTATTACACGACGATATGATAAGTTGTAAACACGGTCTTCCGATCTATAGCTCTGCTGATGAGGCCTAATAGGCCGAAATGTACATACAGAGATTGATTTTTCTCGATTTGTTTAGCCATACATTTAAATAGGTATTCCCGCCTAATTCATTATTAATTAATTAATTTTCAAAATTAGGTACGACTCCAATTAAGCACTTATTCTTCCAAAATATATATATATATATGAAGAAAATATTTTAAAATATAACAAAACACAGGATGTTATGATCAAGAAACAATTTTTAGTGTCAATACTTAAGCATTTCGGTATATTGTACCATCTTCAGGACACTGTTAAGTAATGTTTATGTGAGGAACAAAATGAAAGATGTTAAGTGTATAGTGGTTGTGTGAATCTGATGTTATTAACCGTTAATTTTTTTTTTTTTATATATGTTCTTCACCTTCCATTTTTGCACATGCATTGATCACGTCATTTGCTTTTCGTAAACAAACGCGCTTAAAATAGATAGCACAATTTATTTTCCAAAATGCTTTAAATATATAGAAGAATTTTTATTCTAAATTACATTTTCCAAGCTTAATAGAAATATTTTTTAAAAATAAACTGTCACTGTTGCTTAGCTTCACCTTTGTGACAAATCAAAACAAAATAGTTTAGTTAAACATTGAACAGTTTTAATAATCATAGATATATTCTACCTTGATAAGGGTTTGGAAAAGAACCAAAAGTACTTGGTCTGCCAATAATGGCTCTTTCGGAGAGATCATTAATGCCTTTCAAGATTGTAACATCAAGAGAAGTGTTAGGAAGTTTGAAAGAAGAAATAAAAAAATTGAAAATAATAAGGATTCTGTTTTGTTAAATCAAATTTATTTGAGTGTGTGTGCATGTATATATATATATATATATATATATATATATATATATATATCCGATTGCCGCTTTAACTTTTCCGTCGCAGTGGCATCAGTAAATAATCCAAAAGTGCTCAATATATTACAAATATAGAGCAGTAATAATACTAATAAAATTATTGTTAGATGGAAAATAAAGGGTCTACCATGGTTTCAATCAAAAAATGATCTCATTTTATATATATATTCATTTTAAATAGGATAAATACAAAACGAACAATAAAAACTATGAATTAGTAATATTGAACCCCCACAATATAATCGGAATTAAATTTTAACTGTTTTTACTTGCTATTATTTATAATTAGAATTAAATTGATAACACTATAGAACTTAGAATTAAGGAGTGAATACACGTGTGGAACAATATATTGTTTTTTTCTCAGTTTTCGCATGCAGGCCGCACGCAAAGATTGAGAGAAAAATAACGTAGTGTTCAACTTTATTATCTGATAAATATATTCGATTTTAACTGAGAAATTACATCAAGTTGGTTAAAGTAGAGTGGGGTCCTGAGGAGATCATTTTTTAATTGAAACCATGGTAGACCCTTTATTTTCCACCTAACAATAATTTTATTAGTATTATATGTATATATATATATAATATATATATATATATATATATATATATGTGTGTGTGTGTGTGGAGAAAAGTAGACAAACATGGGATGTTGTACAAAATGGATGTTTATTGTAGGTAGTGATGTCGACATTGTAACGTTTCGGTCGGTTAGACCTTCTTCAGGACGTTGGATTGAGTTCTTGCTTCAATGGTGAACATTTTCATACGGGTGAATTAGGAGGTTGTGAATAGGGGATGGGTGGTCAGTTGTTGGTGTTAGCAGAGGTTGATCATAGGAGATTTTTTTGCTCTCAGATGAGGTGTGTAGCAGTCTCCCACACATATATATATATATATATATATATATATATATATATAGTTAATAAATTGACCTTGTCACATATGGTGAAAGGGTTGAATGAATACATATTTTATCTAAAACATTAATTTCTTGAGCCAACTTATATTTGTCCATCTCATCTATGAAAGCAAAAATCATTTTTTTCTTTTTAGCACAATAAGGAAAAAAAGTTAAACAAAAAATTTTGTTCTAGATTAAGCTAGTTAAATAATATTTTCTTTTAATGCATGGCAAATATCTAACTTGGATGAGTACAAAACATTGGGTATCAATTCAGTTTCTGATATTTCATCATAAACATGAACGTTCAAGTTATTGCATTCTCCTCTTTTTTAATTTTTCAATTTCCTTCTTTAATATTCCTAATATTTTTCTGCCACAAAAAGAGACGTTATTCACAAAAACATTATTTGCTAATAGAGAAAAATGGAAGTTTTAAAAATCCAGTTTTAGATTTTTCATTACTTACCTCCCCCCTTTTTTTTCTTTTTTCTAACTTTTCCTACTTGTATATAAAACCTATGAAAAGCTTTACATATTTTCATATTTCCTTTCAATCTATCAACATTTTTGTAATCTTTAAAAAATAAAAAAAATAAAAAAAGCTTTTAGATATATTAACAATTTTTTTTTCAAGTTTTCATTACTTTTCTTTAATAAATTTAAAATATTTTTTCTAAGAATTTAATTTCCAGTATTTCTAAAATCCTCACTTTTTTTATATTTATATTTAAAATCTCTTGTCAATTTTGTCACCAAAATAACATTTCAAATTTAATTTCAACAAAGACGTCTTATTTAATATTTTTTCATAGGATTCTAAGCTCATCATTTTGTCCACTTGTACACCCACATGCAATATCCCCCCTATCTCTTACTTGTTAATATAGTGTTTTCTGAAATTGCCATCCTTAGTACAAGATGTAAAATTTATTCCCTTTGGTTGAAGAGAAAGAAAAATTAAATGTACTGCATAGCACTCACAACCTCCAGGTTATGATGTTCCAATTCTGGAGTTTTGGGATTTGTGGAGTACTCTTTCATTGCCATTACTCCCAGGTCCACTCTGGCCCTGAAATGGTAGTACCTATTTGGGTCTCATGTATGGGTTAAATATATAAAAGAAATGAGTTTCAAAAACATATGTTCAAGAAAAAATTGAATTATTGGGATCATTTTATTTCTCTGAATGTTTGAGATGAGGCTTGAAGATTAGTATTATCTGTGTTATTCGGACTATTGTCCACATCTTCATTGTTATTTGTACAACGTTTCGGCTGATATGCCCTCCGGCCTTCTTCAGGTATTTCTTGTCGGACTCGGGAACCTTCTTGTTGTAATCGGGAGCCATCACGAAACTTTGAACCTAACCCTTTATTTAGTCCACGGGGGTATCCTGTTCTCATTCCACTAACCATAGCTGGGGTAGGAGTTGTGTTAATTATTTTTCTAACTGCCTTCACTCAGGATTGAACTTGGGTTCCAGAGATAACTGTCACTTAGAACTGTCTTAACCTAACTACCTTATCCACTAGGCCATGTGTCCAATTGAAGAAGGCCGGAGGGCATATCGGCCGAAACGTTGTACAAATAACAATGAAGATGGGGACAATAGTCCGAATAACGCAGATAATACTGGGATCATTTTGATTATTATCATCATCTGTATTGTTATCTGTAAAGTGTTTCAGCCAATGTGCCCCCCCCCCCCCCGCTCCAGCCTCCTTTATGTATTTCTTGACAGACTGGGGAGTTTTCTTTTCTTAATCGGGGACCATCACGAAACTTTGAACCCCACCCTTTATTTAATCCACAGGGGTATCCTGTTCTCATTCCGCTAACCATAGCTGGGTACAAGTGTTAAGCTATGTTAATTATTATTCTACGTTACTGTCACTCTTGACCTGGATTGAACCTGCAGCCTAGAGATAACTGTCACTTAGATTTGAACTTGGGTTGCCGATTCTATTTTCCTAGGATAACAACCATTAAGGTAAGAATGGTTCAATCTATTAATAATGGAGATCTGTCTCCATTTTCTGTAACCGAAACTATGTCACTGCTTACATCACAATACCCAAAATTGTCAATACATAGAATAAAGAATAACCCTGTAATCAACCTTTATTTTTTCAGTAACAAGAGGTTAACCTAATGAGTTAAATATTAAAAATAATTAATTAATAATCAATAAATGCACACAACATTTTATTTGAGGGGGAACAGAACTAAATTCCCATTTCTAATTGTTTTACTTGTTTTTTTTACTCCTTTAATAGATTTGATGATTTTTATTTACTTATGATAGAAACCTTCTGACACTGAATTTTTAACTTCCTCGCCCTCAGGCAATATCTTTTAAAAATTAATTTTTACACCACCTTGAGAATGTTTGTTTTTGTTTTGTTTGTTTTTATAGTAAAATTAAATATGTTTCTTGTTTGTCAATGAAATGCTGATCAGATTGAAGAATGTTGTTTCTAACTGGGAAAAATCAATTATATATATATATATATATATATATATTATTATAATAGAGATTGTGTGTCTATCTGTCTGAAACCGAAACTATATTACTACTCAAGTCACAATTACCTTAGTTATTAACGTGACGTTTATCTTTATTTAAACCTTAATTATTAATAAATTGTTTTACATTATTAATACTGTTGGCCTTGTCTACATACTAATAACATGCAAGTGTTTTCATAAATACAACAAAATAGCGGTTTACAGTGTTACATATTGATCTTAAAAATTTGATTTTTTAATAAATATGTGTTTGATATTATTGATTTCTACTTGTTTGGTTTTATTTTAATAAATATAGCAAAAATCTCAGAGATAAATCATAAAAGAAACCTGTTAACAAGAAGAAATAATTGTAATTTTGTTCTTTACTTCCTACCTTAAATGAATATTTAAATCAGGAAAATTTAGCAATGAAAGACGGGAGTGATGAAAAATGATAGAAGAGTTAATGTTTTATTTTTGTATCATACCCACTTCTGTTTCAAATCATTTTATTGCATTCTATTTAGTTTCATTAGTCTTTCTAATTTAATATATTTTATTACATTAAAACTTAAATACTTGTACCCTGAGGGTGCTTATTTTTGCTAGTATATATAATATTGGTGAGACAATTGAAGTCTTTCTGCAGCTGTAAGAATGTTCATCTGAATTACTTTAAAGTAACCTATCTACAATGTTTAGAATTGAATGTGCTGAATTGAGAAAGATTTTTTTTCTTTTATTTAATATATTAGTGAAGAGGTTTCATGTACTTCTGTATCCATTTATAGAGAATTAAAGCAAGCTTGAAGAGTAGCAGACTGGAGGTTGAGAGGACATGAATCCCACCTTATTTTAATGTCTCCTTTAAAATTTTCTCTTTTTTTCTTTTTTAATATTGGTCAGCTATTTTGAAACTTTGTTTCTGATAGAAATAAAATAAAATAAAAAAGGTAAAACAAATATAAACGAAAATAAATCTCAAGATCTTTTATGAGTTAAAAAAAACACAAACAAACAAATAAAGAATCATGTAAAGACCTGTGAATAAAAAGAAACCTTGGGAAAACAATAATCTGCGACTGACAACATTGAGCTGTATCCTTGCAAGATGAGACAATTGAACTGGTTTGTAAAAAAACAATAACTGTCAGGAGGACATTCCCGAGAGACTAATTCCTTCAAAATGGTCCTCTTTCTTTTCTTGTACACGAGTTTTGTTTCCTTGTTTATTTGTCATTTAGGTTTTTTCTTTTCTCTTCTTCTTTTAAAATAGTGTCTGAAGAATAAAACTCTAATGCACACACAGACACATACAGAGAGAGAAAGAGAGAAAAAAAACAACCAAAGACAAAAAAAAAAACAGACACTCGTCAAGTGGATGATGTTGTGGCAGGCTTTGTGTAATTGCAGTCTAGGGAAATTGAAAATAAATGGGATTTCCAGTGACTAAATTCACGCAAGAGTGTTAAGAATGATGCTCGTTTTAATTTCTTTAACAAAATCATTGCAACTTCTTGAAAGTCATAAACACACAGCCAAGGAAGTATTGATTTGAAAGGTTCAAATATCAATCAGTATCTATTTATGTGACCTATAATTATTTTAAATTCTTACAAGTGCTAGTTTTCTTGGTTATATTATATATATATGGATTCATACCATTCCCAAGGGTATTAGCGCTATATGTAAATGCCGACAACTTCGTCTAGGAATTAAACTCGAACCGACGAGTCCATTTCCACGACTCTAACCACTAGCCCACTCGCCTCCAGCTATGGGTTAAATAGTAGGGTAGACTGGGCTCTTTAACCTTGGGTAGGTAACCAGTCTAGGAGAGGGATAACTCTGAATTCAAAATTCCTGAGGTCAGTCGTTGATTGGGTTTGTGGCATTCCTTGATGCACCAATTCTTTCCTATCGACTGTGCCAAAAAGTGTGGAATGGTCCTACACAAGCCTTCACCACTATAGACAAATCACTGTGTTGGTTGTTCTCTAGATGAACACGCATCGAAAATCGACAAGAGAGTCTTTTTTTTTCTTTTTTTTATATATAAATACCCCTCCACAGGAGCAGGATGTGACACAAGGTCAATTTCTTAAGTGGAGTTCAACAGGTCTGAATTCAGAGTTTTCCTTCTCCTAGACCGGTTGCCTAACCAAGGTTAAAGGGCCCAGTCTGCCCTACTATTTATCCATAGCTGGAGGGAGGGTAGGATTCATACCTTTCCCAAGGGTATTAGCACTAAGTGAAATGCAATTACCACATCCAGGATTTGAACTCGGGACAACGAGTCCATTTCCCATGACTTTAACCATTACACCACGTGCTTCCACTTCTTGATAAGTTTATGGAAATAAACATCACCAATCCAGCATTTGGAATACAGTGTTAGATTACTTGACTGACTGATTGTAAGTTGGTTGGTTGGGTTTTATGACATGTCAACCTTTGTTGAGTTATTTTATGCCAAAGATGTTTTATTTTTTCTTGATGAATATTCAAATGATTTTTAAAACATATTATTTTAAACTAGATTTAGATGGGACCCTAACATGTACTACCACACTGGGTTAGAATGGACCTGGGAGTATGATGTTATGTATTCAAATTTCAATTTTTTAAAACAATTTTTAGACACCTTTCTTATCTATTTAACCCATAGATGGAACCTTAACAACCAATCTGTGTGAGAGTGGACCTGGGAGTAATGGTGATGAAAGGGTACTCCACACTCTCCAAACCTCCCGAATTGGAACTTCACTATTAGATGCAGTTTAACGTCATACCCAAAACACAAAGAACTTAAGCCACTACCTTCTAGCACCTATATGATAAAAAGGACTGGAGATTTGCTATGAGGGCAAATGGGTTGGATCAATCATTATAGGTGTTAGGGCTTGACATGACCAGGCAATGGATTGGAGGTGACCTCTCTGATAGCCAGTCTAGCCTAAGTAAGGGCCAAAATTTAGAGAAATCACCAGAAGGAACAGCCAATATAGACAGATGGCAAGACATAGTCTGATTATTTCAATCCTTCTGTTGTTTACAATGGGGAGGTACTGCCTGGAGTTAAAATATACAGGACCAGGTTCATTCTGTCCAAAAACAAAGAAAATATTAACACACTGCTGAGGAAGAACAAATACTATACACTTATCTCAGCAGAAAGGCTTGTCTGTTTAATACTACTTTAATCTAATTGTCTGAATTTTTGAGATGAGGCTTGATAATTTGGATTATTTGGACTATTCAGACTATTGTCCTCATCTCTATTGTTGTTTGTAAAAATGTTTTGGCCGATGTGCCCTCCAGCTTTCTTGAGGTATTTCTTGAACAAGAAATACCTGAAGAAGGCTAGAGGGCACATCGCCCGAAACATTGTACAGATAATATGTTGTGAACTAGCCAGGCATACCTTGCATAGAGAGTGAATGCGCTGGTCCAGGACTATTAATACATGGCTGTCTGAGAACATCGAAGTGATTACTGAGACTGCAGTGGTTACGCGAACCATCTACCTTGAGGTTTTAGCACTCTGTTGTAAAAAAGCCTGTGGAAATCAATTTGGCAGACAAAGTTCAGGTTCAAGATCACTTGAAGAGAACTCCCGAAGGCTCCACGTTTGCTAACGACTAACAAGGAAATAAAGATGTCAACTTATATTTTCATAAATACAAGTGTTTGTGTTCCTTGACCGATCCAGTGTGTAACACAAAAAAGACAAATAATATTTTGATCTAAATTATCATTTATTGTAATTAGTACCTTTTGTAAGTGATGTGTACCATTTGATAGTCTTTCATAGTTCTAATTGGTTTGTGATTTCTTTGTTTGAACTATCTACCCCAATGGATTTTACTGATTTTCTAATAATTATCTTAATAAAGTTCAACTTTAAAAGAACGCAGTTTCAAGTTCCATGAAGACTCAAGATTGTGAAATGAAGGTTACCAGGTTCAACAAGAAACACCTGAATAAGGCTAGAGGGCACATTGGACGAGATGTTGTGTATATAACAATAAAGATGAGGACAACAATCTAAATAAATCAAAATAATTTTTATATTAGAATTTTTTTATAAATATTCTTTTTACTAGTGTCATAAAAATTATGAGGATTTAACAACCTTTCTTAACAAGTTTTGGTCATTGTGACGGAGAACGAGAAAAGGAGAAGCAGTTGGCCAACACGAGACGGCAGTCAGCGATGAAGCGCTTCGTGAATGACCCAACAAAAAATTGATTTTAATCCAACAAAGAAACAAAAATAAATGGGAGTTGCGATTTTTCAGTTGCGAAAATATTTTGACGACGACGGCTTTTCAGCTGCTGGTCGAAGACGAAGTTGACCAAAAGAAAGTTTGGCCTGCGAGAAGATGGTGGACTCGCTTCTTTTTGGTCCTTCCTCAGCAGGAACTTGTTGACTCAAATATCTATTTCCCCCCCTCTATTTTTTTTTCCTTCTATAGTCATGTTCCATGAAGGCTCTTGATTGTGAAATGAAGGTTCCCGAGTCCAACAAGAAATAGCTGAAGAAGTGTTACATAATTATTAGATTCCTAATATTTATGTACAGTAGTGTAGAAATCAAAATGACTGTTATAAGTTGCAGCCGGTGGCCTTGAAGGATGAGTGACAAGGCTTGACCTCAGTCCTGATCCTCCTTCCGGTGGATACCGTGAGAATCGGTGGAGAAGACCGTCTTCCGGTTTAGATTAGAAATAGATTTTTAGTCGGATCGGAAAAGACCACGACAGTGGGGAGTCATGTCATGCATGCTCTGACTCAATCTGCGCAGGTAGTCTGGTAAGGATTTCGAAATAAAATATGATCTAAGTAAATCGAAGTCTTGTGTTATTATCTAAAAACTACCAATGACACAGGGTTTCTGATAAAGAGAAATCCCCAATGGAAGACCAGACGCTAGAAGAATAGAAGTAAGAAAGTAAGTAAAGAGGTATACACCAGAAGGCCGGAGGGTAGATGGGCTACAAAGGTTATGTGAACCAACTATCTTGAGGTTTTAGCACTCTGTTGCAAGTTAATATATGTCTGACGCACATAAAGTTTGAATGTACTAGTATACTGAATACTGTATGATTCAGTATACAACACAATAGAGATGAGGACAATAGTCCAAAAAATCCAAATAATACTTTAATCTAAATTGTTATGATTTATTGTAATTAGTACCTCTAGTAAGTAATGTGTACCATTTGATAGTCTTTTATAGTTCTAATCGGTTTGTGATTTCTTTGTTTGAGTTGTTTGAATCAGCATAGTTTCCAGCAATCATCTTTGAAACATGGTTTCTGGAAATGTACAATTCTCTTTACGTTGGAAAAGTGGTTAGAGTATTTCTCTTGATTCTAATGCTGTGATCATCCAAGTGAAGACAAAAGATTTGCCACTAGATGAGAAAGGGGATAAAAAAAGTAAGAATTTTTACCGAATTCTATATAACCATGAAACAATGAAAAAAAAAAAAAAAAAAAATATAAAAAATATAAAAAATTAAAAACAAAGACATACTCACCCAGAAATTTTCCTTAACTAAAAATAGTTAATGGAATGTTGAACACAGGAAGTAATTAGTAATGTGGAATTTTTGTTTGTTTTGTTTGTTTTCCCCTTCTACCTGTCAATGACTAAATGTTGTTAGAAATCTCGAGATTATTAGCAGGATTAACTTTTGGATGAGCTTAGATTTTACGCGACAGACAGACTAACAGATCACTGGGACTCCCTGCCCCATCTTAAACAAACAAAAGTAAATATAATAAAAAATATATGATCTAAAAAAAAAAAAACTAAAAAAAAAAAAAAAAAAAAAAAAAAGTACGAAATAAAAAAATAAAATGATATGAAATCTTTTGTTTTGTCATGGTTACTGAAGATGCTCTTGAGGAATTGTTTGTTTTAAAAACTGAAACTAAATACAAGAAAAAAAATGAAGACTTCAAATATAAATGTCTGAAGCTGTCATTCAGTAAGTGCCCCAAGTAGGGAGACTTGTCAGTAGCATGTGTAAATGATTAAAACAAATACACAAATATATATATATATATAAATTTATAGAACTTAGGATTGCATAGACACAGACACAACTGCACTTGCCTATACCATCATCAGACAAAACCTATGCTATCACTTAGATAGATATGCTCTATCGCTGATATTGAGCACTCTTTAACTTTAAAAATAGCAGTATTATGAATCTATTTTCAAGGTGCATGATGAAATTTGTTTAGCCTTGAAAATTATTGCATCATCTATATTAGTTGTCCTATGGCCATTGTCTGTGATAAACATTACTCCAAGGCAGCATATGAAAATTCTTTGTTTTAAAAATTGAAACAAAAAACAGGAAAAAAAAAAAAAAATGAAATAAGATATAAATATAAATGTGTGAAGCTGTCATTCAGTGAGTGCCCCAAGTAGGGAGACTTGTCAGTAGTATGTGTAAATGATTAAAACAAATACACAAATGTGTATATATATATATATATATATATAGTGTGTGTGTGTAACTTAGTATTTTGTAGACACAGACTCAACTGCACTTGGTGACACAATTTCTTGCCTATGCCATCATCAAATGAAACCTCGGCTATCCTAACTTAGATATATATGTTCTATCACTGATACTGAGCACACTTTATCTATAAATATAGCAAGCTACTGGTTTAGCATAGTGGGTAGAATATTGACCTAGGAATTGCAAGGTTCCTGGTTCGATACCAGTCCCTGCCAACTCAGTGCATGAGTAGCACAGTTTGGGTAATCTGATCTGTATTATAAAGTGGAGAGTTGACGGTAGGTATGGTGATCCACCCCAGCAAAAACAATCTCCTGGTTTCAAGCACTAGAGAAAAGGGGATAGACTCCCTCGCTGTCCAGCTGATACTGATATATAGGTCACGCCACCAACTTTACTTAGATTATTATTACATACTTTTCACTAGTGCTAGACCAGGGAGATTGTTTGGGTATTAGCGCTATGGGGAATGTAAACAGCCTCGTGATGGATTTGAACTCCGGTCGACAAGCCCATTTCCTTTAATGGTAATGATTACACCACGCACCCCCATATATATATATATATATATATATATATATATATATAATGAAGAGTGAAAATACATAAGAAAGATAGATTTTTATGTTCACCTGTATTCATAGTGGATGGATTTGCTCACACTTTTTTAAATTTGAAAAACCAATTTTTATTAAGTTTTGTAAAAATCCATTTTATTGAGCTGTGTTACTTCTCAGTAAGACTATATCCATTTTGGATGATCCATTTTTGGGAAGGATGGATATTTCAAAGAAAAATATTCTCTCTCGGAACCTGCTTATATCTAAAAGGAACAGATTTTGGTTTTAGGTTATTTTCTATATGTTCTTGAGGTGTGACCATTCAATTCGAAGCCTTTGGTTCCTTATAGCATGGGAAGTACCATGGAGCATAACATGATGGATTTTTTTTTTCCTCTGGGCTAGATGAATAGCCTGATATCTCCTGCTTTCCAAAAATCAGTCCAGCTCTTAACTCTTAACATCCTATACCGCCTCATTCCACCTGCCAGAAGTCACATTCGTTTTCCTAATCCGACCTAAACGATAGCCTTTGTTTACATATTATATTAAACATATTTAGAAGTCTTTATTCTAAGGGAAATAACAGGTAACTTAAATGAAAAGGAAATTTTAAAAACCATTTTTTGATAGATCCTTAGAGGAATGGGGCTCTGGACTTAGAAAATTCTCAACAGGATGTAAGAGTTAAAAATCTAGGATCAATTTTAAAAATCTTTTTTTTTCTATTTCTCTGAATTTTGAGATGAGACTTTGATAATTTGTATTATTTGGATATGTTGTCACCTTTCTATCCACTAAGGACAATGCGTAGTGTCCAAAAAAAAAAAAAAATAGATAGATAAATAATGTATCTGCGCAAGTGACTCTGGCAGGCCAATTCCTAAGTGACAGTCTTTGGTGCACTGAATGCACACAGACTGTGATGCTTTCTGGACTGCTGTCTTTTCTCTCTCTTTCTGGCTCTTCTTTGCTGTCGAGGCTACTCTCCTCTCTGCCCTCACCCCTCTCCTCTCTGCCATTTTGGCACCCAGACCGCTGGTTTTGCATCTACTTCCCGTGTGTTGTGTCAATATGGCATATCCTCATGTCTCTCCCACAGACAACCTTAAATCATTAGGTGTGGTCTACCTACTGATTGGGATACAGACATTTAGTTAATACAGCTCTAAATGACAAATTATCTCTAGGCTGCAGATTCAATCCTGATCAAGGGTACAGTAACATAGAATAATTAACACACCTCAACACTTGTACCCAGTCATGATAATAGAATGAGAACAGTCTACCTCCATGATTTAATTAAAGGGTTCAGTTCAAATTTCTGTGATGGCTTCCAATATGGCCTGAAGGTTCCCGAGTTCAGCAAGAAATACCTGAAGAAGGCTGGAGGGCACATCATCTGAAACATTATGTATAACCAAAAGATGAAAAACAATAGTCTGAATAATCCAAATAACACTTCCAACCTATTGCTCTTATGGCAAGCCCCAACCCTTTATTCATATGGGTGCTAGAAGGCGGTGGATGCGGGTCTACATGTCCTGGGAATGACGTTAAAACTCTATCTGATGGTGAGGTTCCAGTTTGAATGTGGAGCCACCATTCATCACCATTGCTCCCTGGTCCACTCTGACCCAGAGTGGTAGTACCTGTTAGGGTCCCATCTATGGGTTAAATAGAAAAATGTATTTATAAAAAAATTGTATTATGCATAGAATTGATTTATTTTCAAAACTTTATTGGCATTAAATGACCCATGAGGTTGATATGCCGTAAAACAAAACAAACCAAACAATCCAAATAATACTTTTTTCCTTTCAGACTAATATGACTAATTCCTTGACCTGTTAGTGGGGCTTAGAATATGCTGACTGTATCCCCTGTGCAGAGTAAGAACTCTGCCCCTCCCCCAAAGTGGTGTCCTAGGTATGATACTAAACGCATGTAATAGTGAGATTCCAGTTCAGGGGGAGTATGGAGTACCACTTCATTGTCATTACTCTCCAGGTCTACTCTGACCCAAAATGGTAGTAACTGTTAGGGTCCAATCTATAGTGGTCAAATATATCTCTGTTTCCAAATTATTTGTATATGACTCTGAACCCCAACCAAAAAAAAAACTCTCAAGAAACACAAATAATGTAAATATGAATGTACACTGAACACAATTCTGTAACCTCTAGGCATAAAATAACCCTAGACTGGTTGATAGGCCATTAGGATCAATCAATCCTTTTATTCTGATTGTTGAACTCTTCTCATGTTTGCACCTGTGCTGGAACCTATTAGTGTCTGTGTGAGTGTGTTGTATATATATATATATATATATATATATATATATATATAATATAAAGTTGAGACCATGCTTCTGCTAAACTTCTTGTCTGGCTGTTTCCTCTATTTCTTTTGGTCGTCATCTTTTCATCTAGCTTCTCCTCAATAAGGTTCTTCTTCTAAGCACTAACTTTTTAGTTATGCAATTAATTAAACCACAAGACATTTTTCATAGATCAAGGTTTTATTTAACCATTCTTATCGCCGTGTGGTGAGAATAACCTCACAGAAGCACTTCTACTCTGCGTTGGTCTCAGGTTGAAACTAAAATCTAAAACTAGTCACGTGTTTTTCGTGATGTGTTTCTCTTGGATTCAGATGGGGCGTTACCAACAGTCTTGGTATTTTTCCACTGGCTGATCTGAAAGCCAATGGCCCCTTATTCAGCTACAGTGTCTGTCAACAGTTTATACCACCACATAAATTGTGTAGCACTAGCCTTCTCTAATTGCACTTACATGACCCCAACATGAATGAGCAAACACAAGCATAAAAGTTAAGTCCCTTCTCCTCATATATATATATATATATATATATATATATATAGATGCAGATTGTTTTTGATTTAGTTGAGACCCTAGGAAATTTTATGGATCCCAAATAAAGCTACTTCTACCTTGTAACCTATCCTGTGTAATTCTTTTCTAAGAAACTATTGAAATTGTATTTACAGTGACGTTGAAATGGTGAGGGAGGAAAAAAAAAAACACTGGGATGCATAGATAGGATTTTTTACTGCGTCCTTTTAGATCTTAGTGCATAAGGGACACATGACGCATACCTATCAGCATCTCTGTATATATATTGGATTGGAACGAAAATCTTGTACAATACAAAGTAACATTCTTTTAACCAATTTATATGTTGCATTTTATTGGGTTAAATAAATATTATTTGGTACTTTCGTTCCAATTTCATATATATATATATATATATATATATATATATAATCTTTTTAATTGGAGAAATGATAATAAAGTGCTCAATTACTTCTGTAAGAGCTGTATATATTATTATAGTGTACAATACATTTAAGATTTTGTTCTACAATGGTTTCTGAGCGTCATTTTTAATGACTGCTCGTCATCAGGAATTTTCACTTATGAGAATACATGGACTTTTTCTTTGACATGGGTCACGTGGGCAAGAAAAAGTCCATGTATTCTCATAAGTGAAAATTCCTGAATGACGAGCAGTCATTAAAAAATGACGCTCGGAAATATGGTATGAACGAAATCTTAATGTATTGTACACTATAATAAAATAAAATTATATATATATATATATATATATATATATCAATAAAGGAAGGAAGAAACTCAACACCGTAATTCCATAATAAATTTATTTCGACCAAAATTGGGGCCTATATAAAATCTAAGCTGATTTAAACCGGCTCCCAAAATTTTCGTCTCATCAGATGGGTCTCAATTATATATATATATATATATATATATAATAATGTTGGTTGTATAAGATGTATGAGCATGCCATGTTTAGGTATTCCAATTGTATTTTTATTCTTGCACCAAGTAATAGTAAATAGTAATTAGTATTAATTGCCTATTCATTTAACCAATTTATATGTTGATTTTATTGGGTTAAATAAAATTATTTGGTTACTTCCGTTCCAATCCTATAATATATATATATAGATAATATTGTGTGTTGGTGTGTATAAAGATGTATGTGTATGCATGTTTGGGTATTCAATCGTATTTTATTCTCTGCCACCAGTAATAGTAAATCTATGTGTAGAATTGCCTATTGGCCCTTGGTCTAAGTGTTCAGTATTCACGTGGGTGCATAATCTTCCACAACGAAGCTTTCATTTTGAACAAAACTTTCCATCTGTAATTGTTTCACATGCAGAAGGAGTAAAATAACAAGAATTTAAAAAAAAAACTTCAAAGGCAAAATAAAAAGAAACAAAAAAATTAGTAAATAAAAGTTAAAACATCATTGGAGACAATAACCCCCCCCCTTTCCATAAAAGATATACTATCAAAGGGCCAATCCTTTATACATTGCAACACAAGAAGCAAAACTCT
Organism: Doryteuthis pealeii; assembly: GCA_023376005.1. Classification (NCBI taxonomy): domain Eukaryota; kingdom Metazoa; phylum Mollusca; class Cephalopoda; order Myopsida; family Loliginidae; genus Doryteuthis; species Doryteuthis pealeii. Next base: position 62,483,543 of record CM042161.1, on the reverse strand, counting down.
TCCTTCGTTCCTATCGGTAAGTGAAGTAATCTTCAAGTTGTAGATTCTTTAAATAAAATTAAAATAGAATAAAATAAACAGATCCTTTAATGTGAATGAGGAAAGATGCACTTTTCTATTATATATATAATATATATGTAATGTGTTGTGTATATATAAAGACTGCATTGAATGTCGATTTTATATTTTGTCCTACCTTGATGGATCTTGCTTATGTATTTTAACTTTAAAATGGGGGGATTAGTAGGTATCTCTGTTTCTCTTCTGAAGTGAACTGTACTGTATCATAGATGTACAATCACTGTTCAGACGATTTAGGGATTTGTATGGATCTTACGCATTTCCTGTATTCATCTATGTATCTAAGTATGAGAAAATTTTTAGATTCTTTAAAATGTTTGTAGATTTTTTCTTTTTGTTCTTTTTTTTCAAATATTTTTACTCCACCCACAATTCTCAAATCTTTCTTATGTTTTCCATTTAATAACTTTTTTAACACATCATTTCACTCTACTTCCTTTTTCTTTTCTTAACTATACATTTTTACACGCGAGGTATATAGATATTGAATGTATACTACTTAATTCCCGACTCTCTGGCCAATTCCTTAAGAATTTATTTTTACAACGTTTACACTTTTAAAGGGCATTTTTATTTTTTCATTTGTTTTATTTTGCTTAGTTATAATAATCATTTGTTCGTGCTAACATTCGATATAACAAGATTGTTATTTATTTTCTTTAATCTGCATCTATTCGTCTTTCTGTAGACGTATAATCGCTATGATAAGAAACAGAAAGTTGCTTATACTGTTCTTCTTCAGGGAAGTTTCTGTCTGCTGATTTTTAAGATCCAGTTCAATAACCACTCTAACATGACATGTTTGTATGTCTTCGGTGCCGTATATGCCATTCATTTGAGTGTAAAAATAAATAAAACTTACACGCTTCTTAATCTTTTTCACCCATACTGGACCCTAACACATACTACACTTCCCTGAGCTCTAAAGGGGACCATCAACCACCCGTCTAATCAAATGTTCAAAGCTGGGTTGCATTCTGAGCTAAGTACCAGACTCAATTCTCGTGAATTAACCTCTGCGAGGTGCAGTCAGTATTCACAACCCCCCAGCCACGGGTGTGTACGTCTTCGATGCCTATAATGTCGGCTTTCAGTTTTTAGTACAACAAAACTACTTTTTTATACTTCAACTAAGTTTAATTTTCGTTTATACAGTCCTATTAAATACTAGCTAATGTCCAACAAGGAATTCAGGTAAGTTTGGCTTAGTCGGGTCGCAAGGTCTGAGTTTTATACATTTCTCAACTCAGATAGACAGATGGTAATCTAATCTGTCGTAAAAGTACGGAGCTGATGGTACGTGTGCCGTCCAACCACCGCAAAAAATCTCTCTGGTCTCGCATCAGAGGAGGATCTCCGCTGTTGGATGACACGACAAACGCGCTATACTTTGGGAAATTATTAGGTCGTAACTTTTTTCCTATTTTTAATGACTTTATGCAATAATCATTTCCACTGTGAAGTAAATCTCGGCGCCTAAAACGGTGTCATGCCGTCGGACTTTCCTTTCATTAGCGCTAGCCATGGATGTTGCATCTGAGGCGAGCGCCACACCTTACCATCAGCCTCCTTACTTTACCACAGATCCCGTGTACCTACGCTGATTGGCGAGGGCAGTATTCGAACTGGAACTTGTGGTTTGCCGAAGCTTTACCAACTGAGCAACCCGTCCCCTTACATTGCATTTGGCCCCTACTGTTGTGGATTAGCAACTTGCTATCAATATCCATTACCAGATAGACACCGTATCCGAAAAATTTAACACGCATTGATATCTCTCTCGTAAAACAACAATAGCTTATCTTCAAAATTAAGTTTTTACACCGCTGAGGGCGTCTTTTTTATTCAGTAAAATAAATAAATAGCATTATTTAGGATTTGATCTGATAGTGCTTCATATCTCTGGTTGGTTGGTTGTTGGTTAGTTTTACGACATCACACTTGTGTTATTGATGCTGAGACGTTCTTGATTCATTCTTGATGGGTACACAATTTTTAAACTCCTTCAAACTCACATTCTATTTAAACCCATAGATGGATCCTGAAAACCTTACAACCGCTCGATAGATGACCCCTAGGGGGTAACGGGGAATAATTGGTCTCCACACCGCCCAGCTCTATTGTATCCCATATTCTCTGCTTGAACGAAATAGCCTAGTAAACTGTATCCACCTGGACGAATTATAAGTCTGATCTTCCATTAATATCTCGAATATTTGAATAATATGCGGCCTGTCTCACCGGCATTTACTGAACCTTCCAGAACTTGCGTAGCATAATGATAACAGAAAGGGATCTACCCTATTTTCTCTTGATTTAGGTTTTGATCATTGTTGAATATGCCTACATTTCTAAGTCTTACATAAGAAATTCTTACAGAGAGAATCTTCCTTGGACAAAATAGATTTGACTTTCAAGGCCTCCAAAAAACTTCCCGCTACTACATCCAGCAAATGACTGCCCGTGTTGAATCTGCTGGGGCATGTTAGAATGTACCGCACTGAACCTCTGCAGAGGCCGGTAAGACTCCCCCATTAAACTCTATCTGATGTGTTGAGGTCCCAGTTTCTGATGGTTGAGGGATTGTGAGTACCCCTTCATCACCCATTGCTCCCTGGTCCACTCTGGACTGGAGTGCGTAGTACCTGTTAGGCTCCCCATCTATGGGTTGAAAGAAAAACAGTGAGCTTTAAGTAAACAAAATTGTATTATGCATTAAGAACTGAATTTATTTCACAACTTTGTCGGCCATTAAATGACCACAAGTGATATGCCCTAAAACAAAACAAACAAACATTTAGCAGATGAATAGCATACTAACAGTTGTTCCTGCAGCAAGTTGGTTTCAAACATTTTGGATTTAGGACTTCTTTCTCATTGCCAGTGATCGGTGGGGTGTGCGTGTGGACACCCCCCACCAAACATAAATAAAAAAATGAAAAAAAATTCTTGTGGAACCTCCATCTCTATATCTATAAATTAATCAGGTGCCCTCTCACATAAATTAAAATAACATCACTCTATACACATATATATACTCGGAAAATTATTTATTGACATTTCAATAGGAAGAAGTTAATTTGCAATGTGCCTTAACACAATTATATCACATTCTGGAGATGTATTTCAAATAATTTTATCTTGCCAATGCTTCTTATCTAGTTACAATCAAAATTTATTCAGTGTTCAAAAATTTCTAATGGCTTTCTAGAATTTTATAGCATACTTCATCATCTTCATTCATCCTTAGCAGCTTAGCATGGAGTGTGGCATTGACTCCCTCTTCAACCATCTCTAATTGTCTTACTTCTAGAGAAGGTAACCTTCTGCGACAGCATCCAGGGAATCTCCACAGAACCAACTGATTATTAGGTTTTTATTGGTTAGCCTACCACTGGTGCTGTCCATGTATAGGTTGTCAATACTTTTGGCATCCAAATTAGAACCAAAATTGCACTGAGATTATTGGACAATTTAACCTAGAAGATTTTTGTATAGCTGACACAGTTTATCCATCTTGGCGGATATGTATATAAAGCACACCATGACTACTATGTGACTGAGAGTGCACACCATGCCTTTGTGAAATTTCTGTTCAGTTTACATCATAGACCACACTACAAATACCAGTGTATGGGTGTGATAGCTCGGATGGTATTAAAATATAGTAAATAATTGCATAAAACTTATTGACTTTCACCACTTTGTCTAGTTCATTGTGCCAGATATATAGAAGAATCATATCAATGGTTATGAGAGTGCTGATACCTTCCTACACTGAATATATGAGGAGACCTCACTACAGAGCTTATTGGATTTCGTGCTAGCAGCCTCATAGTAATAAGCAGATACTAATTTGTTTTATCTCGGCCCCGACATGAGCCACAAAATAATATATGTTTCTATATTGGTCCACTTATTTGTTACTGCTAAATCTATACTTCGATTCTTGACACTCCTGTTACTACTTAATATTATTTTGGTTGCTATTACCACGTTATGAGGAAATTAAACTAACCAGTCCAATTCAACTTTGTAAAAATATGTTCCCAAAATTATCAATAAATTACATGCCCATGATCTGTGTGGCTTTAAAATTGCACAGAATATAGACGAATACAGAACATTCAATCACACCAAACTAACACATATACTAGGCCTACACTTGCTATCACCTGCATTAGTGTTACATACATATCCGCACAACAAACAGCATTTACCAAAATATATCGCTCCCAATCTATGGGGTTAATATGAAAAATAATTACTTTTATTTAAAAAACAAACATTTGTGTTCCATTAAAGAATTAAGATTTATCTTTCATAAACTGTGTGATTGGGCGACTGTAAACCATAGACACCAACTGAGACCTTGAGGTGATTGGACTAAACAATCAAACCAAAAATCCAAACCACAATTCATAATCGTCATGAGATTGTGCGTTATTTGATGTTAATACTTGATCTAATGTGAAGTCCCATCTATGGGTTAAATAGAAACAAAAATGTATTTTTATAACAAAATTGTATTATCATTAAGAATTGATTTATTTCAAAACTTTATCGCGCATATAAAATGACCCACGTGAGGTGATATGCCGTAAAATACGAAACAAAATCAAAACCTTTATCGGCCGCCAAAATGAACCCACTAGAGGTTGAATAGCCGTAAAACGAAACAAAACTAAACCTCTCTTAATTGGTGAAGTTTCTCCAATTTATGGAGTTACCTCTTCATGCCTATACTCTCCTCAGCAGTCACATGCTTGTATCTCGGTAGGTGTTGTGATCTGTGATCCTGTTTGAGTGGTGTGGATTGCTAGCTGTTAAAAATATGTGTAACAAAAAATTCATTTCTTCTCTCCGAGTTTATAATCCCAGATTAAAGTGAGTGATATTTACACCTCCTAAAATAAATGCCCTTACAACAAAACGTCTTCGGTATGAATAACCCAAACTAGGGTCCGCGATCAAGTGCAATTTGTTAGCAATCCAACCAACTAAGAATATTGGCGAATCAACCTGACTCATGCTCTTGTAACTCTGCTAATATCAAAAGATGACAACTAACATCAGATTTTAGGTTCCCTCTGCACATTTAAATCGACTCCGTTGTGGATATATCTGTGCTGGTTCGCACCTAGATACATTAACTCGACTGCGCTTTATGAGTGATGGAGAAGATATTGTGAATTGCTCTTGATTCACATTCTATTACGTGATTTGGTTGTTCATCTGGGCTGATTGCTATGGATCCCAGTCATGCGATTAACATTTCTCTTTTGCATCAAATCTGACCTTCAGAAGGAGCATTATTATCTTCTTCTCAAATTACCATTGGCTTTCGCAAATACTATACCTGTGTTTAGGGTAGTCAACATGACGTGTCCTTAATTATTTTGTGCCAATCTAGAGGGTTGATTGTGCATTATTTAAATAGATTTGCACATATCAGCTGTAACGAATAGATATTAGACATGTATGTTATCTATCCTATAATCTAAATAGGTTGTTACGTGGTACGCCTAACTGAGCATATATATTACGTAGCAGAACTTCAGACAGACTATTAGGGGTTTGGTAATATTGGTAAATATAGAACCTTGAGATGTTCAAAAGGAACGTGTCTTGCGAAATCCTAGAAAATGGCTTATTTATTAACTTGGTACTAAATTCTTTTTAATATTTTTTAATTAGAAATAGATTCCCTAAGATAAGGCCTAGAGTCGTAGTCCTAGTAGATGCCAGGTTGAATCAGAGTTTTTCTTGCTTCTTCATAGGATGGTGCTAACCAAGGGTAAAGAGGGCCCCAGTCTGTCACTACTATTACCCAAGCTAGAAGGAGAATAGTTGGAATTTCGATACCTTTGTGAGTCTTCATCCAAGGGAATTGAACTTTAGGGTCAACGAGTCGATTTCCCTGCATATTTCTAACAGTATACCACTGTGCCTTCCGAATTTAAAAAATAAGTTTTTGTGCAACTTTAAGCCATGAACTCTTAAATTACATGACCTTTATATTGATAGGGAATATAAAATAAAATTTAATAAGCTATCAGTTAGAAATTATTAATTTATTGCAAACATAAAAAATTAATAAAGTTCTGATAGATCATACTTTTTTCTAGAGGGCATTGGTTTCAAACTTTTATGTCTGTTGACCCCTTCAAAAATTTGAGTTGACCTATTCATGGACCTCTCCCTCGTTATATACCCCAGTCCACCTTCCAGTTGTTTTGATGCAACCAATTACTATAATTAATGATTTATGTAACTGTTAATAGTAAAATAACTAGTAAAGTTAAGCATTAACATGTAAAAAAGTGTTGGCAAATATTTAATATAACTTATCAATTTTCCCAAGCGAAGCAATTTTCCTAATGTTATAGGTGAAGCTGAGACTTTTGATAAGTTTTGTGAATATTGGGAATTAAACTTTTGAAAATATATCCAACATGAGATGTTCTTCAGGATCTTGTGGAATTAATTCTTCTAATTACTAAGAAGGCTTAGTAGTTTCCATATAGACCCTGAATACTTACAACCCCTGAGTTTGTATAGACCCCAGGGGGTTTTATGCAGACCACTTTGAAAAACCTGCTCTAGAGCATGAGCACAAAGTAAATACTGACAGCCTTCCTCAAAGATGAACTCCCCCCCCCCCCCCCCCCCTAATCATTTATCAAATAACTTGATTTGGCATTTAATGACACAAAAAGAGTTGATATTTCCACAAAAACAATCAACCACACTATTAATTTCCATTTCTATGACAATAACCAATTTTATGCTAAGTACACCTCCAATAACCATATTAGTTCCAAGTTAAAAGCGCGAAAAGAATAAACCGAGGCCAAACTTTTGTAGACATTATTTTTTCTGATGTAGGTGTATTGGGGATTTATACAAAAACTGCCTGTTGACCCAAAAACTATGAATTCAGAATTGTTCTTTTCTTTAGACTGCGTTGTCTAAACCAAGCTAAAAAGAACCAGTCTGCCATACTATCTACCTAAAATGCTATGGTAGAACAATAGGATTGCGTGCTTTTCTCAAGGGCATTAGCACAAAGTGAAATGCCCCAAGCAGTCTGTCAGGATTTGTTTCCCCATTTATTTCCTATACATAACACTAAGCCACACCTCCAATTGTTCAGATTTTTTGGTTCATTTAATGCTGAATCAGGTCGGTTTATCACAAGGAATCACAGGTTTCTTGGTTCGATACTGGCCCCCGCCAACTCAGCGGTATGAGTAGCACAGGGATCTGTGCGGTAAAGTTAAGGACTGATGGTAGGTGTGGTGCTCCACCTCAGATGCTCAAATAATCTTTCTTTGGTCTAGCTGCTAGTGAAAAGAGATAGACTCCTCGCTCTCTGACATACCGACATGTGACCTCCAAGCAACAACTGGTTACTGTCATCAAGGTGGCCTAATGTCGGTATCAGTCAGAGAGCGAGGGAGTCTATCCTCTTTTCACTAGCGCTAGACCAAGAAGATTATTTGAGCATCTGAGGTGGAGCACCACACCTACCATCAGCTCCTTACTTTACCGCACAGATCCCTGTGCTACTCATACGCTGAGTTGGCGGGGGCCAGTATCGAACCAAGAACCTTGTGATTCCTTGTGATAAACCGACCTGATATCAGCATTAAATGAACCAAAAATCTGAACAATTGGGAGGTGTGCTTAGTGTTATGTATAGGAAATAGAATGGGGAAACAAATCCTGGACAAGACTGCTTGCATTTCACTTTGTGCTAATGCCCTTGAGAAAAGCACCAATCTATTGTTCTACCACTAGCAATAGGTAGATAGTATGGCAGACTGAGTTCTTTTAGCCTTGGTTAGACAACCAGTCTAAGAAAAGAACAATTCTGAATTCATAGTTTTGGTCAACAGGCCAGTTTTGTCTTAATCCCCAATGACACCTACATCAGAAAAATAATGTCTACAAAAGTTTGGCCTCGGTTTATTCTTTTCGCGCTTTTAACTTGGACTAATAATGGTTATTGGGAGGTGTACTTAGCATAATGGTTATTGTCATAGAAATGGAATTAATAAGTGTGGTTGATTGTTTTGTGGCATATCAACTCTTTTTGTGTCATTTAATGCCAAATCAAGTTATTTTGATAAATGATTAAGTTCAAATCTTTGAGGAGGCTGTCAGTGATTTACTTTGTGCTCATGCTCTAGAGCAGGTTTTCTCAAAGTGGTCTGCATAAACCCCCTGGGGTCTATACAATAACTCAGGGGGGTTGTAAGTATTCAGGGGTCTACTATGGAAACTACTAAGCCTTCTTAGTAATTAGAAGAAATTAATTCCACAAGAATCCTGAAGAACATGCTCATGTTGATATATTTTCAAAAGTTTAATCCCAATATTCACAAACTTATCAAAGTCATCAGCTTCACCTATAACATTAGGAAAATTGCTTCCTTGGGAAAATTGATAAGTTATATTAAATATTTGCAACACTTTTTTACATGTTATGCTTACTTTACTAGTTATTTTACTATTAACAGTTTTACATAAATTCATTAATTATATAATTGGTTGCATCAAAACAACTGGAAGGTGGACTGGGGTATATAACGAGGAGGTCCATGATAGGTCAATCAAATTTTTGAAGGGGTCAACAGACATAAAAGTTTGATAACCAATGCTCTAGAAAAAAGTATGAATCTATCAGAACTTTATTTAATTTTTTATGGTTTGCCAATGATTAATAATTTCTAACTGATAGGTTATTAAATTTTATTTTATATTCCCTGTCAATATCAAAAAGGTCATGTATTTAGAGTTCATGGCTTTAAGTTGACAAAAATTTTTTTAAAATTGGAAGCACAGTGGTATACTGGTTAGAATTGCAGGGAATGGACTCGTTGACCTAAGTTCAATTCCTGGATGAAGCCACAGTTCACAAAGGTATGAATCCAACTATTCTCCTTCTAGCTATGGGTAAATAGTAGGACAGACTGGGCTCTTTACCCTTGGTTATGCAACCAGTCTAGAAGAAGAAGAAAAACTCTGAATTCAAACCTGGGCACTACTAGGATAGACTCAGGCCTACTTAGGGATCTATTTCAATTAAAAAAAAAAAAAAAAAAAAATTAGACAAAAGAAATATTGCCATTTTCATAGGTCTTTTCTGAAAGAACTTCTGAAATCCAAGAGGTTTTATATACCATTCTACCCCAAAGTCTGTTGAAATTGTCCTCGTAAATTTACTCAGAGCTTACACTAAAACCTGTTCAGTTAATGGTAGACATCAGTCTCATTCTACTTTCAGCTGATAGTGTGACAAACATAATTATCAACCAATCAGATGGAAGAAATAAAGTCATGTGACACAAAGGGTTATATTTGGAACACCCAATGGTAATTGAGACAAAGAATATGACTCCCTGATATCAGTTTGTGAAAAGAGAATTTAATGATGGCTGGGTCATTGCAATCAGCCAGTGACAATACAAAATAGTATCATGTGATAAACAATTCACATCTTCTCCATCACTCATAAAAGGGCGGTTATGTATTGTGCAAAAGCCAAGAATCCCAAACGTTCATTAAAGTGCAGATGAACCTAAAATCTTGTTGTGTCAATCTTTGATATTGCATTATACAAGGGTGAGTCAAGGGTTATGGAATATTTTAGTTGGTTGGATTTCAATGCTTGTCAACCCTAGTTGGGTTATTTCATACCGAAGACGTTTTGTTGTATTCATTCTTTATGGGTATTCAAATATTTTTTTAAAACTCATTTTTTTCTATTTAACGCATAGATCCGACCCTAACAGGTATGATCACTCCGGTTAGAGTGGACCTGGGAGTAATGGCAATGAAGAGGTACTCCAAAATTGGAACTTCACCATTAGAGAGGTTTGTTTGTTTCGTTTTACGGCATATCAACCTCAGTGGGTCATTAATGCCGATAAAGGTTTGTTTGTTTCGTTTTACGCATATCAACCTCAGTGGGTCATTTAATGCCGATAAAGTTTGAATAAATCAATTCTTAATGGATACATTTTTCTATTTAACATAGATGGACTTCACCATTAGATGCAGTTTAACATCAATACCCAACTCATGCGATATTTTGGTTTGGTTTTTGGTTTGATTTGTTTTACGGCATATCAACCTCAGTGGGTCATTTAATGCCAATAAAGTTTTGAAATAAATTAATTCTTAATGGATACACAATTTTTTTTTAATAAATACATTTTTCTATTTAACCCATAGATGGGGCGATATTTTGGTACATGCTGGTTTGTGGTGCGGATATTATGTAACTAAAGCAGTTGAAGCTGTGGTAGGTAGTATTGTGTTAGTTGGTGTGTTGACATGTTCTGTATTGCTTAAATCTGTGCAATTTTAAAGCCACACAGATCAATGAGCAATGTATTTAATTTGGGAACATATGTTTTACAAGTTTGAATTGGGCCATAATGTGGAAGCAACCAAAAATATTAGTGTAAAAGGTGAAAGTGCAGTTGATTACAGTAAAGTGACCAAATGGTTCATGAAATTTGGCAGGGAAAAATGTTGTTTCTGAGGCTGTGCTCCAAGCCATGGAGGCCTATCAGGTGAGGTCAGCATCTCATATTCCAGTGATCTTCAATATCGCATTAGACAAGGGTGAGTCAAAAGTTTTGCAATATTTTTGGTACTACTGGTTTGTAGTGTGTCTATCATGTAACTGAAGCATTTCAAGGCATAGTTGCATAGTACCATAGTAGTTGGTGTGCTTATATGTTAACATATCCCCAAGAATGGATAATCTGTGTCAAGCTATACAAAAAATCCTTCCTATTAAATGTCATAACTCAGTGCAAATTTTGGTTCTAATTTGGATGCCAAATATTGGACACCTATACATGGACACACCAGTGTAGGCTAACCAATAAAAACCTATATCAGTTGGTTCTGTGGAGATTCTGGATGCTGTGCAGAGGACCTCCTAGAAGTGATGATCAATAGAGATGGTTGAAGAGGGAGTCATGGATATCTGTACTGCCAGGATGATGAAGATGATGAGTGCTATAAATTCTTAGAAAGCCATTAGAATTTTTGACACTGAAATAATTGTCTTGATTGTACTAGAAGGCATTGGCAGAAATTATTTGAATATATCTCCAAGAATGGATAATTTGTGTCAAGCATTGCAAAAACTTCTTCCTATTAAATGTCATAACTAATTTTCATTAAAGATTTTTGATAAATTTATTTTTATTTATGTGGGGCACCCACAAGATTTAATTTTTGTGTGGAGGTCCACAAGATTTTTTTCATTTTTTATTTATGTGGGGGGTGTCCACGAGATAGATCCTGGAAATGAAAGAGTCCTAAATCCAAAATGTTTGAAAACCACCGCTGCAGAACAATGGTTAGTATGCTTATCTTGCTATATTTGGTTTGTTTTGTTTTACGGCATATCAACCTCGGTGGGTCATTTAATGCCGACAAAGTTGTGAAATAAATTCATTCTTAATGCATAATACAATTTTGTTTATAAACTCATGTTTTTCTATTCAACCCATAGATGGGGCCCTAACAGGTACTACCACTCCAGGTCAGAGTGGACCAGGGAGCAATGGTGATGAAGGGGTACTCCACATTCCCCAAACCTCCAGGAACTGGGACCTCACCATCAGATAGAGTTTAATGGGGAGTCTTACCCCTCTGCAGAGGTTCAGTCGGTCATTCTAATGCCCCAGCATTCACAGGGCAGTATTTTGCTGGATGTAGTAGCGAGTTTTGGAGGCCTTGAGTCAAATACTATTTTGTCCAAGAAGTATCTCTCTGTAAATTTCTATATTTGTAAGACTTAGAAATGGAATATTCACAATGACAAAACCTAAAATCAAAGAGAAAATAGTAGATCCTTCGAGTAAACACATGTATAGTTCAGAACAAGAAACAGGCAGTAGAGTGCACTGGCTGTGTCACAAAGTTCTTACTGAGTAAAACATAAGAAATTTTCTACAGGATTTGAAGCTTGTGGGTGGAGTTAAAAATATTTGAAAAAAAAACAACAAAAAAAAAAAAAATCTTACAAACATTTAAAGAATCTAAAAAATTTCTCATACTTAGATACATAGATCAATACGGAAATGCGTAAGATCCATACAAATCCCTAATCGTCTGAACAGTGACTGTACCATCTATGATACATACAGTTCACTTCCAGAAGAGAACAGAGATATACTAATCCCCCCATTTAAAGTTAAATACAATAAGCAAGATCCAGTCAGGTAGGACAAAATTATAAAATTCGACATTCAAATGCAGTCTTTATATAACACACACACATTATATATATATATATATATATATAGAAAAGTGCATCTTTCCTCATTCACATTAAAGGATTGTTTATTTTATTCTATTTTATTTTATTTCAAAGAATCTACAACTTGAAGATTACTTCACTTACCGCATAGGAACGAAAGGAAGAGTTTTGCTTCTTGTGTTTGCAATGTATAAAAGGATTGCCCTTTGATAGTATATCTTTTATGGAAAGGGGGGGGGGTTATTGTCTCCAATGATGTTTTAACTTTTATTTACTAATTTTTTTTGTTTCTTTTTATTTTGCCTTTGAAGTTTTTTTTAATTCTTGTTATTTTACTCCTTCTGCATGTGAAACAATTACAAATGGAAATGTTTTGTTCAAAATGAAAGCTTCGTTGTGGAAGATTTGCACCCACGTGAATACTGAAACACTTAGACCAAGGCCAATAGGCAATTCAATACACATAGATTTACTATTACTTGGTGCAGAGAATAAAATACGATTGGAATACCCAAACATGCATACACATACATCTTTATACAACACACACACACAATATATATCTATATATATATATATAGGATTGGAACGGAAGTACCAAATAATATTTATTTAACCAATAAAATCAACATATAAATTGGTTAAATGAATAGGCAATTCAATACTATTACTATTTACTATTACTTGGTGCAGAGATAAAATACAATTGGAATACCTAAACATGCATGCTCATACATCTTTATACAACACACATATATATATATATATATATATATATATAATTGAGACCCATCTGATGAGACGAAAATTTGGGGAGCCGGTTTAAATCAGCTTAGATTTATATAGGCCCCAATTTTGGTCGAAATAAATTTATTATGGAATTACGGTGTTGAGTTCTTCCTTCCTTTATTGATATATATATATATATATATATATATATTAAATTTTATTTATTATAGTGTACAATACATTTAAGATTTCGTTCTACCAATAGTTTCCGAGCGTCATTTTTAATGACTGCTCGTCATCAGGAATTTTCACTTATGAGAATACATGGACTTTTTCTTGCCCACGTGACCCATGTCAAGAAAAAGTCCATGTATTCTCATAAGTGAAAATTCCTGATGACGAGCAGTCATTAAAAATGACGCTCAGAAACCATTGGTAGAACAAAATCTTAAATGTATTGTACACTATAATAAATATATACAGCTCTTACAGAAGTAATTGAGCACTTTATTATCATTTCTCCAATACTAACAAAGGATTATATATATATATATATATATATATATATATGATTGGAACGAAAGTACCAAATAATATTTATTTAACCAATAAAAGCAACATATAAATTGGTTAAAAGAATGTTACTTTGTATTGTACAAGATTTTCGTTCCAATCCAATATATATACAGAGATGCTGATAGGTATGCGTCATGTGTCCCTTATGCACTAAGATCTAAAAGGACGCAGTAAAATCCTATCTATGCATCCCAGTGTTTTTCTTTTTTCCTCCCTCACCATTTCAACGTCACTGTAAATACAATTCAATAGTTTCTTAGAAAAGAATTACACAGGATAGGTTACAAGGTAGAAGTTAGCTTTATTTGGGATCCATAAATTTTCCTAGGGTCTCACTAAATCAAAAACAATCTGCATCTATATATATATATATATATATATATATATATGAGAGAGAGGGACTTAACTTTTATGCCTTGTGTTGCTCATTCCATGTTGGGGTCATGTAAGTGCAATTAGAGAAGGCTAGTGCTACACAATTTATGTGGTGGTATAAACTGTTGACAGACACTGTAGCTGAATAAGGGGCCATTGGCTTTCAGATCAGCCAGTGGAAAAATACCAGGACTGTTGGTAACGCCCATCTGAATCCAAGAGAACACATCACGAAAAACACGTGACTAGTTTTAGATTTTAGTTTCAACCTGAGACCAACGCAGAGTAGAAGTGCTTCTGTGAGGTTGATTCTCACCACACGGCGAATAAGAATGGTTAAATAAACCTTGATCTATGAAAAATGTCTTGTGGTTTAATTAATTGCATAACTAAAAAGTTAGTGCTTAGAAGAAGACCTTATTGAGGAGAAAGCTAGATGAAAAGATGACGACCAAAGAAATAGAGGAAACAGCCAGACAAGAAGTTAGCAGAAGCATGGTCTCAACTTTATATATATATATATATATATATATATATATATATATATATACACATACACACACACACAGACACTAATAGGTTCCAGCACAGGTGCAAACATGAGAAAGAGTTCAACAATCAGAATAAAAGGATTGATTGATCCTAATGGCCTATCAACCAGTCTAGGGTTATTTTATGCCTAGAGGTTACAGAATTGTGTTCAGTGTACATTCATATTTACATTATTTGTGTTTCTTGAGAGTTTTTTTTTTGGTTGGGGGTTCAGAGTCATATACAAATAATTTGGAAACAGATATATTTGACCTATAGATTGGACCCTAACAGTTACTACCATTTTGGGTCAGAGTAGACCTGGAGAGTAATGACAATGAAGTGGTACTCCATACTCCCCCTGAACTGGAATCTCACTATTACATGCAGTTTAGTATCATACCTAGGACACCACTTTGGGGGGAGGGGCAGAGTTCTTACTCTGCCACAGGGGATACAGTCAGCATATTCTAAGCCCCACTAACAGGTCAAGGAATTAGTCATATTAGTCTGAAAGGAAAAAAAGTATTATTTGGATTGGTTTGGTTTGTTTTGTTTTACGGCATATCAACCTCAGTGGGTCATTTAATGCCAATAAAGTTTTGAAATAAATCAATTCTTAATGCATAATACAATTTTTTTTATAAATACATTTTTCTATTTAACCCATAGATGGGACCCTAACAGGTACTACCACTCTGGGTCAGAGTGGACCAGGGAGCAATGGTGATGAAGTGGTGCTCCACATTCCCCAAAACTGGAACCTCACCATCAGATAGAGTTTAACGTCATTCCCAGGACATGTAGACCCGCATCCACCGCCTTCTAGCACCCATATGATAAAAAGGGGTTGGGGCTTGCCATAAGAGCAATAGGGTTGGGAGTGTTATTTGGATTATTCAGACTATTGTTTTCATCTTTATTGTTATCTACATAATGTTTCAGATGATGTGCCCTCCAGCCTTCTTCAGGTATTTCTTGCTGAACTCGGGAACCTTCAGGCCATAATTGGAAGCCATCACAGAAATTTGAACTGAACCCTTTATTAAATCCATGGAGGTAGACTGTTCTCATTCTATTAATCATGACTGGGTACAAGTGTTGAGGTGTGTTAATTATTCTATGTTACTGTCACCCTTGATCAGGATTGAATCTGCAGCCTAGAGATAATTGTCATTTAGAGCTGTATTAACTAAATGTCTGTATCCCAATCAGTAGGTAGACCACACCTATGATTTAAGGTTGTCTGTGGGAGAGACATGAGGATATGCCATATTGACACAAACACACGGGAAGTAGATGCAAAAAACCAAGCGGTCCGGTGCCAAAATGGCAGAGAGGAGAGGGGTGAGGCAGAGAGGAGAGTAGCCTCGACAGCAAAGAGAGCCAGAAAGAGAGAGAAAAGACAGCAGTCCCAGAAAGCATCACAGTCTGTGTGCAATTCAGTGCACCAAAGACTGTCACTTAGGAATTGGCCTGCAGAGTCACTTGCGCAGATACAGATTATTTATCTATCTATTTTATTTTTTTTGGACACTACGCCATTGTCCTTAGTGGATAGAAAGGTGACAACATATCCAAATAATACAAATTATCAAGTCTCATCTCAAAAATTCAGAGAAATAGAAAAAAAAAAGATTTTTAAAATTGATCCTAGATTTTTAACTCTTAACATCCTGTTGAGAATTTTCTAAGTCCAGAGCCCCATTCCTCTAAGGATCTATCAAAAAATGGTTTAAAATTTCCTTTTCATTTAAAGTTACCTGTTATTTCCCTTAGAATAAAGACTTCTAAATATGTTTAATATATATGTAAACAAAGGCTATCGTTTAGGTCGGATTAGGAAAACGAATGTGACTTCTGGCCAGGTGGAATGAGGCGGTATAGGATGTTAAGAGTTAAGAGCTGGACTGATTTTTGGAAAGCAGGAGATATCAGGCTATTCATCTAGCCCAGAGGAAAAAAAAATCCATCATGTTATGCTCCATGGGTACTTCCCATGCTATAAGGAACCAAAAGGCTTCGAATTGAATGGTCACACCTCAAGACATATAGAAAATAACCTAAAACCAAAATCTGTTCCTTTTAGATATAAGCAGGTTCCGAGAGAAATATTTTCTTTGGAAATATCCATCCTTCCCAAAAATGGATCATCCAAAATGGATATAGTCTTACTGAGAAGTAACACAGCTCAATAAAATGGATTTTTACAAAACTTAATAAAAATTGGTTTTTCAAATTTAAAAAAGTGTGAGCAAATCCATCCACTATGAATACAGGTGAACATAAAAATCTATCTTTCTTATGTATTTTCACTCTTCATTATATATATATATATATATATATATATATATATATATGGGGTGCGTGGTGTAATCATTACCATTAAAGGAAATGGGCTTGTCGACCGGAGTTCAAAATCCATCACGAGGCTGTTTACATTCCCCATAGCCGCTAATACCCAAACAATCTCCTGGTTCTAGCACTAGTGAAAAGTATGTAATAATTAATCTAAGTAAAGTTTGGTGGCGTGACTATATATCAGTATCAGCTGGACAGCGAGGGAGTCTATCCCCTTTTTCTCTAGTGCTTGAAACCAGGAGATTGTTTTTGCTGGGGTGGATCACCATACCTACCGTCAACTCTCCACTTTATAATACAGATCAGATTACCCAAACTGTGCTACTCATGCACTGAGTTGGCAGGGACTGGTATCGAACCAGGAACCTTGCAATTCCTAGGTCAATATTCTACCCACTATGCTAAACCAGTAGCTTGCTATATTATAGATAAAGTGTGCTCAGTATCAGTGATAGAACATATATATCTAAGTTAGGATAGCCGAGGTTTCATTTGATGATGGCATAGGCAAGAAATTGTGTCACCAAGTGCAGTTGAGTCTGTGTCTACAAAATACTAAGTTACACACACACACATATATATATATATATATATATATACACATTTGTGTATTTGTTTTAATCATTTACACATACTACTGACAAGTCTCCCTACTTGGGGCCACCACTGAATGACAGCTTCACACATTTATATTTATTATCTTATTTCATTTTTTTTTTTTTTCCTGTTTTTTTGTTCAATTTAAAACAAAGAATTTTCATATGCTGCCTTGGAGTAATGTTTATCACAGACAATGGCCATAGGACAACTAATATAGATGATGCAATAATTTTCAGGCTAAACAAATTTCATCATGCACCTTGAAAATAGATTCATAATACTGCTATTTTTAAAGTTAAAGAGTGCTCAATATCAGCGATAGAGCATATCTATCTAAGTGAGATAGCATAGTTTTGTCTGATGATGGTATAGGCAAGTGCAGTTGTGTCTGTGTCTATGCAATCCTAAGTTCTATAAATTTTATATATATATATATATTTGTGTATTTGTTTTAATTTACACATGCTACTGACAAGTCTCCCTACTTGGGCACTTACTGAATGACAGCTTCAGACATTTATATTTGAAGTCTTCATTCTTTTTTTCTTGTATTTAGTTTCAGTTTTAAAACAAACATTCCTCAAGAGCATCTTCAGTAACCATGACAAAACAAAAGATTTCATATCATTTTATTTTTATTCGTACTTTTTTTTTTTAGTTTTTTTTTTTAGTTTTTTTTTTTTAGATCATATTTTTTTATTTATATTACTTTTGTTGTTTAAGATGGGGCAGGGAGTCCCAGTGATCTGTTAGTCTGTCTGTCGCGTAAAAATCTAAGCTCATCCAAAAGTTAATCCTGCTAATAATCTCGAGATTTCTAACAACATTTAGTCATTGACAGGTAGAAGGGAAAACAAACAAACAAACAAATTCCACATTACTAATTACTTCCTGTGTTCAACATTCCATTAACTATTTTTAGTTAAGAAAAATTTCTGGGTGAGTATGTCTTTGTTTTTATTTTTTTATTTTTTATATTTTTTTTTTTTTTTCATTGTTTCATGGTTATATAGAATTCGGTAAAATTCTTACTTTTTTTTATCCCCTTTCTCATCTAGTGGCAAATCTTTTGTCTTCACTTGGATGATCACAGCATTAGAATCAGAGAAATACTCTAACCACTTTTCCAACGTAAAGAGAATTGTACATTTCCAGAAACCATGTTTCAAAGATGATTGCTGGAAACTATGCTGATTCAAACAACTCAAACAAAGAAATCACAAACCGATTAGAACTATAAAAGACTATCAAATGGTACACATTACTTACTAGAGGTACTAATTACAATAAATCATAACAATTAGATTAAAGTATATTTGGATTTTTTGGACTATTGTCCTCATCTCTATTGTGTTTGTATACTGAATCATACAGTATTCAGTATACTAGTACATTCAAACTTTATGTGCGTCAGACATATATAACTTGCACAGAGTGCTAAAACTCAAGATAGTTGGTTCACATAACCTTTGTAGCCATCTACCCTCCGGCCTTTCTGGTGTATACCTTCTTTACTTACTTTCTTACTTCTATTCTTCTTAGCGTCTGGCTTCCATTGGGATTTCTCTTTATCAGAAACCCGTGTCATTGGTAGTTTTTAGATAATAACACAAGACTTCGATTTACTTAGATCATATTTATTTCGAATCCTTACCAGACTACTTCGCAGATTGAGTCAGAGCATGCATGACATGACTCCCACTGTCGTGGTCTTTTTCCGATCCGACTAAAAATCTATTTCTAATCTAACCGGAAGACGGTCTTCTCCACGATTCTCACGGTATCCACCGGAAGGAGGATCAGGACTGAGGGTCAAGCCTTGTCACTCATCCTTCAAGGCACCGGCTGCCAACTTATAACAGTATTTTGATTTTCTACACTACTGTACATAATATTTAGGAATCTAATAATATGTAACACTTCTTCAGCTATTTCTTGTTGGACTCGGGAACCTTCATTTCACATCAAGAGCCTTCATGGAACATGACTATAGAAGGAAAAAAAATAGAGGGGGGAAATAGATATTTGAGTCAACAAGTTCCTGCTGAAGGAAGGACCAAAAAAGAAGCGAGTCCACCATCTTCTCGCAGGCCAAACTTTCTTTTTGGTCACTTCGTCTTCGACCAGCAGCTGAAAGCCGTCGTCGTCAAATATTTTCGCAACTGAAAAATCGCAACTCCCATTATTTTTGTTTCTTTGTTGGATTAAATCTCAAATTTTTGTTGCTGGTCATTCACGAAGCGCTTCATCGCTGACTGCCGTCTCGTTGTTGGTCCAACTGCTTCTCCTTTTCTCGTTCTCCGTCACCAATGACCAAAACTTGTTAAGAAAAGGTTTGTTTAAATCCTCATAATTTTTATGAACTAGTAAAAAGAATTATTTATAAAAAAATTCTAATAATAAAAAATTATTTTGATTTATTTAGATTGTTGTCCTCATCTTTATTGTTATATACACAACATCTCGTCCAATGTGCCCTCTAGCCTTATTCAGGTGTTCTGTTGAACCTGGTACCCTCATTCACAATTCTTGAGTCTTCATGGAACTTGAAACTGCGTTCTTTAAAGTTGAACTTTATTAAGATAATTATTAGAAAATCAGAAATCCATGGGGTAGATAGTTCAAACAAAGAATCACAAACCAATTAGAACTATGAAAGACTATCAATTACACATCACTACAAAGGTACTAATTACAATAAATGATAATTTAGATCAAAATATTAATTGTCTTTTTGTGTTACACACTGGATCGGTCAAGGAACACAAAACACTTGTATTTATGAAAAATATAGTTGACCTCTTATTTCCTTGTTAGTCGTTAGCAAACGTGGAGCCTTCGGGATCTTCTCAAGTGATCTTGAACTGAACTTTGTCTGCCAAATTATTTCCACAGGCTTTTTTACAACAGAGTGCTAAAACCTCAAGGTAGATGGTTCGCGTAACCACTGCAGTCTCAGTAATCACTTCGTGTTCTCAGACAGCCATGTATTTAATAGTCCTGGACCAGCGCATTCACTCTCTATGCAAGGTATGCCTGGCTAGTTTCACAACATATATACTGTACAATGTTTCGGGCGATGTGCCCTCTAGCCTTCTTCAGGTATTTCTTGTTCAAGAAATACCTCAAGAAAGCTGGAGGGCACATCGGCCAAAACATTTTTACAAACAACAATAGAGATGAGGACAATAGTCTGAATAGTCAAATAATCCAAATTATCAAGCCTCATCTCAAAAATTCAGACAATTAGATTAAAGTAGTATTAACAGACAAGCCTTTCTGCTGAGATAAGTGTATAGTATTTGTTCTTTCTCCTCAGCAGTGTTGTTAATATTTTCTCTTGTTTTTGGACAATGAACCTGGTCCTGTTATAATTTCTCAGGCAGTACTCCCCATGTCAACAGAAGGATTGAAATAATCAGATATGTCTTGCCATCTGTCTATATGGCTCTGCTCCTTCTGTGATTTCTCTAATTTTGGCCCTTATACTTAGGCTAGACTGGCTATCAGAGAGGTCCACCCAATCCATTGCCTGGTCATGGTAACCCTAACTACCTTATAATGATGATCCAACCCATTTGCCCTCATAGCAAAATCTCCCTAGTCCTTTTTTTCATATAGGTGCTAGAAGGTAGTGGCTTAAGTTCTTTGTGATTTGGGTTATGACGTTAAACTGCATCTAATAGTGAAGTTCCAATTCGGAGGTTGGAGAGTGTGGAGACCTTTATCACCATTACTCCCGGTCCACTCTCACACAGATTGGGTTAAGGTCATCTATGGGTTTAAATAGATAAGGAAAGTGTCTAAAATTGTTTTAAAAAATTGAAATTTGAATACATAACATCATACTCCAGGTCCATTCTAACCCAGTGTGGTAGTACATGTTAGGGTCCCATCTAAATCTAGTTTAAAATAATATGTTTTAAAAATCATTTGAAATTCATCAAGAAAAAATAAAAACAACATCTTTGGCATAAAATAACTCAAAAAGGTTGACATGTCATAAAACCAACCAACCAACTTACAATCAGTCAGTCAAGTAATCTAACACTGTATTCCAAATGCTGGATTGGTGATGTTTATTTCCATAAACTTATCAAAGAAGTGGAAGCACGTGGTGTAATGGTTAAAGTCATGGGAAATGGACTCGTTGTCCCGAGTTCAAATCCTGGATGTGGTAATTGCATTTCACTTAGTGCTAATACCCTTGGGAAAGGTATGAATCCTACCCTCCCCTCCAGCTATGGATAAATAGTAGGGCAGACTGGGCCCTTTAACCTTGGTTAGGCAACCGGTCTAGCAGAAGGAAAACTCTGAATTCAGACCTGTTGAACTCCACTTAAGAAATTGACCTTGTGTCACATCCTCCTGCTCCTGTGGAGGGGTATTTATATAATAAAAAAGAAAAAAAAGACTCTCTTGTCGATTTTCGATGCGTGTTCATCTAGAGAACAACCAACACAGTGATTTGTCTATAGTGGTGAAGGCTTGTGTAGGACCATTCCACACTTTTTGCACAGTCGATAGGAAAGAATTGGTGCATCAAGGAATGCCACAAACCCAATCAACGACTGACCTCAGGAATTTTGAATTCAGAGTTATCCCTCTCTAGACTGGTTACCTACCCAAGGTTAAAGAGCCCAGTCTACCCTACTATTTAACCATGCTGGAGGCGAGTGGGCTAGTGGTTAGAGTCGTGGAATATGGACTCGTCGGTTCGAGTTTAATTCCTAGACG
Source organism: Doryteuthis pealeii (assembly GCA_023376005.1). Lineage (NCBI taxonomy): Eukaryota > Metazoa > Mollusca > Cephalopoda > Myopsida > Loliginidae > Doryteuthis > Doryteuthis pealeii. The sequence goes on along the minus strand of CM042161.1, from coordinate 62,461,261 downwards.
AAGTTGTCGGCATTTACATATAGCGCTAATACCCTTGGGAATGGTATGAATCCATATATATATATATATAACCAAGAAAAACTAGCACTTGTAAGAATTTTAAAATAATTATAGGTCACATAAATAGATACTGATTGATATTTGAACCTTTCAAATCAATACTTCCCTGGCCGTTGTTTATGACTTTCAAGAAGTTGCAATGATTTTTGTTAAAGAAATTAAAACGAGCATCATTCTTAACACTCTTGCGTGAATTTAGTCACTGGAAATCCCATTTATTTTCAATTTCCCTAGACTGCAATTACACAAAGCCTGCCACAACATCATCACTTGACGAGTGTCTGTTTTTTTTTTTTGTCTTTGGTTGTTTTTTTTCTCTCTTTCTCTCTCTGTATGTGTCTGTGTGTGCATTAGAGTTTTATTCTTCAGACACTATTTTAAAAGAAGAAGAGAAAAAAAACCTAAATGACAAATAAACAAGGAAACAAAACTCGTGTACAAGAAAAGAAAGAGGACCATTTTGAAGGAATTAGTCTCTCGGGAATGTCCTCCTGACAGTTATTGTTTTTTTTACAAACCAGTTCAATTGTCTCATCTTGCAAGGATACAGCTCAATGTTTGCAGTCGCAGATTATTTGTTTTCCCAAGGTTTCTTTTTATTCACAGGTCTTACATGATTCTTTATTTGTTTGTTTGTGTTTTTTTTTTAACTCATAAAAGATCTTGAGATTTATTTTCGTTTATATTTGTTTTACCTTTTTTATTTTATTTTATTTCTATCAGAAACAAAGTTTCAAAATAGCTGACCAATATTAAAAAAGAAAAAAAGAGAAAATTTTAAAGGAGACATTAAAATAAGGTGGGATTCATGTCCTCTCAACCTCCAGTCTGCTACTCTTCAAGCTTGCTTTAATTCTCTATAAATGGATACAGAAGTACATGAAACCTCTTCACTAATATATTAAATAAAAGAAAAAAAATCTTTCTCAATTCAGCACATTCAATTCTAAACATTGTAGATAGGTTACTTTAAAGTAATTCAGATGAACATTCTTACAGCTGCAGAAAGACTTCAATTGTCTCACCAATATTATATATACTAGCAAAAATAAGCACCCTCAGGGTACAAGTATTTAAGTTTTAATGTAATAAAATATATTAAATTAGAAAGACTAATGAAACTAAATATGAATGCAGATAAAATGATTTGAAACAAGTGGGTATGATATACAAAAATAAACATTAACTCTTCTATCATTTTTCATCACTCCCGTCTTTCATTGCTAAATTTTCCTGATTTAAATATTCATTTAAGGTAGGAAGTAAAGAACAAAATTACAATTATTTCTTCTTGTTTAACAGGTTTCTTTTATGATTTTATCTCTGAGATTTTTGCTATATTTATTAAAATAAAACCAAACAAGTAGAAATCAATAATATCAAACACATATTTATTAAAAAATCAAATTTTTAAGATCAATATGCAAATTAGCCTTCCCGTTAACACTGTAAACCGCTATTTTGTTGTATTTATGAAAACACTTGCATGTTATTAGTATATAGACAAGGCCAACAGTATTAATAATGTAAAACAATTTCATTAATAATTGAGGTTTAAATAAAGATAAACGTCACGTTAATAACTAAGGTAATTGTGACTTGAGTAGTAATATAGTTTCGGTTTCAGACAGATAGAACACAATCTCTATTATATAATATATTATATATATATATATATATATATATAAATGTTTTTCCAGTTAGAAACAACATTCTTCAATCTGATCAGCATTTCATTGAAAACAAGAAACATATTTATTTTACTATAAAAAAAAACAAACAACAAAACAAAAACAAACATTCTCAAGGTGGTGTAAAAATTAATTTTTAAAGTATTGCCTGAGGGCGAGGAAGTTAAAAATTCAGTGTCAGAAGGTTTCTATCATAAGTAAATAAAAATCATCAATCTATTAAAGGAGTAAAAAAAACAAGTAAAACAAATTAGAAATGGGAATTTAGTTCTGTTCCCCTCAAATAAAATGTTGTGTGCATTTATTGATTATTAATTAATTATTTTAATATTTAACTCATTAGGTTAACCTCTTGTTACTGAAAAAAATAAAGGGTGATTACAGGGTTATTCTTTATTCTATGTATTGACAATTTTGGGGTATTGTGATGTAAGCAGTGACATAGTTTCGGTTACAGAAAATGGAGACAGAATCTCCATTATTAATAGATTGAACCATTCTTACCTTAATGGTTGTTATCCTAGGAAAATAGAATCGGCAACCCAAGTTCAAATCTAAGTGACAGTTATCTCTAGGCTGCAGGTTCGATCCAGGTCAAGAGTGACAGTAACGTAGAATAATAATTAACATAGCTTAACACTTGTACCCAGCTATGGTTAGCGGAATGAGAACAGGATACCCTGTGGATTAATAAAGGGTGGGGTTCAAAGTTTCGTGATGGTTCCCGATTAAAGAAAGAAACTCCCCAGTCTGTAAGAAATACTAAAGGAGGCTGGAGCGGGGGGGGGGGGGCACATTGGCTGAAAACACTTTTACAGATAACAATACAGATGATGATAATAATCAAATGGATCCAGTATTATCTGCGTTATTCCGGACTATTCTTCCCCATCTTCATTGTTATTTGTACAACGTTTCAGCCGATATGCCTCCGGCCTTCTTCAATTGGACACATGGCCTAGTGGATAGGTAGTTAGGTTAAGACAGTTCTAAGTGACAGTTATCTCTGGAACCCAAGTTCAATCCTGAGTGAAGGCAGTTTAGAAAATATTAACACAACTCCTACCCGCTTATGGTAAGTGGAATGAGAACAGGATACCCCGTGGACTAAATAAAAGGGTTAGGTTCAAAGTTTGTGATGGCTCCCGATTACAGGTCTGAGAAGGTTTCCCGAGTCGACAAGAAATACCTGAAGAAGGCGGAGGCCATATCAGCCGAAACGTTGTACAAATAACAATGAAGATGTGGACAATAGTCCGAATAACACAGAATAATACTATCTTCAAGCCTCATCTCAAACATTCAGAGAAATAAAATGATCCCAATAATTCAATTTTTTTCTTGAACATATGTTTTTGAAAACTCATTTCTTTTAATATCTTTTAACCCATACATGAGACCCAATAGGTACTACCATTTCAGGCCAGAGTGGACCTGGGAGTAATGGCAATGAAAGAGTACTCCACAAATCCCAAAAACTGCCAGAATTGGAACAATCATAACCTGGAGGTTGTGAGTGCTATGCAGTACATTTATTTTTCTTTCTCTTCACCAAAGGGAATAAAATTTACATCTGTACTAAGGATGGCAATTTCAGAAACACTATATTCAACAAGTAAGAGATAGGGGGGATATTGCATGTGGGTGTACAAGTGGACAAAATGATGACTTAGAATCCTATGAAATATTAAAATAGACGTCTTTGTTGAAAATTAAATTTGAAAATGTTATTTTGGTGACAAAATTGACAAGAGATTTTAAATATAAAATATAAAAAAAGTGAGGATTTAAGAATACTGGAAATTAAATTCTTAGAAAAATATTTATATTTATTAAAGAAAAGTAATGAAAACTTGAAAAAAATTGTTATATATCTAATAGCTTTTTTTATTTTTTTATTTTTTTAAAGATTACAAAAATGTTGATAAGATTGAAAGGAAATATGAAAATATGTAAAGCTTTCATAGGTTTTATATACAAGTAGGAAAAGTTAGAAAAAAAAAGAAAAAAAAAAGGGGGAGGTAAGTAATGAAAAATCTAAAACTGGATTTTTAAACTTCCATTTTTCTCTATTAGCAAATAATGTTTTGTGAAACGTCGTCTTTTTGTGGCAGAAAAATATTAGGAATATTAAAGAAGGAAATTGAAAAATTAAAAAGAGGAGAATGCAATAACTTGAAACGTTCATGTTTATGATGAAATATCAGAAACTGAATTGATACCCAATGTTTTGTACTCATCCAAGTTAGATATTTGCCATGCATTAAAAGAAATATTATTTAACTAGCTTAATCTAGAACAAAATTTTTTGTTTAACTTTTTTTCCTTATTGTGGCTTTAAAAAGAAAAAATGATTTTTGCTTTCATAGATGAGATGGACAAATATAAGTTGGCTCAGTAAATTAATGTTTTAGATAAAATATGTATTCATTCAAACCCTTTCACCATATGTGACAAGTCAATTTATTAACTATATATATATATTATATATATATATATATATATATGGGGGAGACTGCTACACACCCATCTGAGAGCAAAAAAAATCTCGCTATGATCAACGTCCTGCAACACCACAACTGACACCCATCCCCTATTCAAACCTCTCTAATTCACCGTATGAAAATGTTCACCATTGAAGCAAGAATCAATCCAACGTCCTGAAGAAGGTCTAACCGAGCCGAAACGTTACAATGTCGACATCACTACCTACAATAAACATCCATTTTGTACAACATCCCATGTTTGTCCTACTTGCTCCACACACACACACATATATATATAATATATATATATATATATTATATATATATAATATACATATAATACTAATAAAATTATTGTTAGGTGGAAAATAAAGGGTCTACCATGGTTTCAATTAAAAAATGATCTCCTCAGGACCCACACTCTACTTTAACCAACTTGATGTAATTTCCTCAGTTAAAATCGAATATATTTATCAGATAATAAAGTTGAACACTACGTTTATTTTCTCTCAATTCTTGCATGCGGCCTGCATGTGAAAACTGAGAAAAACAATATAATTGGTTCACACGTGTATTCACTCCTTAATTCTATAGTTCTATAGTGTTTATCATTTAACTTTCTAAATTATAAATAATAGCAAGTAAAAACAGTTAACATTTAGTTCGATTATATTGTGGGGGTTCATATTACTAATTCATAGTTTTTATTGTTCGTTTTTGTATTTATCCTATTTAAAAATGAATATATATAATATATGAGATCATTTTTTGATGAAACCATGGTAGACCCTTTATTTTCCATCTAACAATAATTTTCTTAGTATTTATTTACTGTCTATATTTTGTAATATATTGAGACTTTTGATTATTTACTGAGCCACTGCGACGAAAGTTTAAGCGGCAATCGGATAGTATATATATATATATATTATATATATATATATATATAGCATTGCACACACACTCAAATAAATTTGATTTAACAAAACAGAATCCTTTATTATTTTCAATTTTTTTATTTCTTCTTTCAAAACTTCGCTAACACTTCTCTTGATGTTACAAATCTTGAAACGGCTATTAATGATCTCTCCGAAAAGAAGCCATTATTGGGCAGACCAAGTACTTTTGGTTCCTTTTCGCAAACGGCCTTATCAAGGGTAGTAATATATCTATGAATTATTAAAACTGTTATGTTTAACTAAACTATTTTGTTTTGATTTGTCACAAAGGTTGAAGCTAAGCAACAGTGAACAGTTTATTTTTTAAAAAATATGTCTATTAAGCTTGGAAAATGTAATTTTAGAAATAAGAAATTCTTCTATATATTTAAAGCATTTGTGGAAAATAAATTTTGTGCCTATTCTATTTTTAAGCGCGTTTGTTTACGAAAAGCAAATGACGTGATCAATGCATGTGCGCAAAAATGGAAGGTGAAGACATAATATAAAAAAAAAATTAACGGTTAATAACATCAGATTCACACAACCACTATACACTTAAATCTTTCATTTTGTTCCTCACATAAACATTTACTTAAAGCAGTGGGTCCTGAAGATGGTACAATATACCGAAATGCTTAAGTATTGGACACTAAAAAATTGTTTCTTGATCATTTAACATCGCTGTGTTTTGTTATATTTTAAAATATTTTCTTCAAATATATATATATATATATTGTTGGAAAGAATAAGTGTTTAATTGGAGTCCGTACCTAATTTTTGAAAATTAATTAATTAATAGAATTAGGCGGGAATACCTATTTAGATGTATGGCTAGAAACAAAATCGGAAAATCGAATCTGCTGTATGTACATTCGGCCTATTAGGCCTATCAGGCAGGAGCTATAGATCGGAGACCGTGTTTACAACTTATCATATTCGTCGTGTANATACTTATATCAATAAAGGAAGGAAGAACTCAACACCGTAATTCCATAATAAATTTATTTTGACCAAAAATTGGGGCCTATATAAATCCAAGTTGATTTAAACCGGCTCCCCAATTTTTTTCGTTCTCATCAGATGGTCTCAATTATATATATTATATATAATATATATAATATTATATGTTGTATAAAGATGTAAATGAAGCATGCATGTTTAGGTATTCCAATTGTTATTTTATGAACCTCTGCACAAAGTAATAGAAATGTAATAGTATTGAATTGCCTATTCATTTAACCAATTTATTATGTTGATTTTATTGCGTTAAAAAATATATATTGTACTTCACGTTCCAATTCTAATATATATATATATATTAAATTGTGTGGTTGGTTGTATAAAGATGTATGTGCATGCATGTTGGGTATTCCAATCGTATTTTATTTTCTCTGCACCAAGTAATAGTAAAATTCTATGTGTATTGAATGCCTCATTGGCCTTGGTCTAAGTTGTTTCAGATATTCACGTTATGGTGGGTGCACAATCTTCCACAACGAAAGCTTTCATTTGAACAAAACATCCATTTGTAATTTGTTTCACATTGCAGAAGGAGTAAAATAACCAGGACATGTAGAAAAAAACTTCAAAGCAAAATTAAAAAGAAACAAAAAAAATTAGTAAAATAAAAGTTAAAACATCATTGGAGACAATAACCCCCCCCCGTCCATAAAATTATATACTATCACAAGGGCAATCCTTTTATACATTGCAAACACAAGAAGCCAAAATCTCTCCTTTCGTTCCTATGCGGTGAAGTGAAGTAATCTTCAAGTTTGTAGATTCTTTGAAAAAAATAAAATAAGAATAAAATAAACAATCCTTTAATGCTGAATGAGGAAAGATGCACTTTCTATATAATATATATATATAGATATAATGTGTGATGTGTTATATTAAAGACTGCATAGTTTGAATGTTTCGAAATTTTATAATTTTGTCCTACCTGACTGGATCTTGCTTATGTATTTAACTTTAAATGGGGATTTAGTTATATCTCTGTTCTCTTTCTGGAAGTGAAACTGTTGTATCATAGATGGTACAGTCACTGTTAGACGATATAGGATTTCTATGGCATCTTACGCATTTCCGTTAATTGCATCTATGTATCTACAGTATGAGAAAATTTTTTAGATTCTTTAATGTTTGTAAGATTTTTTTTTTTGTTGTTTTTTTTCAAATATTTTTAACTCCACCCACAATCTTCAAAAATCCTGTAGAAAATTTTCTTTATGTTTTACTCAGAGTAAGAAACTTGCTGACACAGCCAGGCCACTCTACTGGCCTGTTTCTTGTCTGAAAACTATACATTTGTGTTACTCGAAGGATCTACTATTTTCTCTTTGATTTTAGGTTTTGTATTGTGATATTTCCATCTTCTAAGTACTTACAAATATAGAAATTATACAGAGAGATATTTCTATGCGACAAATAGTTCTTTGAACTCAAGGTCTCAAAAAACTCGCTACTACTATCCAGCAAAATACTGCCCTCGTGAATGCTGCTGGGCATTAGAATGCACCGACTGAACCTCTGCAGAGCGGTAAGACTCACCATTAAACTCTATCTGATGGTGACAGGTTCCCAGTCCTGGAGTTTGGGAATGTGGCTTACTTCCTTCATCACCATTGTTGCTCCCTGGTCCACTCTTGACCTGTAGTGGTAGTACCTGTTAGGGCCCATCTATGGGTTGAAATCGAGAAAAACATGACTTTTATAAAAAAAAATTGTTATGCATAAAATTAATTTATTTCAAACTTTCTGGCATTAAATGACCCACTGAGGTTGATATGCCGTTTTAAAAACTAAAACAAACCAAATCATAGCAAGATAAGATACTAAACGCATTGTTACTGCGCAGCGAGTGGTTTGTTCAAAAACATTTGGATTTAGACTCTTCATTTTCAGGATCTATTCTAGCTGGTGGACTACCAGACCCCACATAAATAAAATGAAAAAAAAATCTCTGTGGACCTGACTACAAAAATTAAATCTGTGTTGCAGGACTTGCCACATCAGATGATCAAAAATTAAATTCATCAAAATCTTTTAATGAAAATTAGAGTATGACATTTAGGATAAGGAAGAAGTTTTTTGCAATTGCCTGACACAAATAATCCATTCTTTGCGTGATATATTCAAATAATTCTGCTATGCCATTCTTAGTAACAATCAAGACAATTATTTCAGTGTCAAAAATTCTAATGGCTTTCTAAGAATTTATAGCACTCATCATCTTCATCATCCTGGCAGTACAGATATCCATGACTCCCTCTTCAACCATCTCTATTGATCATCACTTCTAGGAGGTCCTCTGCACAGCATCCAGAATCTCCACAGAACCAACTGATATAGGTTTTTATTGGTCAGCCTACACTGGTGTGTCCATGTATAGGTGTCCAATATTTGGCATCCAAATTAGAACCAAAATTTGCACTGAGTTATGACATTTAATAGGAAGGATTTTTTTGTATAGCTTGACACAGATTATCCATTCTTGGGGATATGTTAACATATAAGCACACCAACTACTATGGTACTATGCAACCATGCTTGAAATGCTTCAGTTACATGATAGACACACTACAAACCAGTAGTACCAAAAATATTGCAAACTTTTGACTCACCCTTGTCTAATGCGATATTGAAGATCACTGGAATATGAGATGCTGACCTCACCTGATAGGCCTCCATGGCTTGGAGCACAGCCTCAGAAACAACATTTTTCCCTGCCAAATTTCATGAACCATTTGATCACTTTACTGTAATCAACTGCACTTTCACCTTTTACACTAATATTTTTGGTTGCTTCCACATTATGGCACAATTCAAACTTGTAAAACATATGTTCCCAAATTAAAATACATTGCCATTGATCTGTGTGGCTTTAAAATTGCACAGATTTAAGCAATACAGAACATGTCAACACACCAACTACCACAGTACTACCTACCACAGCTTCAACTGCTTTAGTTACATAATATCCGCACCACAAACCAGCATGTACCAAAATATCGCCCCATCTATGGGTTAAATAGAAAAATGTATTTATTAAAAAAGAATTGTGTATCCATTAAGAATTAATTTATTTCAAAACTTTATCGGCATTAAATGACCCACTGAGGTTGATATGCCGTAAAACAAATCAAACCAAAACCAAACCACAAAATATCGCGTTGGTTGAGGTGATATTAAAACTGTAAACAAACCTCTCTAATGGTGAAGTTCCAATTTTGGAGTACCTCTTCATTGCCATTACCCAGGTCCACTCTAACCGGAGTGATCATACCTGTTAGGGTCGGATCTATGCGTTAATAGAAAAAAAATGAGTTTTAAAAAAATATTGAATGCCCATAAAGAATGAATAAACAAAACGTCTTCGGTATAAATAACCCAACTAGGGTTGACAAGCATTGAAATCCAACCAACTAAAATATTGCATAACCCTTGACTCACCCTTGTATAATGTGCAATATCAAAGATTGCCACAACAAGATTTTAGGTTCATCTGCACTTTAATGAACTTTGGGATTCTTGGCTTTTGCACAATACATAACCGCCCTTTTATGAGTGATGGAGAAGATGTGAATTGTTTATCACATGATACTATTTTGTATTGTCACTGGCTGATTGCAATGACCCAGCCATCATTAAATTCTCTTTTCACAAACTGATATCAGGGAGTCATATTCTTTGTCTCAATTACCATTGGTGTTCCAAATATAACCCTTTGTGTCACATGACTTTATTTCTTCCATCTGATTGGTTGATAATTATGTTTGTCACACTATCAGCTGAAAGTAAATGAGACTGATGTCTACCATTAACTGAACAGGTTTTAGTGTAAGCTCTGAGTAAATTTACGAGGACAATTTCAACAGACTTTGGGGTAGAATGGTATAAACCTCTTGGATTTCAGAAGTTCTTTCAGGAAGACCTATGAAAATGGCAATATTTCTTTTGTCTAATTTTTTTTTTTTTTAATTGAAATAGATCCCTAAGTAGGCCTGAGTCTATCCTAGTAGTGCCCAGGTTTGAATTCAGAGTTTTTTTTCTTCTTCTAGACTGGTTGCGTAACCAAGGGTAAAGAGCCCAGTCTGTCCTACTATTTACCCATAGCTAGAAGGAGAATAGTTGGATTCATACCTTTGTGAAATGTGGCTTCATCCAGGAATTGAACTCAGGTCAACGAGTCTATTCCCTGCAATTCTAACCAGTATACCACTGTGCTTCCAACTTAAAAAAATAATTTTTGTCAACTTAAAGCCATGAACTCTAAATACATGACCTTTTTGATATTGACAGGGAATATAAAATAAAATTTAATGGCCTTTCAGTTAGAAATTATTAATCATTGGCAAACCATAAAAAATTAATAAAGTTCTGATAGATTCATACTTTTTTCTAGAGCATTGGTTATCAAACTTTTATGTCTGTTGACCCTTCAAAAATTTGATTGACCTATCATGGACCTCCTCGTTATATACCCCAGTCCACCTTCCAGTTGTTTTGATGCAACCAATTATATAATTAATGAATTTATGTAAAACTGTTAATAGTAAAATAAACTAGTAAAGTAAGCATAACATGTAAAAAAGTGTTGCAAATATTTAATATAACTTATAATTTTCCCAATGAAGCAATTTTTCCTAATGTTATAGGTGAAGCTGATGACTTTGATAAGTTTGTGAATATTGGGATTAAACTTTTGAAAATATATCACATGAGCATGTTCTTCAGGATTCTTGTGGAATTAATTTCTTCTAATTACTAAGAAGGCTTAGTAGTTTCCATAGTAGACCCCTGAATACTTACAATCCTCTGAGTTATTGTATAGACCCCAGGGGTTTATGCAGACCACTTTGAGAAAACCTGCTCTAGAGCAAGAGCACAAAGTAAATCACTGACAGCCTCCTCAAAGATTTGAACTTAATCATTTATTAAAATAACTGGATTTGGCATTAAATGACACAAAAAGAGTTGATATTCCACAAAACAACCAACCAACACTTATTATCCATCTTCTATGACAATAACCATTATGTTAAGTGCACCTCCCAATAACCATTATTAGTCCAAGTTAAAAGCGCGAAAAGGATAAACCGAGGCCAAACATTTTTAGACATTATTTTTCTGATGCAGGTGTCATTGGGGATTAAGACACAAAACTGGCCTGTTGACCAAAACTATGAATTCAGAATTGTTCTTTTCTTAGACTGGTTGTCTAACCAAGGCTAAAAGAACTCAGTCTGCCATACTATCTACCTATTGCTAGTGGTAGAACAGTAGATTGGTGCTTTTCTCAAGGGCATTAGCACAAAGTGAAATGCAAGCAGTCTTGTCCAGGATTTGTTTCCCCCATTCTATTTCCTATACATAACACTAAGCACACCTCCCAATTGTTCAATTTTTGGTTCATTTAATGCTGATTCAGGTCGGTTTTTCACAAGGAATCACAAGGTTCTTGGTTCGATACCTGGCCCCCGCCACTCACGTATGAGTAGCACAGGGATCTGTGCGGTAAAGTAAGGAGCTGATGGTAGGTGTGGTGCTCCACCTCAGATGCTCAAATAATCTTCTTGGTCTAGCGCTAGTGAAAAGAGGATAGACTCCCTCGCTGTCTGGCTGATACGACATTAGGCCCCTTGATGACAGTACCAGTTGTTGCTTGGATGGTCACATGCCTAAGTATTGAACAGACACATTGCTGCTTAACTTTGGAGATCTAGCAGGCACCCATGGTTTCAACATGACTGTAAGTGAGTAAAAAGGACAAAATTTTCATGAGATAAATTGGCTGAGAAAAGTTAAGCACAACTCATATTATTCCAAACTGGCTGTGTGCCATCTTACTCTGTAGCTATGAATTAGAAGTGTATTACCTTGCCATAAACTTGCAGTGTGCTACTTTTGCTAAAAACTAACATGTGTTACTTTGCTATTAAGAGCTCTATGCTACCTTGCCACAACTAGCAGAGTGCTACCTTGCACAAACTAGCTATGTGCAATTTTGCTAAAACTTGCAGTGTGCAATTTTGCTAAAAACTAACATGTGTTTACTTTGCCATTAAAGAGCTCTATGCTACCTTGCCACAAACTAGTGCTACCTTGCCACAAACTAGCGTGTGCAGTTTGGTTTACAAATAATCTATGACAAACAGGAACACAAGTAACTTTTAACTTGTTGGATGCCAGGTTATTTTTCAAGACTTAATTCAGGAAAAAACAAAGAACCATTTTTTTGCAAATAGGAAATTAAGTATTATTTGTATTATTTGTCCTCATCTTCATTGTTATTTGTACAACATTTCGGCCGATGTGCCCTCTGGCTTCTTCAGGTATTTCTTGTCAGACTCGGGAACCTTCTTGTCATAATCAAGAGCCATCCACTAACCATAGCTGTGGTAGAGGCATTAGGCTGCGTTAATTGTTATTCTATGTTACTGCTGCCCCTGACCAAGATTGAACCTGCAGTCGAGATAACTGTCACTTAGAACTGTCTTAACCTAACTCCTTATCCACTAGGCCATGTGTCCAATTGGATAACAATGAAGATGAGGACAATAGTCTGAATAATACAGATAATACTAATCATCAAGCCTCATCTTAAAATTCAGAGAATTAGAAATCAAGTAATTTGTTAAAATCTCAAATGACTAACTGCCTCTATTATAAAAATATTCTTTCATAATATTCAACCAATGTATCCTCCAGCCTTCTTCAGGTGTTTCTCATAATCCATTGGGATAGATTGTTCTCATTCTCTTACAAATGTTAAGATTTTGTTCATCTGAGTATAGTAATAACTTGATAAATCATTTTGAATAATTTGACTGTTGCATTCATTATGATTTCCCAAGTTGACATTAATATACATATATATATTATATATATATATTATTTAATGGACTCTCTCGTCAATTTTCGACGCATGAGGGTTCTCACACACAATGAACACCCACATTTGTTTATAGTGGTGAAGGCTTGTGTTGGACCATCCACACTTTTTGGCACAGTTGATAGGAAAGAATTGGTGCATCAAGGATTGTTACAAACCCAATCAACGACCGACCTCAAGAATTTTGAATTCAGAGTTATCCCTCTCCTAAACTGGTTACCTACCCAAGGTTGAAGGGTCCAGTCTGCCCTACTATTTAACCCATATATATATATCTCAGAGACACCACTGAGGCCCATATGTTACACATATAAATATATGATTATTGGCACTCCATAAAACAAATCCTTGAAAATGACTGAAGACGGTTGAAAATACCCATATTCAGACTGTTTATATATTTTATTTACAAATAAGGTGAAAATGAGATCAGATAACGATTCCATACAACAGGGAGAATTTAAGTTTTTAAAATTTTCAATGAAGTCTCAAGCAAATTCTCTGCAGTCTTTCAACTTACTCAAGTTTTCAACTTGAAAATCACTGCAAATTTTCTGAATGGAAAGACAATACTACAAAAAAAGAATGCAATTCACTTTATCTGTGCATTGAAATGTGCACAAGGGTGGCTTTAATAATGTTAATAGATTTTAAATTCTTTTGTCTTTTGTTATTTCATTGTAAGCACATGGCGAAGAAAGAAGAAGAAAAAAAAAAAAAAAGCAACCAACGGAAAAATCTTTTTTTCTTTTTTTTTTTTTTTTTTTTTTTTCTTTTTCCTCTCGCTCTCTTACTTAAGATATGATCAAATTCCAAGCAAATAAATAAATAATCATTGATAAAAAGAAAAAACAAAAAAAAACAAGATCAACACAGTTTGGCTTCAGCATAGTGTCATATAACTGGAACTTTGTAAAAAGGCCCATTGAAGAGAGAGAGAGAGAGAGAGAGAGAGAGAGAGAGAGAGAGAGATTAGTAACGGTGTGTGATGGTGAGGGTGAAGGCAGTGATGTGTGACGCAGTGAACTTTGAGCTGCCATTGTTGTTTCTGCAACTGCCACCTTTACCCGATAGAGCACATAGCCTGTGCTGATTTGGGTTGGTGTCACTGGAAGGCATAGTGTGAAAGAATTTCATGTTGGCGTTTGATCTTTGCATTGCAACTAAGACAGTTTTAATTGCATGCCTTTGGAGATGATCTTTGGAATAAAATCTTTGACATTCGATTCTTCATTTTTGCATATTCTTTGTGCTTTTAATTAATTGATACATACAATTATATACCCACATTTGGTGCATATGTATTCATATATATATATATATATATGTGTGTGTGTGCATGACTGTAAGAATATTGTACATAGATATATATAAATACAAATAATCCTAACTATATACTTGAACACATTCTATCAGGTATTTGCACATAAAATTTATATATATATGCATCATTTCAATGGATATATATATATATTATGGAGACACATGGTCTAATTGTTAGAGTCGTAGGAAATGGACTCGTCGACCCAAGTTCAATTCCTGGACAAAGCTATTTGCATTGTACATGGCACTAATACCATTGCAAAAGGTATGAATCCAATGCTCCCTCCAGCTATGCATAAATAGCAGGACAGACTGGGTTCTTTAACCATGGCTTTGTAACTAGTCTAGGAGAAGGAAAACTCTGAATACAAACCTCTTAAACTCTGTTTGGAATAATTTGATCTTGTGTTACATCCTGCTCATGCAGAGGGTTGGTACTAATCGCATATATATATATATATATATATATATATATCGTCTGGTTTAGCTCAATTGGTAGAGCATCCACCTTGTAACCATTAAGTTCCAAGTTTGATACCAGCCTCACTAACTATTTATGTGTAAGTTAGGGTAGCATAGCCATTGAAGTCAATGGCAATTGGTAAATGACAGTCCTTGTCCATGCAGTTTTCAAATCAACTTGGTTTGAAATTGCATAGGCGTAATCTGTCCATGCTACTTTAACTTAGATATACATGCTCTATCAATGATATTGAGCACTATATACTTATGAATTTAGCCCACTATAGTATATATAATGTTAGAAGCCAGTTTAGCTTAGTTCGGTAGAGCATCTTTTACCCATTTCTGGGAGGAGTATAGTTGAATTCATACCTTTCTTAAGGGTATTAGTGCTATGTGAAATGCTAATAACCTTTTTCAGGATTTGAACTTGAGTATTCAAGTCTACTTCCCATGACAATAACTGTTACACTACAAGGGTACTCTCTCTCTATCTCTCTCTCTCTATATATATATATATATATATATATACACGCACACACATGTTTTGTGTTTATATATGTATATATATAATATAATATATACGTATATGTGTGTTGTATATAAATGTGTGTATTTATAAATATATATTTGTATGTATATATGTATGTGTGTTTGTGTATATATGTGTGTATTTATAATATATATTGTTGTATATATGTATGTGTGTTTTGTGTATATAAATGTGTGTATTATAAATATATAATTGTAGTATATATGTACTGTGTATATTAAATGTGTGTATTTATAATAAATACATGTATGTATATAGTGTGTATATTATAAATATATTATGTGTGTGTGCGTGTGTGTGTATTATGTATGTATATGTGGTTTGTATGTAATATATGTGTGATTAAATGTGTGTAATTATAAAATTATCATTGTATGTATGTATGTGTGGTATATATGTTGTATATATATTATGTATGTATTGTGTGTATATATGTTGTATATATATATGTGTGTGTGTGTGTGTATGTGTTGTATATATAATGTGTTTGTATGTATGTGTGGTGTATGTATGTGTGTATATATGTGTATATATATTGTGTAATGTGTGTGTATGTGTGTATATTAGTGTGTGTATGTATGGTGTGTATATATATATGTGTGTGTGTGTAAGTTATGTATGTGTGCATATATATTATATATATATATATATATGTGTGTGTGTGAGTGAGTGTGCATGCATGTATGTGTGCATATATATATATATATATATAGCTTTCTCTCTTATGAGTGAGAACCACTTTTACCTTGAAGAGCAAATCATGTAGTGTTCAGCAGATTCTTTTTTTTTTTAATATTTCACTTACTTACCTTCGTATTTTTTTATTGATAAATTTTCATAAATATCTTTTTCTCCATTTATATTTATTCATTAATTCATTTCTTCTTTTTTTATTTTTCTAATTTAATTTCTTTTAATGTTTTATTCTTCTCTTTTTTTTATGAATGAAACTTGACCCTCTTGTCTCGTTTTGATTCTGACTTGTGGATATTCTAAATTATTACTGCATATTGCCTATAGTGATTTTTTAAATTTATTTTTCTTTTCTTTCTTGTTCAATATATTCAATTTCTCCATTTATTTCATTCTCTCTCTCTCTCTCTCTCTTTCTCTCTCTCTCTCTCTTTCTTTCTCTCTCTCTTTCTCTCTCTGATTTATTAGTTTTTCCTCTCTTTCTCACCTTTTTAAAAATTTCTACTTTAATTTTTTATTTGTCAGATTATTTTTTTCATTCTCTCCATTTCTTATTTTCTCTTGCTGTCTCACTTTCCATCTATCTCTGTATTTATTTATTTTCTCTCTCTTCTCTCTCTTCTTTCTTCTTCTCTCTCTCTCCTCTATACTTCTCTCTTTCTCTCTTTTTCTTTTCTCCTCTTTCTTTTCTCCACTTTCTTTCATGTTTTTCTTCTCTCTCTCTCCATATTTCTTCTCTCCCTCTCTCTATTTCAATGTATTTATTCTCACTTTTTCTCACTCTATATTTCTTCTCTCTCTCTCTCTTGCTCTATCTCTGTATTTCTTGTCTATACTTCTCTATCTCTCCTCTCTCTATATATATATTTCTTCAATCTCTCTCTCTCCATTTCTGTTTTTCTTCTCTCCTTCTCTCTCTCTTTCTCCTCTCTCTCTCTTTCTCTCTTCTCTCTCTCTCTTTCTCTCTTTCTCCTCTCTCTCTCTTTCTCTCTTCTCCTCTCTCTCTCCTTCTCTCCTTCTCCTCTCTCTTTCTCTCCATGTTTTTCTTCCTTCTCTCTCTCTCTCTCTCTTTCTCATTCTTCCCTTCTTTTCTCCATCCTCCTCTCTGTCCTGTCTTGTACCTTTTTGCTTTTCTTCCCCTTATAAAATTTCTCATTTTCAAAAGCAAAATAGTCATGTTGTCTATAAGAAGTAAATGATGATATATAATATTTGATGACCCATGTATTGATCACTGTGCCAGAAAAACCTGTCTCTATTCTCTTAGTCTTCTGGTAGTTTTTTCCTATTTTTTCTGCATAAAAACCTTTTCTATTTCTCTCACTTTATCTTTTCATTTCTATTAACTTGTTTCTTTCTCTCTTTTTCTTTCTTTTTTTTCTTTCTTTTTTTTCTTTCTTTTTTTCTGTCTTTTTTCTGTCTTTTTTTTCTTTCTTTTTTTTTCTTTTTTCTTTTTTTTTCTTTTTTCTTTTTTTTTCTTTTTTCTTTCTTTTTTCTTTTTCTTTCTTTTTTCTTTTTCTTTTTTCTTTTTTCTTTCTTTTCTTTTTTTCTTCTTTTTTTTTCTTTCTTTCTTTCTCTCTCATCACCATAACACTTCTATCACCTGGTTCTTGCTTTTCATTCATAAATCTCTCTCATGTGAAATATATCAGCTGGGTTAACCATCTGAGTAATTTCATTTACAGTAGTAAACAAAATTTGTAATCATCATTATGCTGATGGCATAGATTCCCTTGACTCACTCTTGCCATCCATCCCTATCAGCCATGGTTAGATCTCTATTGTCTATTATATATTCGAGTTGATGAAGCTAAGTTTTTCTTTTAGACATGAATTAACACAAGCTTAACGCCTCTACCCCAGCTATGGTTAGTAGAATGAGAGCAGGATACCCCCGTGGACTGAATAAAGGGATAAGATCAAAGTTCTTTGATGGTTCACGATTATGACAAGAAGGTTCCCGAGTCGAGAAGAAATACCTGAAGAAGGCACATCGGCTGAAACGTTGTACAGATAACAATGAAGATTAGGACAATAGTCCGATTAATACAAATAATAGTAATTATCAAGCCACATCTCAAAAATCCAGAGAAATGATTCTTTTGCTTTTTAATAACCTGAAAATGAGAAAATGATAGATTTTATGGGAGGAAGAAAAGCGAGAATGAACTAGATAGGACAGAGGGGGGGACTGGGAGAAAAGAAGAAGAGTGAAAGAAGGGAAAGAGAGAGAGAGAGAAGAAAAATATGGAGAGGAGAAAGAGAGAGATGAGATGGAGAAAGAAGAAAAACAGATGGAGAAAGAGAGAGAAAGAGTGAAGAAATATATATAGAGAGAAGAAATAGAGAGAAAGGCTGTTTGCATTTCACTTAGTGAATTAGTGTAATAGCCTTGGGAACCTAAGAATCCAACTATTCTCCCTCCAGCTGTTGGTAAATAGCAAGGCAGACTTTGCTCTTGATTTTTGGTACAGCAACTGATCTAGGAGAAAGAAAACTCTGAATTCAAACCTGTTAAACACTGCATAAAAAATTCTTGTGTCACAACCTGCTTTTGCAGAGGGATTGATAAATACATCTACAGAAGAACATGGCTTATGAGTTTGTCCCTGTTTCACTTTGTCTTACTTGAATGTTTTAGAAGATGGGAGGTAAGTGGCCGTACAGCTGCTGTTTTGTGGGGTTCTACTTCCAGGATTTGTTCAAACTTAATTTCCTTTAACTTCAAGTTAATGAATGTCAGATTATTCATGAGACACTGGTTCTTGTCAGATGATTAATATGTTGTATAGCCAACAATAATTGAGAAAGGGACTTCGGTGAGATAGATACAGAGACTTACTTGTTACTTTATTTCTTCTTTACTGCTTCTGCTAACTTCTTGTCTGGCTGTTTCCTCTATTTCTTTTTTGGCCAGTTGTTATCTTGTCTTCTATCTTCTTACTAAGGGTTTCTTCTAAGGGCTAACTTTTTAGTCATGCAATTAATTAACTCACAAGACATTTTTCCTTGATCAAGATTTTATTTTTCTTGCCCATTCTTATTTGCCGCATGGTGAGAATCAACCTCACAGTAGCATGTTTAGTCTACGTCAATCTGAGGTTGAAACTAAATCTAACTAGTTACGTTTTTCTTATAGCGTGCAAGATTCGCGCCTCTCTAGAGGTCGATTGGGGTCATCCAATGGAAATCTACCCACCTACGCTTTTAACTCCAATGAACCTATTTCAAACTAACTATAGGGTCTTGTCAACAACCCATGACACCACATAATATGTAACAAAGAGTTTGTCCCTATTTTACCAGCAGTGTCCAGCTTGTCTTGTTTGTCTTATTTGAATGTTTGATGAGATGGGAGGTAAGTGGCCCTACAGTTGCTGTTTTTGTGGGGTTCTACTTCCAGGATTTGTTTAAACTTAATTTCCTTTAACTTCTACTTAATGAATGTCAAGTTATTTATGAAGCACTGGTTCTTGCCAGGTGATTAATAGTCTTAGGAAGCAATAAGAATTCATTTGATTTTCAATATTGATAAATGATAAATTCATTAAAAAAGATGAGAGAGAGAGAGAGATTTTAATTCGTAAATAATCCCTTTATTTGTGACATGATTTATTCTAGTTGATATGCAAATGATATATAGTTATGCCCAGTGCCTCCCAAATACCTGTCCAACAGCCACCGTGTTCGCAGAGAACCATGAAAGAGAAACAAATAACTCCTTTAAAAATCATCTTAACTCCTGTGAAATTGACGGGTGACAATGGATAGGCCTGGTTGCTAGCAGTCAACATTGGCGGCAAGTTCTTGCCTCACTTTTCGAGATCAGCCCTGTTATTAAGAATTATTATTGTTGTAATCTGAGTGATTTTTCAATGTAAACATGTGATATGTGTGAGAGCTGCTGCCAGCGGTTTATGATAGGATTAAATAAGAATTAAATAAGATAGGAAGCAATAAGAATTCATTTAATTTTCAATGTTGATAAATGATAAATTCATTAAAAAAGATTTTTCTTTTTGTCAGGTTCAAATTGTTATATACCCCATCATCGGGTATATACATGAGAGAGGATACTTGGTGAGAGAGAGAGAGAGAGACTGATATAGAGTTGAGACTTACTTGTTTGTTACTTCTTCCTTTGCTGCTTCAGCTATGATCATCATCTTGTCGTATTCTACCTCTTTGGCCGGTCTTCATCTTGTCTAGTTTCTTCTAAGTTCTTCTAAGGGCTTCTTCTGGGCTAACTCTTTTCGTCATGCAGTTAATTAACTACAAGACTTTTATTTTCTTGATCAAGATAAAATTTATTTCTGCCCATGTTCATATTCACAATGTGGGAGAATCAACCTTGCAGTAGCATGTCTACCCTGCATTCATCTCTGGTTGAAACGTAAATCTAAACCTAGTCATGTGTTTCTCGTGATGTGTTCTCCAGGAATCAGATGGGGTCACCAACAGTCCTGTATTTCTCCACTCCCTGAATTCTCACTACAGGGTCCATCAATAATCCATGCCACCACATAAACTATGTAACAAAATGAGCTTATTATATATCTATAATAAAAACTCATTTATACTAAGTAAATAGTAAGGGGAGAAAGAGAGAAAAAAGGAAAACTGTTGTATTTATGAGAGAGAAAGAGTGAAGCAAAGAGGAGAAAGAGAGAAGCAGAGAGAAGGAGGGAAAGAGTGAAAGTGAAACAGAGAGAGAGGGAGAGAGAGAGAAACAAAGAATGAAATAGAGAGAGAGAGAGAAAAAAAGTGTGAAACAGAGAGAGATAGAGCATCAGCTGAGGAACCTTAAAGCTGCCGGTTCAATACCAGTCTTCACCAACTCTGTGACATGAGTAGCACAGCTTCTGTGCTGTAAAGTGGGGAGCTGATGGTAGGTGTGGTGCTTCACTTCAGACACAAAAACAATCTCCCTGGTCTAACGCCAGTGAAAAAGGGGTAGACTTCCTCGCTTTCTGGCTGATACCGACAATAAGGTCACTCCGCTTACTTTATTTACTTACTTTATTATAGTTGATGCTTGAACATGACTTTTTTGTTCAATAATAATGTTTGGTTGGTTTTATGGTATATCAACCATTCTTGGGTTATTTTTATACCAAAGTCATTCTTGCAAGTGATTGTATGGTTTAAACTATTTCTGTTTAATAATAAATAAATAAAATTTGGTTGGTTGGTTGGTTTCGTTTCGTTTCGTTTCATAAGGTTTGTTAAATTTCAACATATCAGTCCTTGGGTAATTTTATACCAAAGACATTTTGGTTTTATTCATTCTTTATGAATATTTATTTTTGAATTCAAGTTTCAGTCACTTATCATGAATTTTGAAATGAGACTGGTTAAATAAATGCTCGCTTTTAGTCTTGACAAAATTGGGGAGGGGGTGAAGCTTCCACTGGGGTGAGGGAAATAATGGCTAAATTTCAGATTCTTTTCCATTTGCATGTCTGCTTGCTTCTTATTACACAACTTCAATGACAGTACAGCATGTCCATTTGACCCCCCCCTCCAACTTCTATTCTTGGCACTTTGTCTGACCAACCTGTCCCCACCCTTCTGTTCATCTTTTAAAACATTGGAATATACCCTAGCCTTAATATAGAAAAAGGCTGTTTGATACAGATTTAGATAAAATGTGATACCTTAAGTCACTGGGAAGATTGTATTAGAGTGGTTAAGTTATGGGTAGGGGATGATATGATTGCAAGCAAAAGAGACTGACATTATGAGTATGTATGTATCTATGTATGTATGTATGTATGTATATATATATATATATATATATTTTTTTTTTTTTTTTTTTTTTTTTTCAATATCAAAGTGGGTCAAAATTTGATCAGGTGGTATCTTAGGTAAGTATAGATTTATATGTCCCCAGCATCATTCACATGAAGAATCAGTCACCTTAAGTCAATGCTCCTTTCCCTGGCAACCTCTCCCCCATTCACTTTTTTCTCCTCTGCGTCGAACTTGTTCCTTCCTTCCATCCATTCATCATTTGTTTGAACAAATCTTTTAGGAGTTTTCTCTATCATATTGATTAAGTAAAGAAACCAAAGATGGCATTCTGATCATCCTAGAACCTGTGGGGTTGGTTGCAAGGGGGGTGGGGGTTTGGGAGGGAGGCCCAGGTACACACAAAGACCAGGTATGTCATGATTGTTCCATGTGTTATTCTATAATCAATGTTTATCTAGAGACTGTGATTTTGAGGGCAGGTGAGGTGTGGGGGGGGCTAGGCGAGAAAATAAGTATTGTGGGAATGGAAGGTACTGTGAGAAAGTTACACCCACCAATACGAAGGTAACAAGAAGATAAAAATAATACCTGAGACAACATGAGAGGTGAGGAGTCTTATTTTGTGGCAGTTGTTGGGATAGGGTATCGAAGAAAATAGAAAAAAAAAATGCAGTATGTTTCTCAGTGTGAAAACAAATCAATTTTCTGATTAGTTTTATGAGCGGCATTCTTAGAGTTATTATGAAACGACATAATTTGTTTACATAGAAATAAATCACTACAGGTGGGAATGCTTTTGATGGTAAAATCGTTAGCATACCAATTCATAAAAATAAATGAATTTTTGAAAAAAAAAAAGAATATTCCCTGACCTTGTCACTCTACATAGCCACATTTGAGGTGCTCAATTCTGAAGCTCAGGAGAGTATGGAGCACTCCTTCATTACTATTACTCTCAGGTCCACTCTGACTCGGCGTGGTAGTACCTGTTAGGGTCCTATCGATGGGTCAAATAGAAAAAAAATGAGCTTAAATCTTTAAAAAACATTTACATAGCCACATTTGAGGTACTCAATATTCTACATTAAATTGCATCTAATGGTGAGGTTCCAGTTCTGAAGCTCAGGAGAGTATGGAGCACTCCTTCATTACTATTACTCTCAGGTCCACTCTGACTCGGAGTGGTAGTACCTGTTAGGGTCCTATCGATGGGTTAAATAGAAAAAAATTAGCTTAAATTTTTTTAAAAAAATTAAACATTTACATAGCCACATTTGAGGTGCTCAATACTCTCCTTTAAACTGCATCTAATGGTGAGGTTCCAGTTCTGAAGCTCAGGAGAGTGTGGAGCACTCCTTCATTACTATTACTCGCAGGTCCACTCTGACTCGGAGTGGTAGTACCTGTTAGGGTCCTATCGATGGGCTACATAGAAAAAATAAGCTTAAATGTTTAAAAAACATTTACATAGCCACATTTGAGGTGCTCAATATTCTACATTAAATTGCATCTAATGGTGAGGTTCCAGTTGTGGAATAACGGGTAATGTGGAGTACTCCTTTATCACCATTACTCCCAGGTCCACTCTAACACGGAGATTTTGTATCTATTAGGGTCCCATTTATGGGTTAAATAGAAAAAAGAGTTATTAACCCTGGTGGCTGAGCAGTCCATGACATGCAACACTCTACTTTGGTCCTTACTTAGGATAGATGGGCAGTCGGAGAGGCCCCCTCCAATCAATCGGCTGGTCACATCAAACCCTAGCACCTATATGATTGTCCCATCCCTATTGCCCTTATGGCAAGCCCCAACCCTTTTTATCATATATGTGTTAGGTGGTGGCTAAGTGTCTTGATATCCTTTGTATGACATTAAACTTTATCTGATGGTCATGTTCCAATTCTGGAGTTCTGGGGAATGTGGCGTACCCCTTTATCACCATTACTCCCAGGTCCACTCTGACTTGGAGTGGTAGTACCTGTTTGGATCCTATCAATGGGTTAAATAGAAAAAAATGAGCTTAAGTGTTTTTAAAAAAAATTAAATAAAAAAGCTTAAGTGGTTTTAAAAAATTGAGTTAAAAACAAAAAAATTGCATACTCATCAAGAATGAATAAAACAAAAATCAAGGGTTGAAATGCCATAAAATCCAACCAACCAACCAACCAACAATACTCATCTCGTGCAATTGCTGGAGATAGGTGATAGTCCATTTAAAGAAGATGGAAAGACTTTGAATTTGGGTCATCGTGTCCATTTCCTATGAAAACCATTAAAAAATGAGCACCACCTTGAATATATATACATACATACACACACACACATATATATAATATAGTTTGCTATATTCATAAATAGAGTCAGTGATAGTTTTTTTGTGTGTGTGTATATATATATATATATATATATATATATGGTTTAAAAATCACAGACAAGAAACTGTCAGTAATCAAGCACCATTGACTCCATGTCCATGCTAACCTAACTTAGATATACATGCTCTATCAATGATATTGAACACAATTTACTTATAAATATAACAGACTATATTATGAATATTAATATATATGTATATATACTCTGAAAGGTATTCATTCATTCAATTGTGTATATATAATATATATATATATATATATATATATATATATATATATATATATATATAAACACACTAGCTGTAGCACCCTCCCTTCTTTCAAGATAGGTTTTCAATTTGCAATCATACCAAAAACAATCAACCAAAAAACAATTCTTATATCCATCCCAAATAAAATCTGAGTGATGCTATATGAAGATGAGAACCATTATTATTTATCTATGTTTGGTAGATACATATGTGTGTGTGTGTGTGTGTATATATATATAATATAATATATATATATATATGGAGGCGTGTGGGTTAAATAGTAGGGCAGTCTGGGCCCTTCAGCCTTGGGTAGGTAACCAGCCTAGGAGAGGGATAACTCTGAATTCAAAATTCCTGATGCAACCCTTGATGCACCAATTCTTTCCTATCGACTGTGCCAAAAAGTGTGGATGGTCCAACACAAGCCTTCACCACTATAAACAAATCACTGTGTGGGTGTTCATTGTGTGTGTGAACTCTCATGCGTCGAAAAATCGACGAGAGAGTCCATAATAATATATATACATACATATATATATATATATATATTGAAAGATAAATGAAAAGAAAATGTATTGATAAAAATTATTTATTGAAATGCCGACATGTGTTTCAACCAAGAGTTTTTACTTGTATACATTGTATCCTATTTAGTATTATTTTAAATAAAATGATAATAATAGAGACACTTAAAATATAAGTATACAAAAAAAAGCAGTCTTCTTCAGGGCAAGATATTTTGATATTTGAAAATAAAACTTTTTGAATACAGAGAATTTGGATGTATGTGTATGTTTGTATATATATATATATATATATATATATTATATATAGATCTACATTGTAGATATATGTATCTTGATCGACATTATATGTATATGTACCTTGATCCACATATATTTATATTGTAGATGTATATATGTGTATATAACTTGATCCATTATATATATATATATATCTACATTGCAGACATGAGTATATATATATTGATCAACATTGTAGATATGTGTATGTCTATATACCTTGATCCACATATATTTGCATTGTATATGTATGCGTACATAACTTGATCCATCTTGTGCACTTATTTTCATTCATAAAAGAAGACCTTTTTCATGGCCTTCATTTTAAAATAGTATTCTAACTCATTAACAATACACAATATCAAGGGACATAATTAACTAGAATGCAAAAAGCCAAAAAAGAAAAAAGGGGGAAAAATAAATAAATAAATGAAAAGCTTTGTCAAAATTGACAGGTGACATAAAAATAACACATCATCAGTGTCAACATTTTCATTAAGTTAATCAGTATTCATTAATTACTTTGGGAGTATCTCTGTTCATTAGTTCTGGTTGTCATTATGGCTTGTCACACTTCTCGAATATTTACTCAGTTTTGTTAGCGTGGATGGGAAGAGCCCATGATGTAACGGTTATCATTGTAGGAAGTGCAATTGACATAGTGCTAATATCCTTAGGAAAGGTATGAATCAAATTATTCTCCCTCCAGCTATGGAGTGAGTGATATGTATGAAGCTCGGAGTAAATGGACTGAACTAAGAGGGAACAAAATTCTAATATTTTTTATATTTGAACTCAGGCACCCAAATCCAGAACAAAGCTGTTTTCAATTGACATAGTGCTAATATTCCTAGGAAAGGTATGAATCAAATTATTCTCCCTCCAGCTATGGAGTGAGTGATATGTATGAAGCTCGGAGTAAATGGACTGAACTAAGAGGGAACAAAATTCTAATATTTTAGGTTTTAAATTTGTTTTGCTAGCAATAATCACTTTCTACACAATTTTAAATGTGTGTTTGTGTATGGTCCATCTATATATAGGTAAAATAATCCAATTGACTGGTAAGTAGGGGATGATTCTATTTGGATCATCAAAATCTCACTGTACATCCACTCTCTATGCTCATGTAGGTGCAAACTTATAGATTTATACAATGATTTTTATAAATACCTAAGAGTGTTTGATGTATAATAACTAATAAATTAATTATATACAGACCAATATCTATACTTTCTTTATTTGAAAGTATGTATACTATATATATATATATATAAAGATGACTTACCGGGGAATAGAATATCAAGTTAATCATAATATTGATGGTCGATACAAATATTAACCGAATAAGTCAGTGTTATAATGAATATCAAGTGCTCAATATATAAGTAGAACATATTTAATATTAAGGTGTATATAGAAATAACCTACTCAAGTTTTAACATAAAGAATCTTAAGGATTAATTGCAATGAATTAATCGAGATATTGATTAATTACAGGCAATTGCGGAAGTTTAATATTTCACATTAATAATCACGTTCAGCATTAAACAACAGAATGTTTGACATTTAACTTATTAATGATGCGATCAACTACATAGCATCAACTTCACTGCAAAACTGTTTTCAATAATTGCATTATTCACTTCTGCAATTGCATGTAATTAATCAATAATTCATTGCAATGAATCCTGAAGATCCTTTATGGTGAAACTTAAGTAGGTTATTTTTAGATATACTTTAATACTATATATATATAGGCAGTGATTTGACAGTTTCAATGTTATTTCTTCAGGCAAGTAAAATAATCTTTAACCATATGGAATTTACATGTTAACTGTTGGAAATTGATCCCTTTTCCATACCAATCCAGATCTACACATGGATAATGTTTATTCCTGTTGGTGTGGCTGTATCCTCTGCAGAGGTGTAATCCCCCCCCCCACCGACATTCAAAAGGGGCATCTTGGGTATGACACTAAATTGCATCTGATGGTGAGGCTCCAGTTCTGGACATCTGGGAGGTGAGGTGTACCCCTTCATTTCCATTACTCCCAGTTCCACTCTGACTGAGATTGGTACCACCCTGTCGGCTGGGGCGTTAGAATGCACTGACTGCACCTCTGCAGAGGGGTAAGACTCCCCCAATGGGGCCACCTGTTGGCCGTGGGTAGCGACCCATAATGCTTAAGGATTGAACCCAGGTGGCTGAGCAGTCCATGACTTGAATTATTTAACTTTAGGCTTTTCTTGAGCTAGATCAATCGGCTGGCCATGTCAAGCCCTAGCACCTATATGATTGCCCCAACCCTATTGCCCTTATGGCAACCCCCAATCCTTCTTATCATATGGGTGCTAGAAGGCGGTGGCTGAGGGTCTACATGTTCTGGGAATGACGTTAAACTCTATCTGATGGTGAGGTTCCAGTTCTGGAGGTTTGGGGAATATGGAGCACCCCTTTCATCACCATTGCTCCCTGGTCCACTCTGACCCGGAGTGGTAGTACCTGTTAGGGTCCCATCTATGGGTTGAATAGAAAAACATGAGTTTATAAACAAAATTATATTATGCATTAAGAATGAATTTATTTCACAACTTTGTCGGCATTAAATGACTCACTGAGGTTGATATGCCGTAAAACAAAACAAAATAAACCAAACCAAACCATGAGATTGGTAGTACCTGTTAGGGCCCCATCCAGGGGTCAAATAGATCTGTTTAAGAATTATTTGTATTTTATAGGACCATGTGCAAGAAGAACATATCTTAAGAAACAACTACATAAACAATGTAAATAGGAAAGTACAATGAATGTGATTCCCTAACCTAGGGTTAAATAAAGGAAGAAGGGTAAAATGATTTGTATTTTTCTAGTTTTCCAAATAAAGAGAGTTTCACTATCCTTAAAAATCAGTCTTTAAGATTTTGAAACTAGGTAAAAAAGGAAAGCCTATAAAATACAATTCAGCAGTAATTAAAAAACAGACCAAAAAAAAGCAAACAATTCAAACCAAACAGATACCTGTTTGACCCTTTAAAGTATGTCTGCCTTGAAAATCAGCCTTTGAAAATTGGTTCCTTGGTAAATATACAACTATTTAAAACCCAATATTTCTTATTAAGATTTGATAAGTTTAGCTTTGTTGTATACTCATATATATACCCCATATAAGACATTGGATATATAATGGGGAGAGAGACAGACAGATGATATGGATGATAGACGATGGTTCTTACTTGTTAGATTCTGCTTAACTGCGTCTAACTTGGCTGCCATCTTCTTCAGTCAATCTTGTGGGCTTATGTTAAGGGTTGGTTCTTCTTTGTTGATTTCTTGTTCTTAATATTCAATTGAAAAAACAAGACTTGGTTGTTTTCTTGATAAAGCTTTATTTCCAGAACTCAGCCCATGATTCTGCAGCAGAGGAGATGCCGACTCAGCGCGGCAACCCACAGGTCCACTCACTCTGAAATTTGCATCGCATCTCAAGCTAAAAACTAATTCTCGTGTGTCTAATCCATCAACCTGATGGTCAGTTGAAATGTCACCATTGTCACTGGTAACTTTCCACGGACACCATCATTTTTAATCTGATATTCAAAATATTCAAAACTATAGGTACATACATAAATCATAAGCTGATTATGATTATGTAACAACTTAATCCAGCACAAAGTTGCATGGGAAGGGAAAATCGGAATAGAAAAACTGTATTGAGCCATTTTTTCAAGTGAGAGGAATCCGGCAGCCTTGAAAATCAGCTTTCTGATCTTATGTTTTTATCTGAACCCCAACAGCTGATACTGATAGGAGAAAGAGGAAGAACTCCCAGAGTAGTTTTGACTAACAAGAAGAGAGCCCTTTGGTTTTAATTTAGAGTTTTCCTTCTCTTAGACTGGTTGTCATAACAAAGTTAAAGAGCCCAGTATGCCCTACTATCACCCCATAGCTGGGGGGAGAATAGTAGGATTTGTACCTTTCTCAAGGGTATTAGCACTATGCAAAATGTGAATGGTTGCATGCAGGATTTGAACTCGTTTCGCTATGTCCATTTCCTATGACAGTAACCACGTGCCTCCAAGAAAATGAAAAATAGGCAACTCTCTCTCTCTCTCGTATCATGAGGTGGAAAGATAAACAGAAGAATGTTGTGCTTAATACATTTATTAAGCACCAGCATCTGGTGATAAACGGATACATACAAACACAGAACAAATAAGTACAAACAATTAACAAGACAAAACTTACACTAAATAGAGGAGGGTTAGTTTGGTATAGCCAACGCAGCAAAGTCAATCTGAATATTATTCAGCTAGTTAATCTACTTTAATCGTAGGCTATTTTATGGCTTTGAGCCAGTCCATATGGTAGAGTGCTGAAGGGGTGTTATCTACTCAACAACACACACACACACACACACACACACTCTCTCTCTCTCTCTCTCTCTGGCAAGTTGTCATTGCTTTTAACTCCCCAATCCTAATTGTCACATGTACTGCTGAGAAGGCTTTTCCTGAAGAGCATATTTTTCACCACTCAATAGTTGCCTTACTTAGTTCACGCCTATTATTCTGTGTGCCCCCACCCAACCCTGTTAGTCTACCATTCCTCTTTTATTCTCTATCAAGGTACCAAGATTTCCGTTTTGCAATACAGGTGTTCTCATTTTTCATTTCTACTTCCAAAGACTTGTCACTTATAAAGAGTGACACTTTGAATCCATATTCAAATGATCCACTGAAGAGAGTTTTGCATTTATCATCCTCATCATCAATATTATTATTATTAGGGTTGTGCAAAAAAAAAAAAAAGTGTCAAGTTGCTACTATTGGCTGGGCTGGTTGTCTGGCTTGAGAGTTGTTTTTTTATTTTACCTTCTTTTTTTTTTCTTTTTTTGTGGGGAGGGGATCGAAGACAAATGCACAGAGACAAAAAGGTAAGAAAAATCTTAAGTAAAAAAAAATAAAATTCTTTAAGAAAATAAAACTAGGTAGCTCAGTTAAGATTGGTAAATCCAGTCTAGCTTAGGTTCTGTGTTCAATACTGGCCCTTGACAACTCAGTGCATGAGTAGCACAGCTTGGATTCGTGCAGTAAAATGGGGAGCCGATAGTAGGTATGGATACAAAAATAATCTCCCTGGTCTAGCGCTAGGGAGAAGGAGATAGACTCCCTCACTGTCTTGCTGATACTGACAATAGGCCACTCCACCAACTGTACTTGCTTATATATATTATATATATATATTAATATAGATAATATACTGTGCTATATTTGTTAGTAAATTGTGCTGATTATTGTGGATAGATCATATATAGTTATTTACTAAGCTTTGCTTAGATGTGGCAAACAGTCAGAAGTATGGGGCACCCAGAGTTAATTGAACTCACTAATTATGGTTACCATCAGTTCCTTACTTAACCACACAGATCCCTGTGCTACTCATATGCTGAGTTGGCGAGGGCCAGTTTCAAACTAGGAACTTTGTGGTTTCTAGCCGAACGCTCTACCGACTGAGCTATATATATATATTTTTTTTTTTTTGGTGGGGGAGAATATGTGCTTAATTGAAGTCGTACCTAATTTTGAAGGTTAATTAATTAATAATTAATTAATTAGGTGGGCATACCTATTCAAATTATATATATAAAATTGACCCTTTGTGAACTTTTGAAAATTCACCCATCAAAAGGGTCCTTAAGTCTTTTTATGGGAGGGGGGATTTTTTTTTTCATCTCCTTTACCCCCCCTCCTTTTTATGTTTAATAGTTGATTAAACTTAATAAAGTATGACATAATTAAAATTTCTATATAAAATCTGTTGTACCAAAAACTAATATATATATATATATATATATATATATATATCCTTAGTTGCTTACTTAAATGTGACATTTTGAGGAAAAGTAAATAAACAGATTTGAGGTTGTGATCAACAGATAAAATAAGAATGGAAATAGTAATTCCAATATTAAAAGTTAAGTTGTTTTTTTTTTTGTTTTTTTGTTTTGTTTTTTTAATTCTTTGATTTCTGATGAGGAAATAAAATTTCAAAAAAATAAAACATTTTGGGGGAAAATAAAAAGGAAAAATAAATGAACCCAAAGACAAAGATTTTTCAATTGTCTAAATTTACCGAGTTCTTGAAATAAGGTTTAATCTATACAAATTTTCACTTGAGGAATTTGCTTGATAAAGAAAATGAAAGAAAAAAAAAGATTTACAAAGTGAAGATTTCAAACTCTATCATGTTCCTCTCAAATGTTACATCAAAAAGAAAGAAAAAAAAAAAGACCTGAAGTAAAACAATATATAAAGATCAGGACGTTAGTCGAAAGAAATCAGAAGAGTCACAAGAAGAAGAGGAGAAGAAGAAAAAGAAAAAAAAAAAAAAAAAATCAAGGATGCGGCAAAGCATCTTCTTGTGCAAGATCAAAAAAAAAAAAAAAAACACTGCAGGAAAAAGTAATAACAGCTACACAATGACGTCAGTTTCATGTGAAATATATAAATAAAAAAAAATAAAAAAATAAAAAAAAAACAGGCAAAAAACATAGAAAAATCACTTAATGGTCGACGAAGCTTTTACCGGGATGAGAACCGTCAAATAACCAGTCGTTTGTGGTTTGTCTGGACCAAAACGTTCCCGAGCTGTCATCCTAGATAAACGGTGAGGTGTGGGGAGGAGTAAGCAAAAAAAACAAAAAAAAAACAATAAACAAACAAAAGAAAACAAATAAAATGATCTACATGGCATGCAATCTGTTGTTTTCCTATGGTAGACTTCTTTCACTGTCACCTGACTGTCCTTCTATTGGATGTTATTTAATAAAAATGGACAAGAATTCTTGTCTTAGTGCTGGTGGGACAGGGGATGTGTGTGTGGGGGGATGGAGAATGACGGTGTGGGGAGACAATTTGTTTCTTTGTATGTGTTTTTTTTTTTGTCAGTAATGGGCATTACAATGCCAACATTGATATTTGTAAAACTGGTGCGATTATAAAGTAATCTGGTCAGATAGGTAGATAGATAGATACAAACATTTTGATAGATGTGAACTGTGTAGAAGATAATCAATATAGAAAGACAG
Source organism: Doryteuthis pealeii (assembly GCA_023376005.1). Classification (NCBI taxonomy): domain Eukaryota; kingdom Metazoa; phylum Mollusca; class Cephalopoda; order Myopsida; family Loliginidae; genus Doryteuthis; species Doryteuthis pealeii. Next base: position 62,428,878 of record CM042161.1, on the reverse strand, counting down.
AGATTAAGATATGAACCAACAGAGAGAGACTTATGTGTGTGTGTGTGTGTGTGTGTGTGTGTGTATATATATATATATATATATATATATATATATATATATTTAACACTCATTTGTTGTCTTTCATTATATATATATATATACTATTTGTTAGAAAGGCTAATGAAACTGCATGATAAAATAGAACAACTTTGGTTATCTTTCCTAATTTAACTTCAGGATTTCTTTTATTTATATATATTCATTAAGATAAAAAACAATTAGAAATCAATAATATTAAGCATATATTTATTAAAATCTAATATCAATATGCAAATTAGCCTTATTCACACTGGTTGTATTATAAATACAATTGCATATTAATATGTAGATATGGTCAACAGTATTGATAATTGTTTAAATAAAAATAAAATCATCGAGAATGTGATGTTGTGATGTATAGTAATATAGTTTTTAATCTCCATATAATAAGATATATATATAGCCATGTGCAAGGAATGCAAAGGGAGGTCATTTTTTTTTTTTTTTAAATTTTAAACAATTACCAAAAATCAGGAATTGTCCAATTTTAATAAAATTTCACCAAATTATTTCCCACGACTTAATTTTATAAGGATTAGTTTATTTTATGAAGGAAACTTGAAAAAATACTTTTTTTATCAATTCAGAATGTTGGGGGGTTGACCTTGAGCATTTGAAGAGAAAAAAATCCCGGTCCCTAATTGAGACTTATGTGTAAATATGTGTGTTTGTGTGTGTTATATATATTATATATATATATATAACACTCTTTTGTCTTTCATTATATATATATATATATATATATATATATATATATATATATAAAGGACATATACCTTTAGAAAAGAAATTCATTTTGACTTTGCTGTCTCATCAGTTCTGTTTTGGGTTTTTTAATTATTTTCCCCTAAAAATCACACCAGTAAGACCGACAGTGAAATAATTTAAAAAAAACAGAAGTGATGAGATGGCAAAGTTGAAATTAATTTATTTTCTAAAGGTATATATCCTTTATTTATTCATAATACTCTGTATATGTAAAAATATATACACATCTTTATGTTTGAGTTCTCAATTTTGGTTGAATCCTATCAAAGTAACACTTAATATCATCCACTTTATATATATATATATATATATATATATATATATATATATAACACGAAATATGTCATCCTTCATTATATATTCATACATACACATGTGCACATAACACTCATTTGTTGTCCTTATATTTATATTATATATGAGAGACAAAGAGTAGGATAGATAGATAGAGAGACAGCGAAATAGAATTTGGGATGGATATACAAAGAGAGAGGTGGGTGAATACACAGATAAGATATGTATAGATTTACAAAGAAAGAAAGAGAGCTCAGTAGATATACCAAGACAAAAAGATATATATATATATATATATATATATATATATATATATATATATATATATATATATATATATATATATATATATAGAGAGAGAGAGAGAGAGAGAGAGAGAGAGACAATATATATATATATATAATATATATATATATAATAATATATACAGAGAGACCTATTAATATACACACATAGAGAGAGATGGATAGATAAATGGTCAGTGAATTAGATATATATAAATGGATTATAGGCAGCAAGTCAGATTTATGAATGGATGTAAAAACGTGTATGTATATATATATATATATATATATAAAGTGATAAATACTAAAATAGAATTAAGGTAGTATAGACAATTGCATCAACAGAAAGTCATGAAAATAGATTGGTATGAAATGGAAAATACTGGACAGTTGATAGGAGAAACAGATGGGCCAATATAGATCAAATCAGGGCCAGCATTGACTATCCCCAACCTGATGTAGAGTGTATTCCCACATTATAGAATCGGAGGTAGGAAGCCATGAGACCCAAGCACTGGCCCTGGATGGAATGTGTAAGATATGGACAAAGAAAGATTTGAAGAGAATTGAAAAAATATCAAGAAATGAAGTGGTTAGTAAGGAAGGGAAATGGTTTGGTTGTCCAAACCAGTTATGGGCAAATTTTGGTCCACAGTGCTTTCAAGAATGGCCCATCTAAGACTTAGATTTTTTTGTAGAAAGAATCTTTTTACTAAAGAGATGAAAAAAAAACCCAACTTTACTGTATTTCTAAGGCGGATGTTTATGTGTATGGTGTTTTGTAGTAAAAGTCATTGAGATACGTAAAATTACATTGAATTTATTAGGTCCGCTTTAGCTCTGTTGCTAGAGCATCCGCATAGAAATCACAAGGTTCCTGGTTTGAGACTGGCTCTCACCAACTCAGCGTATGAGTAGCACAAGGATCTGTGAAGGGATGGAAGGTGTGCCACTCAACCTCAGACATTAAAATAATCTCCTTGGTTTTATGCTAGTGGAAAGGGGATAGACTCCCTCACTTACTGACATTAGACTGCCCCACCGACTTTACTTACTATTTTGTTGTGTGGCTTGCCTGATGATGAACCATGTGTATCTGCTTCTCATGAAAATCCCCCTCTGATCAATCAGCTGGTCATGTCAAGCCCTAGCACCAATATGATTGTCCCAACCCTATTTCCCTTATGGCAAGCCCAAACCCTTTTTCTGGTTTGGTGGCTGAGGGTCTTATTGCCCTGGGTAGGACGTAAAACTCTATCTGATGTTGAAGTTTCATATATATATAGGTCTGGGGAATGTGGAGTACCCCTTCATCACCATTGCTCCCAGGTCCACTCTGATCCAGAGTGGTAGTATCTGCTAGGGTCCCATATATGGGTTAAATAGAAAATATTGAGTACCCATAAAGAATGAATAAAATAAACGTTTTTTCAATATAAAATTACCCAATGGGTTGACATGCTGTAAAACCCAACCAACACAAAAGTTTGTCCATGCTTGGTCTAAAGAGTCAATAATAAACCAAACTGAATAAATAAATTGATATAGAATAAACAATTTAATTTTACTTTGTTAGGAAAAATCTGAAGACTGAAATAGTTATTTACTAAGTTTAGCTTAATGTGGCACAAGGCCTGAAGTATGGGGCACCCAGTGAGAATCAAACTCCCTAACAATCATCTTCGGATCGAGCTTGTTAACCATTACACCGGTGCCCAGAAAACTGATATAGATATAAACAAACTGGTAGGAATTGACTTGAATAGATATAGATTGATATATAGGTAGATGGATCTGAACAAAGAGAAAAGTTGTAGATTGTAATTGAGTGGGGCCAGTAGATTTGAATAGAATATGATAGACTGAGTGATTGAGAGATATATATATATATATATATATATATATATACATACACACACAATGATGCTGATTTAACCGTCTGATGATTGCAAGTATGCATGAAACTGAAGTTACGGGATATTATATCCATAATATTTAATCTTTGATTTTAAATCTGCTCTGCTATTTTAGCATTGAGTGCCTTCATATGCTAATACTTTTCACATTCATTTCCCCTTATATATATATATATATATATATATATATCAAAACAAATTCCATATTTTGTAATTTCTTAGTTTTATTTTCAATCTTTCTAATTTTTTTTGATATCATCATCACAAAAAGAATTTATAAAATAATCCGTAAGAATTGATCCAAGTACTTTTGGTTCTACTTTGAATGATTATCAAGAATTATTTAAAGATGTGTTGAGATGAGAGAAAGAGAGAGATAGATAGACATAGATAGATAAATAAAGAGAGAGAGACAGACAGACAGAGACAGATAGATAGATAGACATAGATAGATAAATAAATAGATAGACAGAGACAGACAAAAGACAGAGACAGATAGATAGACATAGATAGATAAATAGACAGATAGATAGACATAGATAGATAAATAGAGAGAGAGACAGATAGATAGACATAGATAGATAAATAGAGAGAGAGACAGATAGATAGACATAGATAGATAAATAGAGAGAGAGACAGACAGAGACAGATAGATAGACATAGATAAATAAAGAGACAGACAGACAGATAGATAGAGAAAGAGAGAGACTGTAAGTATTTACATAACTATTAGACACAGGGGAAATTGGTGGTACCTATTGTACAAGGCTACATAATGGTGAAGGACAAGACTTTTTGTCACAACTATTATTGATGCTGTGAACGCAAAGATAAGCTTTATTTCGAAGGTCTAGCGATAACCAAAATTTTACATGGACAGCATACTTTTAAAAAATTTGTTGATTACAACAACAGTTTAATTTTAATAGATTTTTGTAGTTATTGAATCCAAATGTAAAGAGAGCTATTAAAATGATGCAGCAACAATAAAAAAAATGAAACCATTTAGATGGTTAAAAATCCTAATCTGCTTTTTCAATCTGTTAAAGCCAAGGAATTGTCACAATAAGCAACAAAAAATATAGATATGAATAAATGAAACGATTAGAATATAAACGTTAAAATAACTAAAGTAATGTGAATAATGTAAGGTAGACAGGAAGAAACTGGGACAGATAAAGTTTATTGTATAGACTATTTAAATAGATAGAAATGAACAAACAGAAGAGATAAGTAAAAAGAGACTGAGATATAAAAATGACAGTTCGGAATGTCAATGAGTTTTGACTGGAAACAAAAGAGATGAAGAGATTGAAATTGTAAATGGATTTGACGATGTACAAAGTATGTAAAGTATTGAAAAATATGTCCATGAAGGCTGAAATTGAAAAAGAGAGATGGATATACTGACAGATAGACAGATAGATTAAAATAAGTATCTATAAACATAGATAGAGATGAACAACCAACAAATGGATCTAACATCAAAATGCTGGTTTGCAGAATGGGCAAATAAATTGAATCGTGGGACAATTCCGAGTCGTGCTGTTAAAAAAAAAAAAAAAGAAAGTATTTTTTTTTTTTTTTAAAGCATAGCTGGAATATTTCAGCATCCCAGAACACTTTGGAAATGTCTTCACATCAAGAAAAGACAAAAGAAGAAAAAATGTGGAAAAAGTAAGAAAAAAAAAAATGTCCCCCCCCAAAAAAAAAAAAACAAAAGACAAACAAGAAAAAATGTAAGAAAGGTAAAAAAGCATAAAAAGTAAAAAAAAAGGTGTCCCCCCCCCCGAAAAAAAAAGCAAAAAAAATTTAAAATAAGAAAAAAATAAATAGTGACGGTGGGTGAAAAAAAAAAAAAAAAAGAAACATCCCATTAAAAAATAACCACCCTCCAAAAAAAAAAAAAAAAAAAAAAAGCAATAAAAAAAAACCCACCCATCTTATTCTCAAGGTGTACAATTGTGATTTCTATTTTATCATGTCTAATTCCCAGTGCTTTGGCAAGTCGATTTCAATTGACTTAAACTGTACGTCGTCTCCTCCTCCTCCTCCTCTTGTTGTTTTTCAACAAACATCATCTTCACAGTGCCAACACCGATGTTGTCAAGTTGTAGGAACATTAGTTCCAGACATATTGAGAGTGGATGATGCAAAGGCAAAATACAATTGGTTAATAAGCACATGACATTAACTCCTGCCTTTTTACAGGATGTGGCTTAAACCCAAACCCTTCCGCTAATGCCCCCTTTTGTTTTTTTTGTGTTTTTTATTGATTGGTGAAAGGTTGAAAGAAATTTTAGTTATTTTTGTCTCTTGTACATCTTTGTTTTTTTGTTTTTTATTTCTTTTTGTGCACACGTTTTTTTTTTTTTTTTTTTTTCGTTTTTTTCTGGAGGCAAAGCTTGTTTCAGGTGATTTTTATTTGGTTTGTAGTGTTTAATCATCTCAGGTATGTGTTATGCTTTGTTTTATTTTTTTGTTTTTTTGTTTGTTTTTTGGAGCGAGGGGGAGGGGTCTGTGTGGAAGAAAATGTTTTTTTTGGATGTTTTTTTTTTTTTTTTGAGAACTGTCCCCTCCCCAACACTTACACTTCAAAATGGTGATTGCTTTAGGTCTATCAGAGGAATTGGTCTGTCGATTACAAAAAAAAAAAAAAAAAATCATTTTAGACAATTGTCTACTTTCTGAAGCTCAGGGACTGAATCAAGTTGAGCAGTGGATATAGCCCAGTGGTTAGAGCATTGGATTCATGAGGCCAAAACCTCCACAGCATAATGATTTATCCATACAAACAAAAAAACATATTTCTGTTTGATAAAATCTATGGGAATTGCTCAGACTGGCAATTAAAATATTAATACCATATTTGATGGAAAATAAACTGACAGTTTAAAATGAATTAATCAAAATTAATATTATGAGGAAGAGGAGGAGGTGCTCTCAAAGTAGTTTTGACTAACAAAAAGAGAGCCCCTTTGGTTTGAATTTAGAATTTTTCCTTCTCCTACACCGGTTGCCTAACCAAGATTAAATGAATTAATCAAAATTAATATTAGGATGAGGAGCTCTTAACGTAGTTTTGACTAACGAATAGAGAGCCCCTTTTAGGCAACCAGTCTAGGAGAAGAAAAACTCAAATTCAAGGAATTCAAACTTGTTAAATACGCTTCCGGTGGTCACTTCTAGAATAGGCTCATTTCTGATTAGTGATCTATTTTACTAAATTTTTTAAAAATAATTTTTTGAATAATTTCATGTGTACTAATAAATTGTTGGAAATAATTTTCATTAACTCCATGTGTATTAATAAATTTTGGTTTGAATTCATATTTTTTTTATTCTCCTAGACCAGATACCTAACCAAGGTGAAAGAGCCCAGTCTGACCCACTATTTACCCATAGCTGGAGAATAGTAGGATTCATACCTTTCCTTATTGATTTAAAAAAAATTGTAACTGTATAACGTGCCATGTGTTGATGACATCTTATAATGGGTAGAAAACTTCCAATTGATAAAATATGATTTTGCTTTCAGATGTAAAAAAAAAAATAACAAATAAACAAGAAGTCATTAAATATGATTGTTGTCCATTAATTCTTTGCCTATGAATTTTCCTCCAAGACTGCACCACATTTTTTGCTTTTTTTTTTTTTTTTTTTTTTTACCTGTATGATGGGCTATTTCAAAGTTCAATATCTATTCACCTCAGAATTCATTATGTCAAATTCATTCAAATAAAGTCTTTAAAGTGGGGAGCTGATGTTAGGTGTGACACTCCACCTCAGCAAAATGTGGAGAACCCCTTCATTACCATTACTCCCAGGTCCACTTTGACTTGGAGTGGTAGTGCTTATTAGAGTCTCATCTATGGATCAAATACATCTGATAAAAAATCATTTGTATTAGATAGGAATACATGCAACTGTAAATTATTTCTATTGATTATATTTACTTGAAGCTATACCGCCCTGTCGGCTGGGGCATTAGAATGCACCGACTGCACCTCTGTAGAGGTGTAAGACTCCCCCCAATGGCAGTGGGTGGTGACTCGTGATGCTTAAGGATAGAGCCCAGGTGGATAAGCAGTTCATGACATGCAATACTCAACTTTGGCCCTATCTTGGGCTAGACGGGCGGTCGGAGAGGCCCCCTCCGATCAATCGGCTGGTCACGTCAAGCCCTAGCACCTATATGATTTTCCCTACCCTATTGCCCTTATGGCAAGCCCCACCCCTTTTTATCATATGGGTGCTAGAAGGCGGTGGCTGCGGGTCTACATCTTCTGGGAATGACGTTAAACTCTATCTGATGGTGAGGTTTCAGTTCTGGAGGTTTGGGGAATGTGGAGCACCCCTTCATCACCATTGCTCCCTGGTCCACTCTGACCCGGAGTGGTAGTACCTGTTAGGGTCCCATCTATGGGTTAAATAGAAAAATGTATTTATAAAAAAATTGTATTATCCATTAAGAATTGATTTATTTCAAAACTTTATCGGCATTAAATGACCCACTGAGGTTGATATGCCGTAAAACAAAACAAACAAACAAATTGAAGCTATAATTTTTAACAAAAGGATTATTTTTATTAGTTATTTAAAACTGTACAATTGCTGGCAAACTATTGGTGTTAGATAAGAATATTTGAAAACATATATCTGTGTGTAAATTATTTGTACCGAACAGTGATTCTATACTCCTCAGATCTCTAGAACTGGAGTCTCACCACCACATGCAGTTTTGTATCAAACCCAGGACTGTTCATTTTATGGGGATCTTACTTCTCTGCAGGAAATACAGTCAGCATATTCTAGGTCTCGCTTACCGGTTGAATATTCCTGAATATAGTCATGGTGGTGTAATGACAAAAAGTTTTCCTTGAAGGCTTAACCAAATTTAGTCAAATACAACAGAGAATTCTATATATGAATCTAACATGGCATTCATTCTAAAAGGACGGTCATTTTTTTTTGTGCCGTGGGTGAGGTCAGGGTTGGAATGATGAGCCATGGACTGGCCTGGAGACAAACATCCCTCGTGTCCAAAGTGGATGGTCTAAAAAAGATGAAATTCTAAATCTGTGTCCCTCATCACTTGACAGATGGCTTTAGAGCCAGGTTCCTGATTATTTCATGTCCTTGTAAAAAAAAAAAAAACAACTGATTCTTTTTTGATTGCTAAAGCCTCATGAATCATTGTCATTCTCTGTGTTGGATTAGAATTTTCAGTCTCTTTATTAAAAGACACACTTTATTCTTTGGACCATGAAGGATCACCGGCAATTTTTAGCCATCTGGCTTGGAATTCTGATCCTGTGTACAATTGAGAAAACAAAAAAAAAACAAAAAACGGAAGCATTTCCTTGTTTATAGTACTATGATGTCACAATCAGTCAGATGTTATTATTTTTTATTTGTTTAATTTTGGGGGTTCGAGCAGGCGGGTCTTTGGGTGAGTATAGAAGGAAGAGTCACTCTCTTTGTCACTCTGGATATTCTGTGACTCGTATTATTCTTTCAAATATTTTGGTTCCAGCAAATTCATTTTTTATTACCGTGACACATTCGGCAAAATGCTTAAGAATATTTTCTGATATCAGGAGTTAAAAAGAGCTGTGCTAGGTCTGATACCAAACTGCATCTGGTGGTGAGGCTCCAGTTCTGGAGATATGGGGAGTGTAGTCACACCTTTACTGCCATTACTACCAAGTTCAATCTAACCCAGAATTGTGTAATGCCTGTTAGGGTCCAATCTATGGTTCAAATATGTCTGTATAAAATAATTTGTATTTGATAGGACAGTGAGCAAAATAATCTTATATAGAAACAGCTATACAAAAGATTTAAATATGAATGTATAATGAACATAATTCCCTAACCGTTAGGCATAAAATAACCCTAGACAGGTTGACATGCCATTAAAATAAACCAATCAGAGGCCAGTATTTAGATGCTTATTTTCAAGGCAGTACACTTCAATAAATAAAATCTTCATACTTCTATTATCTTCATAAACTTGAAATTTTTCAATACTTAGATCATATGAACTTGTTTTTTCATGAAAATAGCTTGAAAAGACATATTGAAAAAAGATTTTGTCTCTATCCAGGATGATGATGTATTTCTATTTTTTTAAAGTAGACTCTGACTCGGAGTGGTAGTGCTTGTTTAGTCTCATCTGTAGATCAAATAGATTGTCTAAAAAATTATTTTATTATTAGATAGGAATACATGCAACTGTAAATTATTTTTATTGATTATATTTACTTGAAGCTAGGGGTTAGCTCAGTCGGTAAAGGGCCGGGTTAGCTCAGTCGGTAGAGCGTTCGGCTAGAAACCACAAGGTTCCTAGTTTGATACCGGCCCTCGCCAACTCAGCGTATGAGTAGCACAGGGATCTGTGCGGTAAAATAAGGAGCTGATGGTAGGTGTGGCACTCCACCTCAGATGCAAAAACAATCTCCTTGGTCTAGCGCTAGTGAAAAGGGGATAGACTCCCTCACTGATTGGCTCATACTGACATAAGGTTGCCCCGACAACTTTACTTGAAGCTATAATTTTAATTATTATAATTGCTTACAAATTATTGGTATTAGATAGGAATTACTTGAAAAAATAGAACTGTTTGCAAATTATTTGTATTCAATAGGAATATTTGATATCATATAAATGTGTTAAAAAAGCTCTTAAAAAAACAATTACACAAAAAATTTAAATATAAACATACAATGTAGACAATTCCCTAACTTTTAGTCATAAAATAATCCAAGACAGGTTGACATACCATTATATTCAATAAAACAAAATGACGTCTTCACTTCATTGCAGTAGCTGTTCAACTGTATACAGAGCTAGATTTAGTGAGTATAAAGAGTGCTCCACTTGCTTGATCCTTGTTTCACCAAAAATTGCAGTTCAAAAAGTATCAAGACTGGTTTCATTTTTTCTTTCCAACTTTGCACTGCCTTATAATGACAACAGTCTGGACATCCTGATTTTATTAAGTTTCTCAGCAATTTCACATTTGCATATCAAATTTAAAGTTTAAAAAAATATAAATCTTTAGTCTCATTACTTTTTTTGATTACACCTTGTGTAAGAGTGGTATTACCTGTTAGGGCCCCATCTATGGGTTAAAGAGATTTTTTTTAAATGAGTTTTTAAAAATGTTTGAAAATTATTTGTATTAGGAATACTTGATACCATACAGAGTGGTATTACCTGTTAGGGTCCCATCTATGGGTTAAATAGATTTTTTTAAATGAGTTTTTAAAAATGTTTGAAAATTATTTGTATTAGGAATACTTGATACCATACAGAGTGGTATTACCTGTTAGGGTCCCATCTATGGGTTAAATAGATTTTTTTAAAATGAGTTTTTAAAAATGTTTGAAAATTATTTGTATTAGGAATACTTGATATCATACAAAGTGGTATTACCTGTTAGGGTCCCATCTATGGGTTAAATAGATTTTTTTTAAATGAGTTTTTAAAAATGTTTGAAAATTATTTGTATTAGGAATACTTGATACTATACAGAGTGGTATTACCTGTTAGGGTCCCATCTATGGGTTAAATAGATTTTAAAAAAATGAGTTTTTAAAAATGTTTGAAAATTATTTGTATTAGGAATACTTGATACTGTACAGAGTGGTATTACCTGTTAGGGTCCCATCTATGGGTTAAATAGATTTTTTTTTAATTATTTGTATTAGGAATACTTGATACCATACAGAGTGGTATTACCTGTTAGCGTCCCATCTATTGGATAAATAGATAATAGAAAATGTGTTTAGAAAAACAAATTTGAATACTGTTGTGAGGTTTTAAGGGGTCAAATAAAAACAAAACGACGGGTAACAAATGTAGAAAAATGTATTAACAGAAAGTAGACAAATACAATAGAGAGATATGGAAATTACGTCCGACGAACAGAGTTATTGGCATACTCGCATTGGCTTACTGCTAAGCCACAATTATCCCTGTTACTTATAGTAACCTGTCGGCGCATTCCATTAGTCTTATAGGGTGTATCACCTATAACAAATACCCAACAAGAATGAACAAAACAAAAACATCTTTGGCATAAAATAATTCAAAATATGACATGCCATAAAATCCAACCAACCAACCAACACATTGCATATTTATTTTGTCATCTGAAACATTGTTATTACCTAAATTTTCATTTCATTAAAATCAAATATCAATTTAGAATAGAAAATGTGTTTAGAAAAACAAATCTGAATACCCAACAAGAATGACTTGGGCATAAAATATCTCAGAGTTGACATGTTATAGAATCCAACCAACCAACATAATATTAATTTTATATCAATTCTATAGTTGAAACAGTGATATTAGCTAAATATTAATTTGAAATAACATCAATTTTATTAAAGTCAAATATTGTGAAATTTATAAGTCACAGAAAAATGTCAGAGCTAAATGCACCACATAATACTTATACACAAATGTGGACATGCGTAAACACAAAGTGTGTGTGTGTGTGTTCATGCACGTGTTCCTGCTGAGAAAGTGGGACACATTTTAAAGGTAACTTTTTCTATTTTATCTTTTGATCAGTTTCAGTTTAAAATAGTCAGAAATTTTGAAGAGAAAATCTGAATTGAATTATTCATAGAAATATTTTAAAGATTTTTTTTCATTTTCTTCTTTTGAGAAAAGAAATATCTGGATATGTTTTTTTTTTTTTTTTTTTACTTCTGTTTTTCTAAGACAAAGATTTGACTAAATTAAGTAGCATCTGTCTCGGGGGATGACTTTTCTTTTCTTTTGAAAAAAAAAAGCTGACCTATTGTCATATAGAATAACAAACTGCTTGGAGAAAAAGTTAAATGGATGCTGCATACTGTTTTCAACAAATCTTGGAAGCAGCATAGCACAAAACAGTAGCTGTATGGCCACTTACCTCTCATCTCACAATGTTAGGAATTAGAAGTTTATCTTTGAGAAAGCATCTAATCAGTTGATCTGTAACTTGTTTATCATTAAACTGCATCTAATGGTGAAGTTCCAATTTTGAAGCTCTGGGGAGTGTGGAGTATTTCTTTATTGCCATTACTCCCAAGTCCACTGACCTGGAATGTTAGTACCTGTTAGCCTCACATCTATGGGTTAAATAGATAACAAAATTAGTTCTAAAAAAATTTTAAAAAAATGAATTTAGTTCTTAAAATTGTTTAAAAAATGAATTTAGTTCTTAAAATTGTTTAAAAAATGAATTCAGTTTTAAAAATTGTTTAAAAATAATTTAGTTTTAAAAATTGTTTACAAAATAAATTTAGTTTTAAAAATTGTTTAAAAAATGAATTCAGTTTTAAAAATTGTTTACAAAATAAATTTAGTTTTAAAAATTGTTTACAAAATGAATTTAGTTCTAAAAATTGTTTAAAAAATGAATTTAGTTCCAAAAATTGTTTAAAAAATGAATTTAGTTTTTAAAATTGTTTAAAAAATGAATTTAGTTTTTAAAATTGTTTAAAAAATGAATTTAGTTCTAAAAATTGTTTAAAAAATGAATTTAGTTTTAAAAAAAATGTTGAATCAAGAATAAATAAAATAAAACATCTTTGGTATAAAATAACCCAACAAGGGTTTACATGCCATAAAATCCAACTAACCAACCAACCTAACTTGTTTATGATCATTTCTTGGTTCTGAATTGATATATCTAACATTAACCAATCAAATATCTACACATTTTGGAACACCTTGTATGAGATATATATATATATATATATATATATATATATAATATATATATATGATTTTATATGCACCCCACTAAAATGCATCTGCCATCATGCTCTGAACAAAGTCTTGATCAAATGATCACCATGGGATCAAGCATGATTTCATTACCCCTAGCACAGTGTGGCTCAGCATTATCTCACGAAATCCACCAGAATTCCAAGGATAGAAAATTATTCTATTCCGAAGCTGTTTATATTCAGCTTTTTTAACATATTACTTTTTTTTCTGAGTTTTTCTAAGTTCTTAGGATATTTTCAAGGATGAAGCATTTTTGAGAATGGGAATCCAATGCTGTCAACAAACTTATCTTATTTATTTCAATTATATATATATATATATATATATATAACAAGGTTTGTTTAGAATGGCTTTTTGCCGATAATTTTTTGGAGAATAAGTGCTTAATTGGAGTCGTACCTAATTTTGAAAATTAATTAATTAATAATGAATTAGGTGGGAATACCTATTAAATGTATGGCTAAACAAATCGAGAAAAATCAATCTCTGCATGTACATTTCGGCCCATCAGGCCCCACCAGCAGAGCTATAAATCGGAAGACCGCCCTGTGCGTGATTTGAAACCGGACTGCCAAGCTGACAGGCCGATTCCATAACCCCAACACCAAACGAACTTCTTAGATTTTATGATTTGTTTAGAGTAGGTTAACATTCCTCTTCTAGTGACTTTTATTACACGACGATGTGGTAAGTTGTAAACAAGGTTTGTTTAGAATGGCTTTTTGCCGATAATTTTTTGGAGAATAAGTGCTTAATTGGAGTCGTACCTAATTTTGAAAATTAATTAATTAATAATGAATTAGGTGGGAATACCTATTAAATGTATGGCTAAACAAATCGAGAAAAATCAATCTCTGCATGTACATTTCGGCCCATCAGGCCCCACCAGCAGAGCTATAAATCGGAAGACCGCCCTGTGCGTGATTTGAAACCGGACTGCCAAGCTGACAGGCCGATTCCATAACCCCAACACCAAACGAACTTCTTAGATTTTATGATTTGTTTAGAGTAGGTTAACATTCCTCTTCTAGTGACTTTTATTACACGACGATGTGGTAAGTTGTAAACAAGGTTTGTTTAGAATGGCTTTTTGCCGATAATTTTTTGGAGAATAAGTGCTTAATTGGAGTCGTACCTAATTTTGAAAATTAATTAATTAATAATGAATTAGGTGGAATGGGCCTGTCAGCTTGGCAGTCCGGTTTCAAATCACGCACAGGGCGGTCTTCCGATTTATAGCTCTGCTGGTGGGGCCTGATGGGCCGAAATGTACATGCAGAGATTGATTTTTCTCGATTTGTTTAGCCATACATTTAATAGGTATTCCCACCTAATTCATTATTAATTAATTAATTTTCAAAATTAGGTACGACTCCAATTAAGCATATATATATATATATATATATATATATATTAGTAGAGGAAAAAAGTTAGGGGTCTACCATGGTTTCAATCCAAATGATTTCATCAGGACCCAACTATTATTATCATCATTTGGATTGAAACCATGGTATGCCCCTAACTCTTTTCCTCTACTAATATTATTATTATTATCATTATTATTACTGCTCTGTTTTTATATTGAGCACTTGTGGATTATTTACTGGAGCCACTGCAACGAAAAGGTTAAAGCAGCAATTGGATCTTATATATATATATATATATACACATATACATGTAGAATTAAACAAAAGGCACATCTCCTGTTTAACAATTTTATTTTTGATCTTTTCTAATTTTCTGGCCAACTTTTTAATGTTTGGGTGGAATTGGTAGATAAGTCCACTAAAGTTCAGTTCCTGAGTACTTTCATCAGGGGTGATGTATTCCAGTTTTTTTGTTTTTTTTTAATTATATTAATGTGGAGGCTGGAAGGAGAAGAATTGGTGAGAAAGGTGTTATAGGCATTTTAGAATGTGTGTTTTAAAGTAATCGCCCTATTATTTCACAAGTTACTACACCAATATATGAATTAACTAAGATTATTAATCAACTCATTTCCCCTTATATACCCACTAATTACAGTTTGAAATCCAGCCATGATCTACTCCAAATCCTACATACTTTATGTATATATATATATATATATAGAGAGAGAGAGAGAGAGAGAGAAATCAGAATGATGAATAAGTGAATCAGATCCTGCTTGTATAGAGGGGTTGATTAAATACACGTGTAAGTATATGAAAGAATATGGACCATTTGACCGTTAGGCACCCCTTTTGCGATCTCAATTCGTGGGGACATTTTTTTCCATTTACACGGTCAATATCTGGTTAATTGTTAACCTTAACCCCTAACAAACAACTTGATTTTGACGGTGTAAATGAGAAAAGTGTCCTTGTGAGTCGAGATCGCAGAAGGGGTGCCTAAATGTCATATGGTCCAAGAATATTTTACTCTTCTAT
Source organism: Doryteuthis pealeii (assembly GCA_023376005.1). Lineage (NCBI taxonomy): Eukaryota > Metazoa > Mollusca > Cephalopoda > Myopsida > Loliginidae > Doryteuthis > Doryteuthis pealeii. Next base: position 62,413,332 of record CM042161.1, on the reverse strand, counting down.
TTATCATATTACAAATAATAGTTTCACATTTTCATATATATATATATATATATATATATATGAGAGAGAGAGAGAGAGACAATGAGAATAGTGAATAAAATAGAGCAGGAGAAATTTGCATGTGTGTGTGTGGAAAGAATTTATGAGTTAAATTGAAAGATTGTTCACACATGAAGAAACTGAGATTGGCAGAATAAGAATTTAATCAATATTAAATATTAAAAATAGTTCCTCTAATTTAAAGGAAAATCTTTTCTGTCATCAGCAAATAATTATTGATTTAAAAATGTTTATGTGGATTTTAAGTGAATATGCAGTCAGACATTTGTTAATGCATTGTGTAGATTTACTCACATGTCTCGGATTTTCTTTTTTTTCTTCTTCTTTTATTTCTTCCTTGGTTTTGGTTTATTTTTAATTTTTCTATTGGGTACCCTATGCTATTTTTCACATTTCAAATTATACGCACATGTAAGGAATTTTAACTTGATGATATTGTACTGTACATATATTTATACAGAAAAATTTAAAACTAGATATGTATGAATCTGTCTACATATGTAATTTCAAATCATATACAAATAGAAAATTTAAATTTTACTACATTATACTACACATCATTCATGTACATAAATGAATGTATGAATTTATCTGAAGATAAAGATCTGCTTATCAAATATACACCTTGTGTATAAGTGTGTGTGTGTGTGTGTGTGTGTATATATATATATTATATATATATATATATATACACACACACCAACCCCTCTGCACAAGCAGGATGTGACACAAGGTTAATTTCTTAAGCGGAGTTGGGTGGTGACTTAATGGAGAATATAAAATATTGAGTAAGTCACAACTTTATATATATATATAATACATATATATATACACACACACACACACACATGTGGAGACAATCATATCATCACAGCCTTTACGCATTCCCATGTGCACACGCATGACATCATACACATACTCTCAAACAAAAATATGCACACACGCAATCATATCATCATAGCCTTCACGCATTTCCACGCGCATGACATCATACACATACGCACAAACAAAACTATGCATACGTACAAACAAAAAGAGCATTCAACATCACGTAAACATGCAACACAAGAATACAGTTAAAAAATGCACACATCTGACCATTTACACCATTTCTGTCATTTAAAAAAAAACTATTTCGTTTACCTGATGAATGCTTTTAGCAGGAAACCATTGGTAGTAATATAGTTCCCAAATAAATGAATAAAAGCTAAAACTTTTATTTGTCACTTCATTCATGTATATATATATATATATATATATATAGTTGTGACTAACTCAATATTTTATATTCTCTGTTAAGTCACCTCCTTTTCATAAACATATGTGGTATAATGGTTACCGTTGCAAGAAATAGACACAGTGAGATGTGTTCAAATCCTGTACAAGGTTATTTGCATTTTACATGGCGCTAATACCATTGGGAAAGTTATGCATCCAAAATTCTCCCTCCAATTATGGGTAAATAGTAGAACAGGCTGCACTCTTTAACCTTGGTTAAGAACCAGTCTACAAGAAATAAACCTATGAAATCAAATCTGTTAAACTCCACTTGACCATAAAATTAACTACACATTATTCATGTACATATATGAATTTATGAATATATGTGAATATAAAAATATGTATATCAAATATACTCCTTGTGTGTATATATATATATATATACACAATTATGAATACTAGAAGTCCATTACTTGAAAGTGTGCACAATCATCTGACATAAGTGTCCATTTGGTGATTGTGTACACCACATGGAACTTCAAATAATGGACTTCGAGTTTTCACGATTATAATTTTTCAGATTTTATACCTGGTCTGACATGATAGCATTAAGCAGGGATTTTTTTTCCAATACTTAGCTTATTTTCATTTCTTGTTTTATCCTATATATATATATATATATATATTATATATATATATATTATATGTGTGTGTGTGTTGTGTGTATATATATATATATATATAAGAGAGAGAGAGACAGAGATGTTTGCAAAGCTTATCTTCAGCTAATACAAAGGTAGAAAGATTTCATTGCACCCATCTTCAGAATGGAAAGGCCTGGTTGCTTTTAAAATCAGCATTCAAAATCCTGTTTTCTTTGCAACTAGGCTTGAAAACCAACCTATAGCATTATTGGAAGATATGAAACTCTTTATATCATGTAGCTGAGTGAGAACACACATGTAAAATGATGTGCATGTATGTGTGTGTGTGCATGTGTATATATATATATATATATATATATATATATATACAGGGGGTGCAAAAGTAGGTATACAGGAATAAGAACAAAACTTTACCTGCAAATAATAGGTATACAGTAAGTATTATACCAGTATATAATATTGATGTATGGATTCATTTAATACCAGAATTCATTAAAATCATTATCGTCATTTTTGATATTTTTACTTTCATAATTTTTATTATAATACTTCTGTAAAGTTTTATTATTATTTCTTATTAATGTATACCTACTTTTGCACCCTTGTATATATATATATATATATATATATACACACACTCACATATCTGATCACATCTAGGGATTTCAGTTTTCTTCCCCTCAAGAAAACTGCTTGAAACTAATTGTCATGCAGCAGCCTCGAAGGGGGAATGAGTGGACCTTGCTTGTTTTATGTTTTACCTAGCTCTACCAGCTGATATTGATCACTTAAAAAAAAAATTTTATTACTCATTTTTTTTTTATTATAGAAAACCTGTTCATTTACTAATTTTATATAGATATATATAGTATTAGAAGTGGCTACCCAGCATTGCCTGGTTAGAGGGGGGATTTTTTTTTAATTCAATCTCATAGATCCATTATTACTGAATCGTGAATTGGTTTCCCACAGGATGTCCCATTAAAATCCCCACGTAAAAGAGAACTTGTGCTACTCCAGCCACTCTGAAAAGAAGTGAAAAGGGGATAGACTCCCTCACTGATTGGCTGATACCGACTCTAGGCCACCCCTTTACTTTGACTTATTATTAAAGTATGAAAGAGGATGGAGTCCCCATTGAGTAGCTGAACTGCAACTTCATAGTGAGTGAGTTCAAACACCAGTCACGCTATTACATTCACCTTGATACTAATACCATTGGAAAAGGTATTAATTCCCTCATCTCCCTAGCTATAGTTTAAATGATATTAGTCTACTTTGGCTTTGGTATTAAATAACCCTTGAAGGTTGATATGCCATTTAGCAAAGAAACCAAATGAAACAGAAACTAAGATGAAAATGATATTTGTATTATTTTGATTTTTTGGACTGTTGTACTCATCTTTATTGTAGTTGTAAAAGTACAATAAAAAAAAGTTTTAGATGCTGTATCCTCCATCCTTCTTCAGGTTGTCCCTGTCTATCCAAGCATAACAACGACCCAACCTGAGAAATCATTTTGAATGGTTTAAGTGTTGATCACAATAAAGATGAGGATAGCAGTCCAAAAAATCAAAATAATACACATCAAGTCTTATCTAAAAAATCTAGATGAATAAAAAAAATATTTGTTAAAAAATTAATAATATTTCATTTAATGAGGGCTGGTTTAGCTCACTTGGTAGAGTGTTTGGCTAGGAATCACAAGGTTCTTGCTTTGATACCGGCACACGCCAATTCCAATAGGCAGCCCCAGTGACTTCATCTAATGAGATTAAAGAATCATTACAAAAGAAAATGTACCCTAATTTTCAGTGACTTTCCAAGAGGAGTCCTACTGTTATTTGGACTTATAACTTTTTCTCTTGCCAAGGTTCCTACTTCGATACCAGCCTTCACTAATTCAGCGTATGAGTAGCACAGGGATCTGTGTGGTAAAATAAGGAGCTGATGGTAGGTGTGGCGCTCCGCCTCAGATGCCAAAACAATCTCCTTGGTCTAGTTCTTGTAAAATAGGGATAGACTCCCTTGCTGTCGGGCTGATACTGACTTTAGACTTACTTTACAAAATCAGTACTATAGCTATTTAGACCTTTAATTTTTTTTTCTCTTGCCTAGGGCACCAACAACTTGATGTCTAGGAACCACACAGTTCCATGTTCAATGTCAGCCCTTGGCAACTCAGCATACGAGTAGCACAGGGATCTGTGTGCTAAAGTGAGGAGCTGATGGTCAGTATGATGCTCTGCCTCAGACTCAGTGCTAGTAAAAAGGGGATAGATTCCCACGCTGTCTGGCTAATACTGACTTTAGGCCACTCCAATGACTTACTTTACAAAATTAGTACTACAGCTATTTAGACTTTTAACTTTTTTTCTCTTGCCTAGGGCACCAACAACTTTACCATATGAGCAATGACCATTGATTGATCTTTTCAGCCTCTTTTAAATAGTATTGTTTAGAGCATAATTCACTGTGCCAAAAGCTTTCACTTCCAACTCAGTGTTTTAGCTGAAATTGCATTTAGCCTGACTTTAAATCTGTGTTGGCCGAAGAAGTTGACAAGCCAGGGGACCAATTTTGTCCTTGAGATGATGGATTGCCACAGTGTGTTATTAAATAACATGCTACATGCTCAGCATTGAAATGTATGCTTATTCTGTTGCCGATATCTAGTTTAGACTTTCTCCCCAAAGTACTTACTGGCATCTTTGAGAATGATATGTGGGACCGGTGTCTGCATGACCTGGCCCTCATCAGCCAAGTTTAGGACAAACGTAAAGTTGTTGACTGGAAGTGTTGGCTGGATATCAGAATCCCAAATCAGCAAATATACAAACTGAATATATCATTTAATCATTTAAAATATTATCCCTATACCAAGGTTTGTGAATTACTGTATTTGTCTGCCTGTAAAATAGGATGCAATGGTCAGTGGGCTATTATTGTGGATAATTAGCATTGAATGCCGAGTTCAATCCTTACTAAGAATACTTTTAAATTCTAATCCATTCTTAGTTTTAGGAGTCACTTTAAATGGTATGATTATAACTGAATACAGAGTTGAATTATTACTAGGAACTCCATACTTCTAGGCTATTCTTAGTTTTAGGGGCCACTTCAAATGGTATAATTATCATTGAATAAAGAGTTCAATTCTTACTTGGTACTCCATACTTTTAAATTCTAAGCTATTCTTAGTTTTAGGGGTCACTTCAAATGGTATAATTATCATTGAATACAGAGTTCAATTCTTACTTGGTACTCTATACTTTTAAATTCTAAGCTATTCTTAGTTTTAGGGGTCACTTCAAATGGTATAATTATCATTGAATACAGAGTTCAATTCTTACTTGGTACTCATACTTTTAAATTCTAAGCTATTCTTAGTTTTAGGGGTCACTTCAAATGGTATAATTATCATTGAATACAGAGTTCAATTCTTACTTGGTACTACTTTTAAATTCTAAGCTATTCTTAGTTTTAGGGGTCACTTCAAATGGTATAATTATCATTGAATACAGAGTTCACTCCATACTTTTAAATTCTAAGCTATTCTTAGTTTTAGGGGTCACTTCAAATGGTATAATTATCATTGAATACAGAGTTCAATTCTTACTTGGTACTCCATACTTTTAAATTCTAAGCTATTCTTAGTTTTAGGGTCACTTCAAAGTAAATTATCATTGAATACAGAGTTCAATTCTTACTTGGTACTTCTATACTTTTAAATTCTAAGCTATTAGTTTTAGGGGTCACTTCAAATGGTATAATTATCATTGAATACAGAGTTCAATTCTTACTTGGTACTCTATACTTTTAAATTCTAAGCTATTCTTAGTTTTAGGGGTCACTTCAAATGGTATAATTATCATTGAATACAGAGTTCAATTCTTACTTGGTACTCTATACTTTTAAATTCTAAGCTATTCTTAGTTTTAGGGGTCACTTCAAATGGTATAATTATCATTGAATACAGAGTTCAATTCTTACTTGGTACTCTATACTTTTAAATTCTAAGCTATTCTTAGTTTTAGGGTCACTTCAAATGGTATAATTATCATTGAATACAGAGTTCAATTCTTACTTGGTACTCCATACTTTTAAATTCTAAGCTATTCTTAGTTTTAGGGGTCACTTCAAATGGTATAATTATCATTGAATACAGAGTTCAATTCTTACTTGGTACTCCATACTTTTAAATTCTAAGCTATTCTTAGTTTTAGGGGTCACTTCAAACAGTATAATTATCATTGAATACAGAGTTCAATTCTTACTTGGTACTCTATACTTTTAAATTCTAAGCTGCTATTAGTTTTAGGGTCACTTCAAATGGTATAATTATCATTGAATACAGAGTTCAATTCTTACTTGGTACTCTATACTTTTAAATTCTAAGCTATTCTTAGTTTTAGGGGTCACTTCAAATGGTATAATTATCATTGAATACAGAGTTCAATTCTTACTTGGTACTCTATACTTTTAAATTCTAAGCTATTCTTAGTTTTAGGGGTCACTTCAAATGGTATAATTATCATTGAATACAGAGTTCAATTCTTACTTGGTACTCTATACTTTTAAATTCTAAGCTATTCTTAGTTTTAGGGGTCACTTCAAATGGTATAATTATCATTGAATACAGAGTTCAATTCTTACTTGGTACTCTATACTTTTAAATTCTAAGCTATTCTTAGTTTTAGGGGTCACTTCAAATGGTATAATTATCATTGAATACAGAGTTCAATTCTTACTTGGTACTCCATACTTTTAAATTCTAAGCTATTCTTAGTTTTAGGGGTCACTTCAAATGGTATAATTATCATTGAATACAGAGTTCAATTCTTACTTGGTACTCTATACTTTTAAATTCTAAGCTGCTATTAGTTTTAGGGGTCACTTCAAATGGTATAATTATCATTGAATACAGAGTTCAATTCTTACTTGGTACTCCATACTTTTAAATTCTAAGCTATTCTTAGTTTTAGGGGTCACTTCAAATGGTATAATTATCATTGAATACAGAGTTCAATTCTTACTTGGTACTCCATACTTTTAAATTCTAAGCTGCTATTAGTTTTAGGGGTCACTTCAAATGGTATAATTATCATTGAATACAGAGTTCAATTCTTACTTGGTACTCTATACTTTTAAATTCTAAGCTATTCTTAGTTTTAGGGGTCACTTCAGATTGTATGATTTTTAAGCCAGGTCATTGTGAGTTCTGACTGGGTTTTTAAGACTTTTTGCCTTGTGCCAAACTAAGTGAACATAAAAACAGATGCATGAGGGTGAGCTGAAAAGCTCATATGACAATGTCATATCTGCTGTTGATGACTTTTTTACCAGTGGGATCCAAGCATCGCAACACCACAATTGGAAGAAGTGTGTAAATTGCAAGGGGGCTATGTTTAAAAAATAAATCTCATTTGATCATATTCTATGAGAGTTTCTTGGTCAGCTTATTAACTTTTCAGCTGAACTTCATAAAAGAAATTTAGTAGATTTAATCATTTATACATATATAAAGGGCAGTTGTGTTTATATGTTTGTCCTGAGGAAACTTCGAAAATAAAACAATTAGTGACAAAGTAAATATATATACACATTAAATATCACCAGGGCTTGGTTTTTGAGCAAAAATAATAGAGATTTGATTTATAGTTGTGAAGATAATTAAAAAATAAAATTTAAATGATAGCAGCATGGATTTTTTTTTCATTCAATATTTTAGATAGTAGACATTAACATTTCTTTTCAGAGTAGCTGGATCAATGCAAGATCTATTTTTTTTTTTACATAGGAAATTAAATGGGGCATCCCACAAGGATTCAACTCACGATTCAGTAATAATGAATCTGCGGGACTAACTTAAAGAATCCCCCTCTACCCAGGCGACGCTGGGTAGCTGCTTTTAGTGTATAATACAGTTCATACATTAAGCCAGTGGTTCTCAAACTTTTTTTGCTGGTGGCTCCCTATGTCTTGTGATTTACTTATACTTGTCCCTTATAGCTCTTATTAGCCAAAAAAAAGATACTATTGACATGTGTTTTACAATACATATGAATTGCAGCTGTATTATAGCAAATAAAAGTGTCTTTAACAACTTAGAAAAATGCAAATAAAACTGTGAATTAGAAAACAAAATTATACAAAATATAAATGAATAAATTGTAAGTGTCAAGCCTGGAAATAATGTGTATTTTATTGGCAAAAAATTGAAAGAAAATGTTATTATGCCTGTCTGGACTCAAGAAGTATGCACGTGCATGCATATATATATATATATATATATATATATATATATATATAATATAATATATAATATTTATATATATATATATATATATTATAGTGTTTGTGTCTGTCTGTGTATTTAGACTGCAGATTTTCGTGTAGGCATATTTTATTAAGGGTGACAGACAAGAATTTGGTGTCGAGTTTTTTATTGGC
>CM042161.1:62342433-62399933 GCA_023376005.1 Doryteuthis pealeii | reverse complement strand
ATATTTTATCTTAAAAAATTCAACCTCTACCTGATTATAAACAGTATATAATATGTAAGTAGGTGTAACACTTATTGTCATAGGAAATGGACATGGCGGCCAGAGTTCACATCCTGGGCAAGTCTATATTTCACTTAGTGCTAATACCCTTGGGAAAGGTATGAATCCAACTATTCTCCCTAGAAACCACAAGGTTCCTAGTTCGATACCGGCCTTCACCAATTCAGCATATGAGTAGCACAGGTATCTGTGCGGTAAAGTAAGGAGCTGATGGTAGGTGTGGCACTTCACCTTAAAAAACTAGTCTAGCGCTAGTGAAAAGGAGATAGACTCCCTCGCTATCTGTCTGATACCAACTTTAGGCCACCCGAACGACTTTATTCTCCCTCTAGCTATAGGTAAATAATAGGGCACACTGGGCTCTGTAAACTGGGTATGGTAACCGAACTAGGAGAAGGAAAACTCTAAATTTACAAATTTTAAACTCCACTTCAAAAAATTGATTTTGTGTCACATCCTGTTTGTGCAGAGGAGTTGTGTAAATACATACTTTTAAAACTTGATTCACTTAATACTTATCAATGTAAAATAATAACTTGAATCAAGGAATTGAAAAAAGCCAGAGAGTACAACAGTCAAAATGTTGTGTTTTTATATATCACAACAAAATGAAGACAACTGTCCGAAAAATCAAAATAACGTATTTGGATGTTTAATATGAGGAGTGTAGGATTTGAATAAATCCGACAAAATGTGGTTGAGAATAGAGGAAAGTGTGGTTATAACAACACAGACAGCGTAAATTCAGTTGATACTTCATCTCGCTTCATCCAAAATGAGGTGAAATATCAATTGAATTTATTCTGTCTGTGTTGTTATATCCACATTTTCCTCTATTCTCAACCACAATATATATATGAGGAGAGGAGTGGTTGAGAATAGAGGAAAGTGTGGATATAACAACACAGACAGCTGAATTCAATTCCCCTGATACACATAGGACATCAACACATTTGACCCACACTCCAAATATCAAATTCTCTTCTAAGTCAACCAACTGACCCCCATAGAAAAATAAAAGTCCCTACATACCAAGCCCACCCGACTTTCTCTCACCCCTCACCCATTTACCTTTTCACTATAATAGCAGAATGTACAAGTACTTAGGTCAATAAAGTTCTAAAGAAGCGTCATCCAATACTGAGGTGAAATATCAATTGATTTTATTCTGTCTGTGTTGTTATATCCACACTTTCCCATGTTTAATATGTAAAAAAATAAATCACTATTTCCACTCCAAATATATAAATCATGGATTTGTAAATGATGTACTGGGTGTACACACCACCGACCCCCATGACTAACCCAATGAAAGCTTTACGAGGTTGCTATAATTCTGATGACTACTTATATGCGATCCTAGAAAGATATTTCTTGAAGAAATCATCGATTACAGTCTGATCCTTGGAAACCTAGTTAGTGGCAGCTTACAGAACACTGTACCCTGATGAATGAGCACGGACGGTCTTAACAGAAGTGGACAAGATTGGTTGGAGAGCACAGATCACTCCCCCCTCTCCTCTCTCTCTCTCTCTCTCTCTCTTCAACCATGTCCCCAACACCTGATAATCAACATGCCAACCAGCAGATGATAAGGCCAACCAAGATTGGACATTCTGGATAATGGCAACGGCTGTCTTTGAGGCGGACCAAAGTCCAGGAGCGTCAGATGGGGCCAAAAGAGGTGACCGTTATTTATAACTCGGACACTCGCAAAACAAATGAGTGTCACTTCGCTGGCCACAGGCACAGCTAATCTCTGACCCTGTCCGGTAGAAAAAGGGGTATGCGATCAAGGTGTGTGTTTGATCGCTGGAGCAACATCAATGTCTGTTCAAGAGTGGCATGAAGAACTAATCCTATCATGTCAGAGAATTCCTTGTAGAAACATGTTCCTGATTATCAGATGATCAAAGGACATTTCAGTACTCCATCATTCTTTCAAGAAAAACAAGAGCACCTGGATTAACTATCTGCTTGCAGCTTTGTGATTCTTCGTTTAGATTAAATGTGGCAGGTATGCTGCCTGGACAAGATCCCCATTGGAGCAAGCCATCAATTTCGGAGGATCCCAATTTAACATTCTGGGGATATAATTTTCAACTATCATTTTCAGCAAATACAAAAGTTTTATTCAAATTAGAATGTGATAGCAACTAACACAGATTATTCAAAAGAATAAATGTACATTATAAATTGTATAGTATAATATATATATATATATATATATTCCTGAATAGAAGTATCAATATCATCATGGACAGCTGTTAACTTAGAAATACTTATCAAAATCATTCACTCCTTCCTAAATAGAAGCATCAGTATCATTATGGACAGCTGTTAACTATGAAATGCTAATCAGAATCTTTCACTCCTTCTTGAATAGAAGCATCAATATCATCTTGGACAACTGTTAACTATGGAATGCTAACTGGTATTTTCATAAGGTCAGTTTAATGGGCTCCCCCCACATGCTTGCATATGGATAGGGACAAAAATGGAACCTCAGCAGGTTAAGCACAAGATCCAGAACCTTTTATTGCAATGGGTAGGTACTGCTTTGGCTGGAATATCCAGCATCCAGGCATATTTTAATGTGTACCACTTTAGGATGAAGTGTAAATTATACACAAAACACAAGTTTAATTTCTTTGAAACCAAAGAATCTTTTTTTTAAATACTGAAATAATTACAGAAAATTTTATATAAATTCAATATATATATTAGTATACATCGCTGATGAGACTTAATAAAGTTGAAACAGCTGCTGTACGATGTTCTACACACAAGTAATTCTTTGTGAAATTCACTTGTCATTTTATCTTCTATTTATCGAATTTTATGCGATATGCGCATTGTAATTGCCTTCAAGCAAAATATAAATATTATATATATATATATATATATATATATATATATATATTATCTCAACTAGCAAACATATCTGATGATGCTCAGGAAAAAAAGATAAGAGACAAAAATATTTAATGAAATAATTCTGACATGTATATTTTAATAAGGAGGCATTCATGGTGTAATGGTTATCATCATTGGAAATGGACACAGCAAACCAAGTTCTAATCTTAGATGAGACTGTTCACATTTTAAATAATGCTAATGCCCTTGAGAAAGGTATAAACCCATTTATTCTCTCTCCACCTATGGGAAAATAGTTCAGTAGACTGAGCTCTTTAACCTTCGTATGGCAACCATTCTAGAAGAAGGAAAACTCTGATTTCAAACCAGTTAAACTATGCTACAAAATGTATCTTGTGTGTTCAACCTGCTCATTTGGAGGGGTTAGGTAAATATATTTATATTTTAACAAGATTCCATGAATACAGGAATATGGACCTGACATAAATAAACAAAAAAAATTAGATATAAAGAAAAAATTAATTTTTGAGAATCTCTTTGAATACTTGGGTTTTTTTTAATCCCTTTTGCAAATATATAGAGTGATATATGTGGAATGAGGTGGTGCACCACACCTACCATCAGCTCCACACTTGACAACACAGATCAGATTACACAATCTGTGCTACTTCATGTGCTAAATTGACAGGGATCAGTATCAAACCCAGAACTTTGCGATTCCTAGTCAGGTGCTCTACTGACTGAATTAAACCAGCCCCTTAAACACATATATATATATATATGAGGTTAAGTAAACAAACAAATGTGTTTTTATTTTTTTTATATGGCTTTAAGCCGACAATTTTTGGAGGATATGTGCTTAATTGAAGTCATACCTAATTTTGAAAATTAATTAGTTAGTAATTAATGAATTTAGGCGGGCATATATGTTCAAATGTAAGGTTAAATGAATCGAGAAAATGTCAATCCCTGAATGTACATTTCAACCTATTAGGTCTCATCAGCAAGGTTTTAGACATGGGAGACTGCTCAGTGTGTGACTCAAAACCTCGACTGTCAAGCTGACAGGCGAAGTCTCTAACCGTTACACTAGCTTGCCAAAAAACATATATTATATATATATATATATATGTATATATAAACAATATACACAACTATTTTTAAGTCAAATTTATTTACTTTTTAAGTTCTATTAATAAGATCTTTAAAAAAAAATACTGAGTTGAGTTGATTTAGGAGTACATTTCAATTCTTTAATTCATATCACTCAGTTTGGGCTATTATTAATATTGTAAACTAAAGAAAAATATACTTGTAAAATATTCTTGCTGAATCTTTAATAATTTATGTTATAATGATCAAGTGACCTCTTCCTGTGTAGGCACACATGGACACACCAGTGTAGGCTGACCAGCAAAAACCTACATCACCCTGTTCTGTGCAGATTTTGGATGCTGTGCAGAAAACCTCCCAGGAGGCAATGACCGTTAGGGACAATTGGTGAGAGAGAGTCATGTGTGTCTGTGCTGTTAGTGCAACCTGATGATGATCATCATCATCATAATGATCCAGTTTTTGTATCTTTGTATATTATTATAGCACAATAAAAGTGATACATCATAATGAGATATTTTAATGCTATTGCTCTATCAAACATCTTGCTACATTGTGCCATTTTTTTTCTGTTGCAATAGCATTAAAATGCTTTGACTTGGGCATCTCATGTAGTGAAATGGTTAGAAAGTGAGTTTAGCAGACTTTTGTTAATGAGTTCCATTCTCACTGGGTGCCCTAAACTACTGGTTTTGTGCCACAATTAAGCTAAACTTAATTAGTAAATAAATAAAATGCTTTAACTTAAAGAATGAAACAATTTTGAGTCCAATTTGCAATTGTAGGCTCTGGTTACTAATTTGCATATCAAGGGTGGTGTTTGATTACTAATTTGCATATCAATGGTGGTGTTTGGCCATTGACCAATCATGGTTGACCTGTGGTTAAAGTCATTTAAGTATTTAAAAGCATCACACTTTAAAGTGTAAAATCATAAAAGGCTGAAGCTGTGGGGGTCAGATAATACTACAAAATTCTGACACTTAGTGATTAGAGGAATGGGTATTGGAACATTGTGGTTCATATCTTTATCTGAACTATTTGATAATTTCTTTTAAGCTATCTTTGTCGATTTTTATAAGCAAACAAAAAAATATTTATATTATAAAGGGATGTATACATTGACCCAAGTTCAAATCCTAGACAAGGCTGTTTGCATTTCACATGGCGTTAATACCTTTGAGAAAGGTATGAATCCAACTATACTCCCTCCAGCTATGAGTAAATAATGAGGCAGATGAGGATTTTTAACCTTGGGTAGGTAACCAGTCTAGGAGAAGGAAAACTCTGAATTCAAACCTGTTAAACACTGATTAAGATATTGACCTTGTGTCACATCCTGCTTATGTGAAGGGGTTGGTAAATATATATTTTTTAAAGGATGTATATACATTTTTATTGATTTCAATTAGGTTTTATATCTTTGAGCAGAATTTCTTGCTCAGTTGGATCTTCTGTATGTCCTGCCTTGGGTGCATAATTTGAATCCTGATTGAAATGAAGGTGATTTTTTATAGTTCTTCATCTTACAGCAATGGAAAATATGAAAAATAAAGAAAAAGATGATCTAAATGAGAAAAATAGAATGAAAAATCTTTGGCATAAAATAACCCAACAAGTTTGTTTGAAGAGAAGAGATTTTATTGGTTTTGTAAAAAAAGAGAAAAAAAAGTTTGTTATTAGAGACATGATAATGAACATGCTTTCAATATATATGTGCTTTTTCTTTTGCTAGGTAAACCCTTGTCCAATATAACTATGTTCTTTTCTTACTAGGCCCTATCTTACCTATATGATTTTCCCAACCCTATTGCCCTTATGGCAAGCCCCAACCCTTTTTATCATATGGGTGCTAGAAGGCGGTGGCTGCGGGTCTACATATCCTGGGAATGACGTTAAACTCTATCTGATGGTGAGGTTCCAGTTTTGGAGGTTTGGGGAATGTGGAGTACCCCATTCATCACCATTGCTCCCTGGTCCACTCTGACCTGGAGTGGTAATACCTGTTAGGGTCCCATCTATGGGTTAAATAGAAAAATGTATTTATAAAAAAATTGTATTATCCATTAAGAATTGATTTATTTCAAAACTTTATCAGCATTAAATGACCCACTGAGGTTGATATGCCATAAAACAAAACAAACAAACAAACAAAATAGGCCCAACCTTGAATTAAAAGAATGCAAAATAACCTATTCCTATTATGACGATGATGATAATGGTGGTTATGATGTTAGTTTATGAGGAAAATAATAAAGCCAGACATTTTTAATCATTTGTCACTTAACTCAAAACATATGCTCCCTTATTTTTTATTCAGTGTGGTTTGGGGGAGGTGCACCAAAATAAAAAGTATGATTCTGAGCTCAGAGATAAAAGGTATGAAGCCTTTTTATACTTAGCAACAGGAAAAGAAAAAAGGTGTCAGTTGCTATGTTACTGGCATTTGGTCTTAATGCAGAAGAGAATTATTACTATGGTCATTATTTAGATATTGAATGGGATATATATATATATATATATATATATATATATAAGAACCTACTTCTAAGCAAAACGAAAAATCTAGGAGAGTCTGGTTGGTGTAGGGGTTACGGTCCTTGCCTGTCAGCTTGACAGTTAGGGTTCGAATCACGCACGGGGCGGTCTTCTTATCTATAGCTCTGCTAATGAGGCCTAATAGGCCGAAATGTACATACAGAGATTGATTTTTCTCGATTTGTTTGGCCTTACATTTGAATAGGTATGCCTGCCTAATTAATTAATTATCTTTCAAAATTAGGTACAACTTCAATTAAGCACATATTCTCCCCAAAATTGTCGGCTAAAAAAGCCATATCAAAACACACACATATATATATATAAAGAAAATTTAATTTCCATATTTACTCCCATATATATATATATATATATATATATATATACACACACACACATCAACCCCTCTGCATGAGTAGGATGTGACACAACAGATTTGGATTCAGAGTTTTCCTTTTCCTAGACTGGTTACCTAGCCATGGTTAAAGAGCTCAGTCAGACCTACTATTTGCTGGAGGGACAGTAGTTCGATGCATATCTTTCAAAAGAGTGTTAGTGCTGTGGGAAATGTAAACAGTCTCCTCCAGGATTTGAACTCGGGTTGATGAGTCTATTTCCTATGACTTTAACCATTACAATACACACCTGCAAATTGTTAATTAAATGGGATATATCTGCTCATGTGAGGTGCATGGTGTAATGGTTATCATCTCAGAAAATGGACAAGGCAAGACAAGTTCAAAACATGGACAAGGCTGTTTGCATTTCACATAGGACCAATACCTTTGGGAAAGGTATACATAGAACTATTCTCCCTCCAGCTATGGATAAATAGTTGGGTGAACTGTACACTTTAACCTTGGTATGGGGAAACTTGAATTCAAACTTGTTAGATTCTGCTTAAGAAATTGACCATGTGTAAAATCCTGCTATTGCTGAGGGACTGGTGTATGTATGTATATATATATATATATATATATAATTTATATATATATAATTTAATATACCAAACTTATTGGTAAATCCTCGTGGTGAGAAAAAACCCAGCAAATAGTTTGATAAAAAAAAAAGTAAAAATATACTACCAAACATCAACCGAGGAGAAAAAAATTTTGGGAAAAAAAGACCAAGATAATCGTACCAACAAAAATAATCTATTGGTACAATATTTTGGCCAAAAGAAAAAACAATTTATATGCATATATATATATATATATATATATATATATTCATATAAAACCGCCAGGAGACTAAAGCTAATAAGTAAAAAGTGCTCAATACCTAAGTAGAGCAAATAATAAAGATAAATCTAATGAGTCAGACGAACCTACTAAAAGTTTTGCTTAATGCTCTTCAGGGCTGAGATCTGACTAAACCAATCTGGGATAAGGAATTCAAACCTGTTAAACTCCACTTAAAAATTGACCTTGTGTCACATCCTACTCATGTGAAGGAGTTGGTGAAATACATACTTTTAAAACTTGATTCACTTAACCCTTATCAATGTAAAATAATGATTTTGATGTTTAATATTTTATACCCTATCTATCTATTCATATCTCTCTCTCTGTCTCTCTCATATATATATATATATATATATATATATATATATATATAATGTTCACTAGTTAAATATATTCAGGCCTACAACTTGAATAGTTTTCAAGGATACCTTCAAATGATGGCCAACAGATTATCATGATAGATTATTCTCAAGTAGATGATGATTCATAGATTATTTTTAGAATCAAATGCATGTATACAGTTTACATAGAAAATGGACACAGTAACCCACATTCAAATCAGAAACGAGGCTGTTTGCATTTGAAATACTTCTAATACATTGAAAAAAGGTATAAATCCAATTATTCTCCCTCCAGCTATGGGCAAATAGTAGAAAAGACTGGGATCTTTAACCTTGGTATGGTAACCAATCTGAGATAAGGAATTCAAACCTGTTAAACTCCACTTAAAAATTGACCTTGTGTCACATCCTACTCATGTGAAGGAGTTGGTGAAATACATACTTTTAAAAATTGATTCACTTAACACTTATCAATGTAAAATAATGATTTTGATGTTTAATATTTTATACCCTATCTATCTATTCATATCTCTCTCTCTCTCTCTCTCATATATATATATATAATAAAAAAAAATACAGGTCAACACACACCACCATTGTTACCGTATTATTATTTTTTATTTATTCCAAACTGCATTGTGATGGCCTTCTAAATCAACCTCCTAACCAATACATACACAATGCTTCAAGCAAATTATGAAACTCTCTTATATTTATATATATATATATATGTATGTGTATATATATATATATATATATATATATATATATATATTATGTCTATTCATATCTATGTATATATATATATATATCAGTCTATCATATCTATGTATCTATCAATCAGTCTATTCATATCTATGTATCTATCAATCTGAGTCTATTCATATCTATGTATCTATCAATCTGAATCTATTCATATCTATATATATCAATCTCTTATATATAAAATATCTATATTTAAAAAATTCCTTGAGATCTAAAAGCCTGAGATTAAAGCAAATGATCTTGCAAACAAGATTGATTGATTTTAACGGCATATCAATCCACCTAGGATTATTTAATGCCTAGAGGTTATTTAATTGTGTTCATTGTATGTTTATATTTAAATTTTTTGTGTCTAGTTGTTTCTGAAGATGTTTTTATTTGCACACAGTCCTATTGAATACAAAACTTTTGTAAGCAGATCTATATGCCCATAGATGGGACACTAACAGGTACTACCCCTCCAGTCAGAGTGGACCTGAGAGTAATGGCAATGAAGAGGTACTTCACATTCCACAGATCTTCTGAACTAAAGCTGTTTCATATCATACCCAGGACACACCTTTTCTCTCTTTTCTTTCAGATCAGAACCAACATAGATTTTATATTAAAAGTAAAGTCGTCGAGGTGACCTTAAGTCGGTATCAGCCAATCAGTGAGTGAGTCTATTCCCTTTTCACTAGCACTAGACCAAGTAAGTGAAGAATAGTGAAGAAAGAATGAATACAAAAAAAAAAAAAGAAACAAACAAAAAAAGGAATTAAAAAAAAAAAGAATTCTCTCTTTTCTTTCAGATCAGAACCAACTTAGATTTCATAATAAAAGTAAAGTCGTCAAGGTGACCTTAAGTCGGTATCAGCCAATCAGCGAGGGAGTCTATTCCCTTTTCACTAGCACTAGACCAAAGAGATTTTTTTTGCGTCTTAGGTGAAGCGCCACACCTACCATCGGCTCCTTACTTTACTGCACAGATCCCTTAAAATAGGAACAGGAGATGGGGGAGGAGGTCTCAAAGTAGGTTTTTTGACTAACAAGAAAAGTCCCTTTGGTTTGAATTCAGTTTTCTTTCTTTATGACTGGTTGTCACTCCAAGCTTAAAGCTGCCAGACTGCCCTACTATTTACCCATAGAGGGAAAATAGTCATCCTTTTCCCAAGGTTATTAGCACCATGTAAAATGCAAACAGACTCGTTCAGGATTTGAACTCGTCTCGCCGTGTCCATTTCCTTCAACAGTAACCATTACAACTCGTGCCTCCAACACATTCTTGAATTGTGTTAGGTGTAGCAAGCTCAGCTAGTATGTTTGATTCTCACTGGGTGCCTTATTCTTCAAATTGATCTGGAGTCAAGTTTATTTAATATCATGGGCCGGGTTAGCTCAGTTGGTAGAGCTTTCGGCTAGAAACTGCAAGGTTCCAAGTTCAATACCGGCCCTCGCCAACTCAGTGTATGAGTAGCACAGGGATCTGTGCAGTAAACTAAGGAGCCGATGGTAGGTTAATATGTGATTTTTAGTGAAACCAGGTAAAAAAAAGATTGGCATGCTCAAGAGGCAGTCAGTCAATCCAATATAAACTTCATATAAAAAAGTAAGTAAAGTCGTCGGGGCGACCTAAAGTCGGTATCAGCCAGTCAGAGAGGGAGTCTATCCCCTTTTCAATAGCGCTAGACCAAGGAGATTGTTTTGGCATCTGAGGTGGAGCGCCACACCTACCACCAGCACCTTACTTTACCGCACAGATCCCTGTGCTACTCATACGCAAAAACAATCTCCTTGGTCTAGTGCTAGTGCAAAGGGAATAGACTCCCTTGCTGACTGGCTGATACCGACTTAAGGTCACCTCGACGACTTTACTTTTTATTATGAAATCTATGTTGGTTCTGATCTGAAAGAAAAAGAGAGAATTATTTTTTTTTAATTCCTTTTTTTGTTTGTTTCTCTTTTTTTCTTTTTTTTTTTTTCGTATTCATTCTTTCTTCACTATTTCCTTCTTTCACCATCCTCCACTTCATACTCTGAGCCTTAATTTTCTCCTTGCCTTTTCAATTTTTTTTTTTTTTAAATTTAGTTAATCTATTTTTTTTTTTTTTTTTAAATCAGTCCTTGGATTTAATTGACTAACTTTGACTTAATCATTTTTTTTTTTTTTCATATTTCTCTCTGGCTTGGTTATTGATTTGTGACATTTTTCAATCAGTATTTTTTTTTCCCCCTTGACCCTTGGTCATTCCCAACCGGTCAGCCCGATAAACTTTCACACTTCTTTCCTGACGACTTGTTTATGACTCCAAGTCCAATTTTTGGTAGCCCACTCCCTTTACCCCTCCTCCCCGAACTGAACATAAACAGGGCCAAGGGGAGGGAAAGCAGTGTCGAAGAAAAAGGAAAATTCGGCATTGGCTCTGGCTTTGGCTATGGGTTAGCCACGGGTGTTGGTGGTGTGCGGGGAACCAGCATGGCAGTAAGTTGCTGTAGCTATCTCTTTGGGATCGAGATGAATGCTGTGGCCACCGTCGGTTTGGCTGCTTGACAGTGATGAAGATGCTGATTGGCCCGTGCTGACATCGTAGCCTTCCTAATTGCTTGTTAAAGCCAAGAGAGACATGGCTCGCCCGTGCGCATTCTGTGCCTTGCATGCAGCCAGCAACTCCAGTGACATGCACACCCTTCCTCTGCGCAGAGCACACAAAACAAATAAACAAAAGTAGAACGGGAATCATTGATGGTGGTGTAACGAAAAACCTTATTCTGATGGTGCTGCTTGTGTTCAAGGTAAAAATCAGGATTAGGGGAGAGGGTGCGGGTTTTAGCCCCACAAAGGAATTGTTGACGATGACGGTGGCGGTGGTGGAAACGGTAACTGAAACTTTAAAGTAGCAGAAAAGATATTTCTTGTACTTTCACAGGTGGGTGTGCCGTAGCAAATGAATTGCCAGTGGCAATAACCAAACAGTGGGGAGGTGGCGTTGATCATGGTGGAGCCTTGGTAAAACAAAAATCTTGTGTTCGGAGGAGGTGCTGGTAGGACCAAAGATGGTGGACAGATCATGCCCAATGGCATCCTTGAAAGATGAGCCCACTGTGTCCGACCAGACCCAGTCCCTGATGGTCCCATGTTTTGCAAGGGGTTGGGGGTAGGGTCAGAGCAAAGGGATGAGACTTGATGATGGTGCCATTGGGAGATGGTGGTGCTGATCAGCAATAATGTCGTTTTGAGAGGGGGGTGTTCCCCATACACCCTCAATGCCAAAACCCCTAGCCACTTGCACCGATTCCCCAGACTGATTCCTTGCATTTAGAAACAGGTTCACATGAGTTTAGCAGCTTGTCAGAAGTGCCAATATGGAAGACAGGGATGATTTTTTTTGTTGTTTTTTTCTTTTTTGTTGTTTTTTGTTTTTCACTGTTGGCTGTTTGTATGGCATTGGTGGGTGGTGGCAGTGAGGACAGTGAATGTGGATGGGTTGGTGAGGCCCAGTTGCTTGTTGCGTTCTAAATAGTTTTTTTTTGTTTGTTTGTTTTTTGGCATTATTTGTTGTTTTCACAAACACCAAAAAATGTGGCTGTCATTGGAAAACATGCTGAAGATGGTAATTTGTTAAAAAAAGATGCCAAAGAAAAAAGAAAGGGATTATTTTTTGGCATTTTGAAGAATTTGAGAAAAAAGTACTTTTGTCCAATTCAGATAAGAAAATAAATGGAAAATGTCCCATTTGTAGCATGTAATAAATCCTCAAAGTAAAAACGGTGTGCCCAATTTGGAGCATTCTTGAGACTTGCAGCAGTTTGGCCATTCTCAGTCTGACTATCTGGCTATCTATCAACTTGTAAATAATTTATATTCCTCACATTATCCAATCTCTCTCTCTCTCTCTCAGTATTTCTACTTGTTTCTCTCTCTCCTCTCCCAGTCACTACTACCAACTGATTTACTTTTTTTTATCAATACATTATGATCTCTTTATGTCTTTCTCTCTGTCAGTTCCAATTTTCATATATATATATATATATATAAATTATTATTATTGATCTATGTTTTTAATATATTGAGCACTTTAGGGTTATTTACTGATGCCACTGCAACAGAAACATTAAAGCGGCAATTAGATACTATATATATATATAATGGGTATTAGAACAGAAACTGGAATCCCCAAACCAGGTTCAAATTCTAGCTAAGGCTGTTTGTGTTAACCCCATAGTATTGCCCTGGGAAAAGGCATACCTTGTCAGTGGGGGTTAGAATATGCTGACTGTATCCCCTGCACAGGGGTAAGACCCCTCCCTAAAAGGGATGTCCTGGGTATGACACTAAACTTCATCTGATTTTTTTGGGTCCATTTGTGTCAATCTAGGAATAACTCTTCATTGGCATTACTCCCAAGTACTTCTGACCCTGACTGGTATTACCTGTTAGGGTTCCATTTAAGAATCAAATAGATCTGTTTAAAAATTACTCATAATTGATAGGACCGTGTACAAAAACAAAGCCTCTTGAGAAACAACTACACTAAAAAATGTAAATATCAATGTTCAATGAATGCAATTCCTTAACATCTAGGCATAAACTAACCCTAAAAGGGTTCTTTCCATAGACAATTTGTTAGCACAGTGAGTCTGATTCTTATAGGGTGCTCCATTATTATGGCCTTGTGCCAGACTAAGATTTTTGTCTGTTGATAAAGTAATGACTTTACTTTCATACCTGTTATTTTAAGCTAGTTTCCATAGACAATTTGTTAGCACAGTGAGTCTGATTCTCCCAGGGTGCTCCATTATTATGACCTTGTGCCAAACTAAGATTTCTGTCTGTTGATAAAGTAATGATTTTACATGCATACCTGTCATTTTATTCTCATTGATCAGTTTGAGTTGGTCTCAATTTTCTGCACGTTAGCTGTCTACCGTTTGTTTGATTAATCAATCTTTGGCACTGCTTGATGACACAAATGTCAAGAGTTGGGGGTTCAAATCCAGGTGAAGGTCATGATTTCAGATTTCTTAAATAGAACATCTTTATTTATATTAATCAATGATCAGGATGTGACACTAGGTCAATTTCTTAAATTACGAAAATAAAACAATTAACAACAAAGTAAATATATATACTAATTCACGGTTATTTCCTATAACTCCAACATAAACAAAGGGGAACCACTTTTGACTGATAAATCCTTTATTTATTTATTTATTGATCTACTAGGAAAAAAGGAGACGGGGTTAGGGTTTAGGTTTAGTTTAATGGGAAAAATAAATAATTTATCAGTCAAGAGTGGTTCCCCTTTGTTTATGTTGGAGTTATAGGAATAACCCTAATTCACTATCTCCAGATCTTGCTTTTTGAGCAAAAATAATGAAGATCTATATTCGTATAATAATAATAATAAGATAATTAAAGAATAAAACAGGTTTGAATTGAGAGTTTTCCTTCTCCTAGACTAGTTGCTTAACCAAGTTTAAAGAGCTCAGTCTGCCCTACTATTTACCTATAGCTGGAAAGAGAATAGTTGGATTCATACCTTTCCTAAAGGTAACCTCTTTATTTGGAAGATATCTGCAGTACGACTTTGTCTTCCAAATACTAGTATCAGTGGAAATTTCTCTCTAAATGTTTTAAGTACCTGTAGAGTTCTGTTTTTGTATATTTCTACCTTCATATATTCATTTTCTTACTATATCTACATTTATCTTATTCTGCTCTCCTCTGCCTTACACACTCTCTCTCTCTTTCTTGGCCTTTCTTTTTCTTCTTACCTGCCTCTCCACACTCTCTTACCTACCTTTCTCTTTCTCTCTCTTCTTACCTGCCTATCTCTCTCTCTCTCTACACTTAACCACCTCCCTCTTTCTACTGTTACATACCCTTCTCACTCTCTATCTCTCTCTGATCTTACCTGCCTTTCTCTCTATCTGTGCTTATACATCCCTCCCTCCCCTCTCTATCTCTCTTCTTTCTCTCCTGTCCCTCCTCTCTGCTTCTCTCTCTCTCTCTCTCTCTCTCTCTCAGTTTATATATTTTATATATCTATTTCTATCTCTCTCTCTCTCTCTCTTCATGGGTTGATATATTTTATATATCTATTTCTCTCTCTCTCTCTCTCTTTGTTAGCTTTTTCTCTCTCTCTCTCTCTCTCTCTCTTCTCTCTCTCTCTCCTCTCTTCTTCCTTCCTCTCTCTCTCTCTCTCCTCTCTCTCTCTCTCTCCTTCCCTCTCTCTCTCTCTCTCCTTCCTCTCTCTCTCTCTTTGTTTGCTTTCTCTCCCTCTCTCTCTTTGTTTGCTCTCTCTCTCTCTCTCTCTCTCTCTCTCTCTTTGTTTGCTTTTCTCTCCCTCTCCTCTCTCTCTCTTTCTCTCTCTTGTTTGCTTTTCTCTCTCTCTCTCTCTCTCTCTCTCTCTCTCTCTCTCTTTCTCTCTCCTCTCTCTCTCTCTCTCTCTTTGTTTTCTTCTCTCTCTCCCTTTCTCTCTCTCTCCCTTTTTTCTCTCTGAGTTGATATATTTATATATCTATTTCTCTCTGATCTGACCTGCCTTTCTTTTTCTCTGTGCTTATACATGCCTATTTCTCTCTCTCTCTCCTTGTTTGCCCCCTCTCTCTCTCTCTCTGCCTTCTCTCTCTCTCTCTCTCTCTCTCTCTTCTCTCTCTCTCTCTCTCTCTCTCTCTCTGCCTTTTTTCTCTCTCTCTCTGCCTTTTTTTCTCTCTCTCTTTGCCTTCTCTCTCTCTCTCTCTCTCACTCTTTGCCTTTCTGTTCCTGAGTTAATATATTTATATATCTATTTCTCTCTCTCTCTCTACTAATTTCTGTCTATATTAATATACAATCCTTCCTATCATCTTTTAATTATTATCCTTATTATAATTCACTCATTAGATCTTTAGACCCATCACTGTATTTCTTTCAATCTCATCCATTCTCTTTTATATTACAATCCACATTGACATCTTCTGTTTTCGCCTGCCCATTCTCTTTTTTATCTTCCAAGAGGAACAAACCATTCTTAACATCAATTCACACATGTTCAAATTCTTTTCACTATCGTTGATCCTATAATAATGATGTTTGCTTTTCTCAGTTCCCATTCATTTCCACATTTCCTCCCATCTTTCTCACAACTTAGTCAAACTTTTTCCTTTTTCTTCCTTTTTTTTTTTTTTTTTTATCTATTTCAGATTGTTTTATTTTAAGGATATTTTTTTTTTCTATCTGAAGAAAATAAATGGACTTCTCGGTTTTGGGCAGGAAATCTAACTTGTGTGTCCACTTTCTTTACGTTAACAGATTCTTGTTTTTTTGTTTTTCTTTTTTTTTTTTCTTGTTTTTTTTTTTTTTTTTGTTTTTTTTCTTTTTTTTTGTCTTTGTGCTTCAATTTGTCATTTTCTTTCTGCCTGAATGTTTGAAAAGCCAAATGAATCTTTGGAAAAGCAGAAAAAAGACATCCATTTTTTTTTTTTTTTTAAATTTTGTATTCAGGGCTGGTTTTTTTGCATCTGAATTTAGTTTGATTAAAAATATTATTTTCAAAAGTGGATTTTTAGCTTGATTAAAAATATTGTCGGATCTCGAGTTGTGGATTTTTGGATTCTGTCTCATATTTGGAGCTAGTTTTTTTGTCATCAAAATTTGGCTTGATTACAATTATATATATATATAAGGCCAATTGTGTGCATGTATGTCCAAAGGAAACTACGAAAATAAAACAATTAATGACAAAGTAAATATATATATATATATATATATATATATATATATATATACTCATTCACTATTACCAGATCTTGCTTTTTGAATAAAAATAATGAAGATTTGATTTATATTTGTGAAGATAATTAAAGAATAAAATTTAGATTTATTTTTTTTTTTTTTTTTTTCTTTCGGCGGGGTGACATATGATGGCGGAATTTATGTCCATTAAGTAGGATTTAACCAAATAGTTACTTGCAGCAATAATTCTTAATTGTTTACAAATGATGATTACCTGTTAGAAAGATCTATATGATCTTGATTACTATTAGATTGGAATATGTGAAATTGTATAACTGTATGAGAATTATTAAAGCAATGATTGTTAAGAAATGGTGATTATTAGTTATTTGTGTAGCAAGATTAGATTTGGCAAGGACTACTAATAGAAGGGGGAGGAAGAAAGAAATAAGTGAGAGATTAAAGGTTTAAAAAATAGTGATGAGCACAAAAACAGGATGAACGATGATTTGACCCCCGAACGGAGAATTGAATGGGGCCTCTATTAATACAGCAGAAGCAGCAGCAGCACTGCCAGTGATTGGACACAAGAAATCCTTCTCAGGTCAAGTGCTTATAGGCGAGTCTATAAATAGAATTGACCATTTGCCTCATGCCTTATAAAAAAAAATCCAACACGTCCCTTTTTTGATACATCGGCTATTTTATTCAACAATATTAAATTTCCTCAATGGAGGGATTTAATATTGTTGAATAAAATAGCCGATGTATCAAAAAAGGGGGCGTGTTGGATTTTTTGATATAAGGCATGAGGCAAATGGTCACTTCTATTTATAGACTCGCCTATAAGCACTTGACCTGAGAAAGATTTCTTGTGTCCAATCACTGGCAGTGCTGCTGCTGCTTCTGCTGTATTAATAGAGGCCCCATTCTGAACTTATGTCATTGACACTTGGATTCTCTTGGACGTCGGACTTACAAGAATACTATAACACCGGATTCTTATTGGCTTGCTTACTTATTCACTACATCTGGAACTAAGGATGGCTGCCAGATACTTAACAGTGTCAACTGGAAGTTTCGGGTGTTGACCGGAACCGGAAGTCACATGGTGACGTGGAACAACGATGAAAGGTCTCGGCCTCTTTTCGATTTGGGACAGCGTAGGGTTAAGACATGCCCTTGGTCCCATGTGGGATGACGGTAGTTTAATAGTTCTCTCTCCCTGTCTCTCAGCCTTTCCTCCTGTCTGATACAAACCCACGAGACGAGCACGATAATAAAGGCTAGCAATTGTGACTACATATTTCTCACGTTGTAATTTTTATCAACAAGATGACCACCACATGCAGAAGACATTTTTAGTATGGTGAATATATATCGCTTTGGGTATCGTGAATACAACAGATACCACAACGTTACAGATATTGTTTTAGTACCCGAAAAAAAGACACAACGTTACATTTGAAACCATATAATTGTTGGCAAAAAAAGACTTTAACATTAAATAACCCAGTCAGGTTTGATGTACCATAATACAAAGAAAGCCACCAGCCTAGTTCACTGACCATTATATCAATTAAGATTTAAGTAAAATCAAAGTAAGTATGAGGTAGATTAAAAAATCATCCGCACTCTTTTTTTTTATGTAAGCCGAGTTCATCGTGGATGATTTGATAGTCAGAACGATGACTAATCTGCAGAGAATAAGCAGCCTCATCAATGATAACTTGCCAGTTTTAAAAACTGACCTTCTGTCACTTCCTTTTAGTGTGGAGGGGTTGGGTAAATACATATACAGAAAAACAAGAATCTTATATTCTCTGAACCAAATCTTGACCTAGATTTTTGTATGTGAGATTTTGGGTAATAATTGTTTAGCCTAAGCATATATTAAATACTTGTTATTGTCTATTTCTAGTTTGCCAAAAAAGTGTGGGGGGGTGGAATTATCTACTCCCTCTTTCCTATTTGGAGTTTATCAAAGAAGATTGAACAGTCGTTGATCATATCAGATCTTTACTATTGAAGTGCCAGTCAGCAACTCATTGGCTCATAGAAGTCGTCTGGCAATGATCCCAACTTTCTTCACTGATATTAATTGCTCATTTCAACATTCTTAGATCAATCATTGTTCAGAGTTTCAATCAAGATTCTCCAATTAAGACTCGGGTGACATTATATTGAATATTGTCACAGTATCTGAGCTGTGGAACCTGTTTTGATTTGTGTATATTTGTACTTTAATAGACTGTATGAACAGATTTAATTGTTTTTTTTTGTTAGTCAAACTATTCAAAATGTTTGAGTCATTGCTATGCTCAGATACATAGGAAACACCTGAGGAAAGCTGGAGGATATAGCATTAAAACCTTTTTTATGTATCTTTGTACTTATAATAATAATAGACTGTATAAACAGTATTGGGCATATGTGGCCTAGTCGATAAGGAGTTAGGTTAAGACAGTTATAAGTGACAGTTATCTCTAAACTGCAGGTTCAATCCTGGTCAGGGGCAGCAGTAACATAGAATAATAATTAACACAGCTTAACGCCTCTACCCCAGCTATGGTTAGTGGAATGAAAACAGGATAACCCTGTGGACTGAATAAAGAGTTAGGTTCAAAGTTCCGTGATGGCTCCCGATTACGACAAGAAGGTTCCCTAGTCAGAGAAGAAATACCTGAAGAAGACTGAAGAGTACATCGTCCGAAACGTTATACAGATAACAATGAAGATGAGGACAATAGTCGGAGTAATACAAATAATATGTATTCTACACAACCTTCAATTTCAGCACCCCCCCCCCTTCTGTACTAAGTGGAGGACATTCTTCATCCTTCTGTACTGATGTATCAATGTATTTGGTCTTTAGCATAGAGATGGATAATCATTGGTTTAGGATGCTGCTAAGAATTTTACCACAAGGTTCTGGGTTCAATAACGGCCCTCACCAACTCAGCGTATGAGTAGCACAGGGATGATGGTGGTGTGGCGCTCCGCCTCGGATGCCAAAAACAATCTACTTGGTCTAGCTCTAGTGAAAAGAGATAGACTCCCCCACTGCCTGGATGTTACTGACTTTAGGCCACCCTGACAACTACTGTTCTTCTACAAGGATGGCTTTGACATCGGATAACCCATGAAGGTTGATTTTTTTTTAACAGTGTCATTGATTTTCCAAACATTATATCAGGGTGTCCAATCATGGTGTGAGGGTTAGCAAGCTATTATTGCAATACAGTTACTACTGAATAGCAAGTTTGATCCTTTCAGGATGCCCCATATTTACAGCCTCATCTAATATGTAGCCAACATGTTGGTTAAATATTGCCAGAAAAATTATAGTTGAATTATCTCCCCCTGCCGCCAGAGGGTGAATCACCAATATAAAATATTGGTGTCAAAATTAAACCCCATGATGAAAGTCACTTATCAAGGGGCCATCTACCGGGCGAGTCGACTTTTCAAGTGTTCCCTTCATTTATCCTATAAACTTTCACCAGGCGAGATGCATTTTTCAAGCGCTCCCTATCACCAGTGAGTAGAATTATTGTTGTATACCCTTTACTTCTATTATTCTTCTGCTCATCTTTGGTATCTTACGTTCTTCTTCTAGCGTCTCTTCTAACGTATCTGTTCTTGCTGGTTGGTCATCCTTGATTCATTTCTTCTTCTAGGTCAGTCTTGTTGCCAAGACATTCATCAACCACAAAACCATATTATTTATTTAAATCTTTATTTGCTTAACTAACTAACACAGCGCGCGTGGGCAGTGAGTCCCACCTAAGGCATCTTATCTGCCTGACGTCCAAGCTGAAACTGAGAGCCAACCAGGTCCCACGCGACTTCACATATTTCGCGGGCTTTCTGTAATATTCCATGCAATGTCCTGCCCATGATATGAAAAGGGGCCATCCCTTCAGAAATACAGGGGGTTGACAATAATCCATGCATAAATTATGTAACATTATATTCTAGCGCTCACCTTTATTTGTCAAACATGGAGTGGTTCATCATTATTTGATATGCCATAAAACATTTTTAAAAACCAAACCAACCACACCTATATGATTTTCCCAACCCTATTGCCCTTATGGCAACCCCCAACCCCTTTTTATCATATGGGTGCTAGAAGACGGTGACTGAGGTTCTACATGTCCTGGGACTCTATCTGATGGTGAGGTTCCAGTTTTGGAGGTTTGGGGAATGTGGAGCACCCCTTCATCACCATTGCTCCCTGGTCCACTCTGACCCGGAGTGGTAGTACCTGTTAGGGTCCCATCTATGGGCTAAATAGAAAAACACGAGTAAAAAAATGTATTTATAAAAAAATTGTATTATCCATTTAGAATTGATTTATTTCAAAACTTTATGGCATTAAATGACCCACTGAGGTTGATATGCCGTAAAACCAAACCAAACCAAACAGTAAACATGACTGTTGAAATCAATCTTAGTAGTTTACAAGTTGTACTGTACAAACTCTTATAATAATAGATATCCATCTACACTGGTCACCATACGAAATTTAGTGTTAAAAACAAAATAACTTTTCTGATTATCTCACATTAGCAGTTAATTTTGTCAAATTCCTCATGAGACCAAAACTGAATGAATCTTCTGCTTGTTTCTAATACACAAGATTATCATATTTATTTTCATAGTTAAAAAAAAAATTGTATAAAGAATGAGAGAGAAAGGAAGAGATTATATTAGGTTCTTTATTAAAGCTCATTTTGTTGTTGTTGCTGCTTTTTTTTTTTTAAGAAAAACTATTATGATGATTTTTTGGACAAAATAAAGTAAATCAGTTACAAGAGAGCATATTAGTGCAAATCCTGGAAGAATCACCCTAAAAAAAACAACGCAGCTGTATGGCCACTTATCTCCCATCTCAAAAACCATCCAAATACACATGGACATCCATCTGTTCTGTGCAGACAGTGGGTACCTTCTAGCAATGTCCAATAGGATAGATGCCATAATGACTCCCTCTCTCTCTACATACACACAGTAAATACCTGCATGCATATATACATATATGTACATTGGGAAAGAGGATGTCGAATTTTAAAGTGTATATATAAATATATATGAGAGTGAGAGAATGGGAGTATATATCTATATAGAGATAGAATGTGGGAGCATATCTCTTTGTCTATATATATATATATATATATATATATATATATATAGAGAGAGAGAGAGAGAGAGAGGGAGAGTGAATGTTGGAGTATATGTATATGTAGGGAGACATAATGTTGGAGTATATGTATATGTAGGGAGACATAATGTTTCAGTAAGTATATATATATATATATATATATATATATAGTAAAGTTGTCGGGGCGGCCTAAAGTCGGTATCAGCCAGTCAGCGAGGGAGTCTATCCCCTTTTCACTAGCGCTAGACCAAGGAGATTGTTTTAGCATCTGAGGTGGAGCGTCACACCTACCATCAGCTCCTTACTTTACCGCACAGATCCCTGTGCTACTCATAACGCTGAGTTGGCGAGGACCGGTATCAAACTAGGAACCTTGTGGTTTCTAGCCGAATGCTCTACCGACTGAGCTAACCCAGCCCAGCCCATATATATATTCTTAAATTCTCATGTACATGCATATATATTGCACTCAATACACATATGCATGTATATGTGATCATCTTGAAATATATGGTGCTATCATATTTCGCATAATATTTGACAGTTTTACAAAACAACTTAATCTTTATTATTCATGATATCCCTTGAGAAAAGCAAAAAAACAATAACAAGGAAAAGAAAAATTATCAGTTCACTCCATCCCATGACTCCTTCTTTACTGCATTCAATTTTTCTTTTTTTTTTTTCCATGCTTTACACCCTACTTGACACACCAGTCAAAAGACTTGGAAATATTGATGGATTTTGCAACTTCTCCCCCCCGCCCAACACCCTCCTTTTCCCAGACCCATGAAAACTTCTGGACCCCCTTATATTATTTTTGGGGGGAGCTGAGATTTATAGCTATTCTCTCTTTACATGTTTTTTTTTTTTTTTTTCCAATTTTTTTTTTTTTTTAAATTGTTTTCTCTGTCCCTGTCTCTCTCACAGCTGCTTTTGGTTTTCTCTTGAAAAAACCATCTTTTCATAGACAAAGATTGTTAAAAGTACTGAATACTAAATCCAACATTCAGTCATCATCACTTTTCATCCATTTTCTCCTTTGTACTTTTTTTTTGTTTGTTTGTGGGGTGGGGCAGTTCCAGGATTCAGCTTCCGTTGTTATTTTGCCTGTTTAATTTCATTCGCACCTTAGACAGAAAAGTCGTTGAATACTGTTACCATGGCCCAACTTACCATCTCTGGTAACAATTTTTTTTCTCTTGCAATAGAGATCCTTTTTGTTAGTCTCACTTTTACCGAGATAATTTTTGATAATAAAGAAATACTTCCAAGTTGTAGCCATGTCAGTACTATTGTATGGTTGCACCACTTGAACTCCTACTGAATATTAAATTCAACATTCAGTCATCATCACTGGCATCCATTTGCTCCTTTGTACTTTTTTTTTGTTTGTTGGGGGGTGGTGGCTGTTCCAGGATTCACATTCTGTCATTATTTTGCCTATTTAATTTCATTTGCACCTTAGACAGAAAAGCCGTTTAATACTGCTATCTCAGTTGTAGCACGTGCAATACCAAACTTACCATCTCTGGTAACAATTTTTTATTTCTTTTGCAATGATACATAGAGATCCCTTCTGTTAGTCTCACTTTTACTAAGACTACTTTTAATTAAAAAAATACTTTTAAGTTGTAGCCATGTCAGTACTACTGTATGCCTGCACCACTTGAACTGCTACTGAATACTAAATCCAACATTCAGTCACCCTCATCCATTTCCTCTCTTGTACTTTTTGTTTTGTTTGGGGGGTTGGGGCAGTTCCAGAATTCAGCGTCTGTCGTTATTTGGCCTGTTTAATTTCATTCACACTTGAGACAGAAAAGCCGTTGAATACTGCTACCTCGATTGTAGCACTTGCAACGCCAAACTTACCATATCTGGTACAAAATGTTTCTTTTTTTCCTCTTGCAAAGAGATCTTTTCTGTTAGTCTCACTTTTACCAAGACTATTTTAGATTAAAAAAAGATACTTCCAAACTGTAGTCGTGTCATTAATGTTGTATGGTTGCACCACTTGAACTCCTACTGAAAATAAATCCAACATTCACTCACTTTTTATCCATTTCCTTCTATGTACTTTTTTTTGTTTGTTTGGGGATTGGGGTTGCTGTCCATTATTCACCTTCTGTTGTTATTTGGCCTGTATAATTTCATTCGCACCTTAGACAGAAAAGCCATTGAATACGGCTCCCTCACTTGTAGTACTTGCAACACCAAACTTTCCATCCCTGGTATCAATTTTTTTTTCCTCTTGCAATGATACATAGAGATCCCTTCTGTTAATCTCACTTTTACCAAGACTATTTTTAATAAAAAATACTTCCAAACTGTAGCTGTGTGAGTACTACTGTTTGGTTGCAACATTTGAACTCTAATGAACGCTTGCAGAAAGAGATGGAAACTACACAAGGATACTGCTTGCTGTTAGGAACAAATCCTGGGACAGCATTATCAGATTGAGCTGTAGAAAACACCTACTGCATCTCTGTAGATGTGGGGTCACCTGTTGGCAGTGGGTGGCGACCCATGATGCTTAAGGACGGAATCCTGGTGGCTGAGCAATCTATGACTTGCAACATTCCACTTAGGCTAGACAGGCAGTCAGAGAGCCCCCCTCCAATCAATCGGCTGGTCACATCAATCCCTAGCACCTATATGATTGTCCTAACCCTATTGCTCTTATGGCAAACCCACAATATATATTTGTATAGTCTATATAATCACCTAAGATGAAGTCAATATCCATTGCTCTGTAGGCAAATCTTAACTCTTAACATCCGATACGCCTCATTCCGCCCAACCGGAAGTCACATTCGTTTTCCTAATCTACCCCAAATGATAGCCTTTGTTTAAATGTAATATTAAGCATACTTAGAATTCTTTGATTTAAGGAAAATAACTGATAACTTTAAATGAAAAGGCCATTTTTTGATAAATCCTTAGAGGAATGGGTTTCTGGACTTAGAAAATTCTCAACAGGATGTTAAGAGTAAAAATACACTGATTTTATTCCCTGCAAATGGGTAAGACCCCACAAAAAGTGGTGTCCTGAGTATGACACTAAAATGCATCTGAGGGTGAGGCTCAGTTCTAGAGATTTGTGGAATGTGGGTACCCGTTCATTGCCATTACTCTCAGATCCCCTCTAAACCATCAGGGCCCTATCTATGGGTCAAATAGATTTTTGTCAAAAATTTGTTAAATAAAGAGAAAGAGATAGAAAGAAAGAGAAAGAGAGAGATAGAAATAAAAGCATTGAACAACTACATTTCACCTAATAGAGAGAAAGAGAAACAGATATATATATATATATTTATCAAGTACATTTCACTAAATAAGGAAAATGAAATCATCTGTTTATTCCTACAAATAATATCTGATGAAACAATAAGATCTCACAGGACTTGTTAATTCAACCTAGCAATTGCTAATTACTCTGTTCATCTTGTATCTTTGCTTAACAAATCTTTTTCCCTGTTCTTAATATTCATTGTGTTTCTCTATTAACTATGACATTTGAGTTAAAAGAATCTGTTATAAAATTATTTGTATTCAATAAATGAATGTGCAATGAACACAATTCCCTAACCTCTAAGTTTAAAATAACACTTGTCTGGTTGACATGCCTTAAAATCAATCGATCATGCAAAAATATAAAATCTTAGGGAGTCTCTATTTGACAGTGATTCTCAGATACAGACACACATACACACACAAGTTGTATAGATTAATACTATATCAGTCCCATAATCTTATTTTGTTTCAGAAATATAATTAAATTATCATTTATCTTTGATAGAAAAGAATATGTTTTTACGCCTTTCTGGAATAGAAAGGGACAGAGAGAAAATTTAATTTTTGGTAAAAGCAAAAATGATTTTAATTTCTTTTGCTCTACATATACAGCAAAATTTTTCTTTCCTTTTTATCCTTTTGTGTTTTGTTTTTTAAACTGAAAAAAAAAAGGACTAATGATATTTTTAGCTACAGGAAAAAGAGCCCTGGGGGAAACACGCAGTACAGTAGAGTAACTTGTCCTACATGAATTAAAGAGATGTCTGATGAATAATTAACTGGGGTCAGTCAAGGTCACTGTCCTTTTTGTGCCAATTCATTTGACAACAGGAACATAATCAGATTACCTGATTATTGGTACCACAATTGTTTTGGCAATGCTGTCACTACAAGACACAAAATCGTTCTTGGCTTCAATATTTGTTCTGCTTCAGAAGTACTTGGAAATTATTTGTGTTGAAGGTCGTCCCTTCTATTGGCTCTGTTTCTGTCTCTCAAATGAGGTGACTTTTTTTAAGTGAAAATTTATCTATTTTTGAACAGAAGGGAAACTATTCAAAAATAGATAAATTCTTACTTAAAAATGAGTAACAGTGTCTTGGGTATTATGTTAAGTAATAGGGTGGATCTGAGTTTGATCTTCTCTGATAGGGTGAGGTGAGTATGATATTGAAAGACCTGAAACTCCCCAGTGACCCAAGAAATGATGACGTCCTCCAAAATGCAGTAAGGAGCATATATTTAAAGGTTATTTTTTTGCTCAGTCGGTAGAGAGTTCGGCTAGTAACCATAAGGTTCCTAGTTCGATACTGGCCCTTGCCATCTCAGCGAATGAGTAGCACAGGGATCTGCGCAGTAAAGTGTGGAGCCGATGGTAGGTGTGGCGCTCCACCTCAGATGCTAAAATAATCTCCTTGGTCTCGCACTATTGAAAAGGGGATAGACTCCCTCGCTGTCTGGCTGATACCGACATTAGGCCGCCCCGACGACTTTACTTGCTTTACTTATACATGTAGCTATTTTTGAACAGAAGAGAAACTGTTCAAAAATAGATCAATTTTTACTTTAAAAAGATTAAGAGTGTCCTGGGTATTACGTTAAGTAAGGGTGGATCAGAGTTTGATCTTCTCCCATATGGTCCGCCTAGTATGATATTGAATGACCCGAAACTCCCCAGTGTCCCAAGAAATTATGACATTACTGACGACAACCCTCCAAAATGTAGTAAGGAGCATATATTTAAAGGTGAATTTTTTTTTCCTTCAATTTCCTATTTTATACATGTACTGAGCAAGTTTCTGCCTCAGACAATATAAAAGAATTCATGAACTATTTGTAAAATACACAGCAAATCTGGAAAAGAAGGTGGCCTAATAACATGTCAGGGTTACCAGATGAACAGCTATAATGTTGCAAAATGTAAGGATACTGGAATAACATCACTAATGACCTCCTTTAGTGCATTTTGGCAATGTTTAACAAGATTATTTTTGAACAGAAGAGAAACGTTTAGGACTACTATATTTCCTTGCTATGTTTTACATGAATCCTCAAGAATAAAATCTAATTTTGACTGACAAAATTTTAGAATATGATAGTTTTCAGTAAACATCAGGCTAACCAGTTAAGAAATATGTTAGTTCTGACAAAAAATGTTATTTGAGATATATATGTATTTACCCAACCCCTCTTTCATGGGCAGGATGTAACACAAGATCAATTTTTAAGTGGATAAAGCTGGTTTGACTTAAGAGTTTTCTTTCTACTAGACTTGTTGCCTAACCAAGGTTAAAGAGACCTGTCTGCCCTACTATTTACCCATAACTGGGGTGGGGATGGATTCATACATTTCGCAATGGCATTAGCATGTAAAAAAAAAAGTTAAGTAGGTGAAGTGGCCTATTTTCAGTATCAGCCAGACTGCAAGGAAGTCTATCATCTTTTCACTAGTACTAAACCATTGTTTTTTGTTTTTTTTGTATCTGAGCTGGAGCGCCGAACCTAGCATCAGCTCCCCACTTTACTGCATGGATCTAAGTTGTGCTACTCATAGGCTAAGTTGGTGAAGGCTGGTATTGAAACCGGAACCTTGTGGTTCTGAGACAGCAAGTTATGGTGAAGTGCAAACAGTCTTATCCAGTAGTCGAACTTAAGTCAACAATTCCATTTCCTGGGACAGTAATCATAACAATAAGCATGACTCATATTGAATTGGAACCTCTCCACTGACATAATACCCAGAACACTGTTCTACAGGGATGGCTTTGACATAACACAAGAAGGTTGATATGCCATTAAACAAAAAAAAAAAAAAAACCAATAGAGAGAAAAGGAGAAAAAAAACTCACTAGTAGTAATCAAGCTTGCTAAGAATTACACGTTGAAAAAGCAAACTAATTTGGTCATATTTCCTGAAAGTATATTGGTCATCCTATGAACTTTTCAGCCAAACCAAACCTTCGTGTGTGTGTGTGTGTGTATATATATATATATATATATATATATATATATATATATATAAGTAAAGTTATCGAGGCAGCCTAATATCGGTATCAGCCAATCAACGAGGGAGTCTATCCCCTTTTCACTAGCGCCAGACCAAGGAGATTGTTATTTGCGTCTAAGGTGGAGTGCCACACCTACCAACAGTTCCTTAATTTATCGCACAAATCCCTGTGCTACTCATACGCTGAGTTGGCGAGGACCAGGATCGAACTAGGAACATACATACATATATATATATATATATATATAATATATATATATATAAAAGTATATTTTAAGGTAGCATGGACATGAAGTCAATGGTGCTTGGTAACTGACAGTCTCTTGCCCTATAAAATTTGCAAATCAAGGCTTAGTTTGAAAATTGCATAGACGAGAAACTGTCAGTTACCAAGCACCATTGACTTTATGTTTTGCTAACCTAACTTAGATATACATGCTCTATCAATGATATTGAGCACCATTTATTTATAGATAAAGCACACTATATTATAAATATTAATATATATATATATGTGTGTGTGTGTGTGTGTGTATATATATATATATATATATATATATATGATAGAACCTGACTTAGATACGTTTTTATGGGTCATGCAACCTGTTCTCATAACGGAGTAATGATAAAATCCTCAGTAATAGTCATCATCAGGGTGGCTTAAAGTCGGTATCAGCCAATCAGCAAGGGAGTCTATCCCATTTTCACTAGCACCTACCATCAGCTCCTTACTTTACCACACAGATCTCTGTGCTACACATACGCTGGCGAGTTGGTGAGGGCCGGTATCGAACTAGGAACACGGTGGTTTCTAGCTGAACGTGCTACTGACTGAGCTAACCCGGTCAAACATGAGGCATTATTTGAGGAAATAGAACAAAGACAAAAGAAAGCATAGAAAGTGAAAAGAGAATGAGATGAAAGAGAAAGAGTGAAAGAATACAAAATAAAACAGAGAGAGGAGTAGGAGGAGGTAAAGTATTAGAATGAGTAAGAGAAGAATCAAAAAGAAAGAAAGTGAAGTAGAGATTATTAACATAAGAACTAGTACTTAGTCCTGTCATTTATGATGGAAACTTTACAAGGTGCATTTGAAAACTATCAAGACTCAAGTTGTATTTAGCAAGAAACACAATGAACATTTCTCTTAATTTTTGAGATGAGGCTTGATGATTATTATTATTTGGATTATTCGGTCTATTGTCCTCATCTTTATTGTTATCTCCACTATTTCTCTGAATTCTTGAGATGAGGCTTGATGATTATTATTATTTGGATTATTCAGACTATTGTCCTCATCTTTATTGTTATCTGTAAAACATTTCAGTCAATTTACCTTCCGACCTTCTTCAGGTATATGTCGGAGAAAAACATATTGAGAATTGTCACTGACTCATCTAGACAACAATCTAGACATCATCACTTTATTGTAGAAGTTATTCAACTGTGCTGCATGCACAACATGATGATGAGGATGATGATTCAGCTGTATACAGAGCTAGGTTTAGTGAGTATGGAAGGTACTGCACGTGCACAATCTATGTTTCATCAAAAGTTGCTGATTAGAATGTATTGAGAATTGCCATTGACAGTGGTTTAAATATCTAGATGTTATCACTTTATTATAGTCATTGTTCAACTGTGTATAGAATTAGGTTTAGTCTTATAAAGGTGCTGCACTTGTACAATCTTGTGTTGCACTAAAAACTGTTGTTAAAAAGATGTCTAGCTTTATAATTTTTAAAAAGTTGGCAGACTCTTCTAGATAAATAGGTTTTTAGTTATTTATATAAAAAAAATAAGCTGTAGAATAAGAAATGCAAAATTTAACATGTCATCATCATCATCAAGTTGTGCTGATAGAGTGGATTCCCTTTACTGAGTCTCTCACCATCTATCCCTATTGTCAGGTCCTCTACACGGCATCCAGTGTCTGCACAGAGCTGATGAATGTAAGCTTTTGCTAGTTAGCTAACACTGATGTATTCATGGGTATGAATCCACAGGCAAATATCACCTGTCATTTTGTCTTTGTTTCTCCATTTGTGTCAATCATGTCTTGTTCATCTTATTTGGATGGATTGAGGTAAGAGGTAAATGTCGGTACATCTGCTGTTTTATGGGGTGCTGCTTCCAGAATATGTTCAAAACAGCGTGCAGTATCATTGTCTAGCTTTTTTTCAAAGTGTTTCAACCATTCAGTAGTACAGACACAGCCTTCAGCTTTGAAGAATTCCCATTTTATTTTAGCAGAGCGATCAGATATCCATATGTTTGTAAACCTGCCAATAGCACTCCATGCCTTTCCTATGCATATATTGACATCATTTTCTGTAGAGGAGATATTGCTACTAAGGTATGCGAACTGGTTTACTAATTTTAGAGGTTTGGCATTTAATGTACAGACAATTTATAATGTTCAAATATGAAAATATCAATTAAGTTGGAAGATATAAAGTATAACAAACATAAAATAGTTAACAAGCTAGTCTCACATGACAATTATTAATTTATGAGTTCAATTCTCACTTGTGCCTTTGTGCCAAATCTAAACTATGCATGTTCTTTTGTTTTTTTTCAAAGCGCCTTGCATGGTATAATTGTTATCCAGCTTGTCTGTGTATATATATATATATAATATACCAAACTTGTTGGTAAATCCTCGCGGTGAGAAAAAAAACAGCAAATAGTTTGATTGTAAAAATATACTACCAAACATTAAAAAAAAATTTTTTGAAAAAAGAAAAATCCAAGATAATCGTACCAACCAAAAATAATCTATTGGTAC
The DNA here is from genome assembly GCA_023376005.1 of Doryteuthis pealeii. NCBI lineage: Eukaryota > Metazoa > Mollusca > Cephalopoda > Myopsida > Loliginidae > Doryteuthis > Doryteuthis pealeii. Next base: position 62,369,040 of record CM042161.1, on the reverse strand, counting down.
AATATTTGGCCAAAAGAAAAAACAATTTATATATATATATATATATATATATATATATAAGAGTCGGATCTTAGCCCTGAAGAGCATTAAGCAAAACTTTTAGTAGGTTTTTCTGACTCATTAGATTTATCTTTATATATATATATATATATATATAGCAATAGCATAATCTTTACAGATCATTGCTGTCCCTCACAATCCTATAACTCCACTACCAGAACCTTTGCTCTTATGAGCCCTCAAATGACTCCTCAAACTGCAGATCCACAAAGTTTGATGCAAATATGAAGAACGTCCTTCCTGTTGAATCATGAATCAGATGATAAAATTTGATGCTTATGCACCACCATATGTATCTTAAGACCAGAAGCTGACTTAGAGATTTTGTTACAGATTGCACAAGACACATTGTTTGTTCCTGGAATTTGCATGAATTGTCCCTGATGAGATTTTCTATGATTGACATATCCAGCCTTAGAAAGCAGAATTCGACAACATGTTCTCTCCAATATGACAGGTGTATTCCTTTTGAAGTTGATGCTTGAGGTTTTCATGCTCAATTCTTTCACTCTGAAAACTGGTACAGTCATCATCCACATGAATTCTCCAGTCAGTTCTCTTCAATTCCAGCTTTTCCCAATTCTCAGGATTTATTTTTACAAGGTTGTTTTTTAAGCAATCCTTAAACCTCTTCCAAGGCTTAGGCTTTATATATATATATATGATGGATGGCAGCAAACTCGCATTCAAGTATTGCCATTGCTTGATATAGTAACAATAAGAAAAAAGAGAAAAAAAAAAGAAGAAAAAAAAGCTCAACAGTTCAAACAATATAATGGTGAGTTTCAAAAACATATAAAGGACAAGACATGTATTGCACATCAAGCAATGCCTGTGCCTGAAGCTTTTTTAAGTGAGGAAAGGCTTTGCACAGAACCAATCCCACTCTCTAAGTGACTGCCACATTTGAGCCATTGTCAGGTCGCATATGGCGCTACTGGTACTATGTAACCCAGTACTACCTGTCTCATAGTCGGGTTATCAGCAACTAAACCGGTTACCCCACCAAGCCTATCTGGTGAGGAGGATGGCTAGACATCCAGCAGGACGAAAAACAAAACCTGTCAAAGGGCGGATGAAGCCTTTCGCTCAACGGCCATCTAGCAAATAACATACGCGGGGACATAGAAATACTTGGATTGGTAGCCAGGCGCGTAGAAAAACCACCGGGAGAGATGCATTCCTCAACCTTGTCAAGGCAAGTGTCTAGGAGAAGGAAAACTCCAAAATTTAACCTGCGGCAGCTGCTGCAGCCAATGATATATATATATATATACATATATATACACACACACTCTTGGTGACCATTATTGGTACCCTTTCATTTTTTTTTTGCCAAATCTTGAGAAATAAACAGAAAATAACCAAATCTATATAAAATAGTTTTCTCATTTACTATTCTTTTTTTTCCCCCAACCCTTTTATTTTTCTTTTAAGTTTTCTTTTTTTTTTCTTCTCTTTTCTTTCATACTTATTTTTCGTTCCTTCTTTTTTTCTTTTCAAACTTTTTCTTTTCTTTTTTCTTCCTTTTCATGCCACGTTATTTCTTTTTCTTTTTTTCGTTCGACATTTATCTTTCTTTTTTTTCCCCCTTTTTTTCATTCCTTGTGAAAAATTTCATTTTTTTTTCACTACACCTTTTCTTTTTCTTTTTCTTTTTCCTTTTCCTTTCTTTTTACTTTTGTCTTTTTTCCTTTCATTCTTCTTTTTCATTCTTTCTTTTTTCACTTTAAACTTTTTCTTTTCTTTTCTTTGTTTTCCATGACACATTCTTTCTTTTTCTTTTTTCTTTTTACTTTCCATGTTTAGATTTCTTTCTTTTTTTCTTTCTTTCGTCCATCATTTCTTTCTTTTTTGTTTCTTTTTTCTCCTTTCCTTTCTTTTTCATTCCTTGTAAACCAATTTCATTTTTTTTCACTACAAGTTGTCAATAGACCAAAGCTGTTCCATAAGATTCCTTCTTTTGTTTGTTTGTTTTTTTTGTTTTTTAACGAAAATATTCTACATTATATATTGAAATTTCAAGGGTGCCAGTAATTGTGACCATGACTTTCTACATATATATTTTCTTTGACCTCGTGTGTGTGTCATTATGACATGTAATATACACTCTTGTATTATTGAGTGTTGACAGCCAACTCATGAAGAACAACAATTTATATTCAACTGGTACCTTGGCACAAAAATGAGTCTGTCACTAGAGCGTGTCGTAAGTGGGTAGGAAGAATGAAGATTCACTTATTTGTATGACATGTCAAGGGCACATAAATAGTGATTGGAGTTGGGTGTGTCTTTCTGCTGATTATGTCAACAATGCGTTCTCAGTTTTTGTCATGTTTGTCAGCTTGTCACCATCCAATCACGTGATGATCTATGCATAGATTATGTAGTAATAATAACTTCTACATATATTTTCTTCTAAGTTTTCATAATCTATCTATACATATATAAAAGGCAGTTATGTGTACATATTTACCAACCCCTCCACATGAGCAGGATGTGACACACGGTCAATTTTTTAGGCAGAGATTTAAGAGGTTTGAATTCGGAGTTTTCCTCCTCCTAGACTGGTTGCCTAACCAAGGTTAAAGAGTCTGCCCTGCTCGTTACCCATAGCTGGAGGGAGAGCAGTTAGATGTATACCTTTCCCAAGGGTATTAGCACTGTGAGATGTAGACAGCCTCGTCTAGGATTTGAACTCGGGTTGACAAGTCCATTTCCTATGACTCTAGCCATTACACCATGTGCCTCCATGTGTGTATGTATGTGCATATGTCCAGCTGAAACTATTTTATTTTTGTCAAGTGTCTGTGCGCTTTTTTTTTTCTGATGCCTCACCTGGCTGGATCAACACAAGGTCTTTTTTACATAAGGAATTTATGGGGCATCCTGTGAAGATCCATCTCATGATTCAGTAATAATGGATTGTAAGACTAATTTTTTTTTAGCCGCTTCTCACATCAATTGCTGTCCATTGTATCCAATAATGACACCACGTGAATCATTTTCCTCCAATTCATTCGGTCTCTGGTTGCGTCTTGCCAACTGCCTATGGGGATGTTGAAGTCCTTCAGGTTTCTCTTGATGTTGTCTTTGTACCTGAGCTTTGGTCAACTGATTCCATGTGATCCCTCTCTTAGTTGAGAGTACAGAATCTACTTTGGTAGTCTGTCATCTCCATGTCTGTTTAAGTGGCCAGCCTATCTAGGGTTACATTGGATAAGTATTTTATGCATGCCAGGGAGTCCAGTTCTCTTCAGGATGGTCCTGTTTGAAACAGGCTGCCACCACTTGGTGTGTATGTATGTATTTATGTAAGTCTGGATGAAAACCAATCAAGTATCTTATTATCCCTATCGGATATTATCTCCCTGAGTTTGAAATGTTATAGTGTATAGTAAGATAATATTCAGCTAAAATTATTGTAGATTATATTGAAAAATAAATGGAAATATCTTTTATCTTGTTTTCTAACGGGTTAGCTCAGTCGGTAGAGCATTCGGCTAGAAACCACAAGGTTCCTAGTTCGATACCGGTCCTCGCCAACTCAGCGTATGAGTAGCATGGGGATCTGTGCGGTAAAGTAAGGAGCTGATGGTAGGTGTGGCGCTCCACCTCAGACGCCAAAACAATCTCCTTGGTCTAGCGCTATTGAAAAGGGGATAGACACCCTCGCTGACTGGCTGATACCAACTTTAGGCCGCTCCGACCACTCATATGAAATTGTACAATTTCCAAAGTTTGTAGACAATGGTGCCTTTAAATATCAACATATTTTCTTTGAAATCACTAGACATCTTTTTTCTATCAACTGGAATAAGAACAGCAGCAAAATCAGACAAAATATCACATTCTAATTTTATATCTGTATTCTGAAACACCCTAATAGATAAACTTTGTTTTATTTGAAAAAAAAACAAAAATTAAATAAAAGTTAAACTTTTGCAAATGTATTTTTTTTTCTGTGATTTCTTCTGTTATTTGGTTTCTCAATTTGTTTTTATTTTAGAACTGAACCCTTAGATATATTAGATATGTGGTGCCTCCAAAATTTTATTCAATACTTTGTCTCTCTCTCTCTCTCTATCTAGTAAAATAGAACTCAGTTTGAAATATTGAGTTTAATGGTTCAAAAGTTTAAAGATCCATGATGGTCACGTCAAGCCCTAGCACCTATATGATTTTCCCAACCCTATTGCCCTTATGGCAAGCCCCACCCCTTTTTATCATATGGATGCTAGAAGGGTGGCTGCGGGTCTACATGTCCTGGGAATGACGTTAAACTCTATCTGATGGTGAGGTTCCAGTTTTGGAGGTTTGGGGAATGTGGAGCACCCCTTCATCACCATTGCTCCCTGGTCCACTCTGACCCGGAGTGGTAGTACCTGTTAGGGTCCCATCTATGGGTTAAATAGAAAAATGTATTTATAAAAAAAATTGTATTATCCATTAAGAATTGATTTATTTCAAAACTTTATTGGCATTAAATGACCCACTGAGGTTGATATGCCATAAAACAAAACATTCTCTTGAAAAATCATTGTGCAAGTCAAGAACATAAAACATCTTAAGTAGCAAATTTATTTCTGACAGTCGCCTTTGATAAGAATTGAACTCACTTTATTATTCTTCAGATAGACAATTGTTTATACACTTAATTTCTTTGAATTTAGACCTTATTTGACAACACCTGAGAATGGGCTTTAGATTTGATGAAAGAGTAAACAATTTGGTTTTATGCATATGTCTACGTGTAAGAGAGTGTAAAATTTGCAATCTATTTCAAGCAGGTCTGCAGCTAGTTTAAGATAAAAACAAATAATAAAAACAAACTGACACTGATTGGATAACAGAAAGCAGGATCTTCAGTATATGTGGGTGTTTATGTATGTCCTTATATATATATATATATATATATATACACGCACACACTCTTTAAAGCAATGTTTCTTATACTTCTTATATATAAATAAAACAGTAGTTAGATACAGGTGGAAAAGATTTTGTATATGCATACATACATGTATGTATGTGTATATATATACACACACACAAACTTTTCCACCTGTAGCTGACTTTTGTTATTTATATATAAGGAGAAGTTTGAGAAACTTGAGAGAGAATGTGTGTATGTGTATAAATATATATATATATATATATACAGAAGAATCTGCTTTCTGTTATCCAATCAGTGTCAAATTATATATATATTTATATGTATGAGGCACCTCACATGGTTTAATGGTTAACAAGCTAGATTTGCAGACGATTGTTAGGGAGTTCAATTCTCACCAGGTGCCCCATACTTCAGGCCTTGTGCTGCATCCAAGATAAGCTTAGTAAGTAACTATATCCACACACAAGATGTTTTTAGATATCAGTTGATAATTTGATATATGAAATATGTTTTAAAAGTACAATGCTTTGTATACATACAATGGTTTTTAAAGCTTGATTAGCAGACCATTGTGTGTGAGTTCATTTCTCACTGGGTGCCACAATTAAGCTTAGTAAATAACTATGGGTGTAATGGTTAGGGAGCTGCATTAGTAAACCATTGTTAGGGAGTTTTATTCTGACTGGGTGCCCTCTACTTTCAGCCATGTGGAACGACTAAGGTAAACTTAGTAAATAAGTGTGGTCACCTTGCATGGAGTAAGCTTAGTAAATAATTCTATATACGTGGATATTGATAAAATAAATCATTTTAATGTGTGTGCATATATGATTTTATCTATGCATGCATATATATATATATATATAACCAAATCTCTAACTCTCACTCTCTAACTCTCTCTGTATATATATATATTATTATGCCCAATCACTATATATATATATACCCAAATCTCTAACTCTCTCTCTGTATATATATATATTATATATACATGCCCAAATTATTCTATACATATATATATATATATATATCCAATCTCTGTGTGTGTGTATATATATATATTATATATAATACCCAAATCTTTCTTTCTATATATATCCAAATCTGTGTGTATTTTATTATATATATATATATATCTATATATACCCAAATCTCTCTCTATATATAATACATTATACCCAAATCTGTGTTCATATATATATATATTATAATATATACACTCAAATCTCTCTCTCTCTCTCTCTCTCTCTAATATATATATATATATATATATACATATATTATACTAAAACCTGTGCGTACATATATTTATATATATATATAATATATATATATATACCAACCTGTGCGTACATGTGGTGTGTGTGTGTGTATATATATATATATATATAATATATATACCCACTCACAGACAATTTGTGTGTTTGTGTGTGAGAGTAATATATCACAGTGCAAATCCACTTTTAACTTGATGTTTGCTTTCCTCGCACACACCCTTCCCACCAATTCCTTGCCCCTCTCTCTCCCCCCCTCCCGCATGCAACCTGCTGCCAAACATGGCCTTAATCACTTGTAGCCTTTGGTAATCTCTTAACCTGTGCATGTATGTTTTGGACACGGCTCCAACAGCATGCCAACAGGAAGACTTGAAGAAATATTGACAAAAAAGACAGAATCATGGACACTGTCAGCAGAGAAAGGATTTCCTGTCTCAAAATAGCTCTTGGGGGGGTTAGAGTGAGGTGGGTGGGGCGAGTGGGGTGGAATTGCAATCCAGGCGAAAATAAAAACAACACAAGAAGGGTTAAATTAAAAAGACTCATCTGACATGGAGCTTAATAGAAAAAGCATTTCAAACAATGGCTCTGCTAGTTGGATGTGCATTAAGTTTCTTGTAGTGGACTTAGTATAATTATTTCTTAACTCACACACCCCCTCCCTCCCAATCAACCAAATAGAGACTGGAACAGTTCCAGTATTTGAATATAAAATGGGGGATCAGTCTGGAGCCTGATTAAAGATAAAGCCGATCACCCACTTAATGACCATCATACTCAGACATGCCCACAGAATTTTTAATTTGGTACACCTATGATTTCTTATGGATATGCAAGTGGTAGATATTTACCCAACCCGTTCGCCATAGACATTCAGTGAGGATTGAACTCACTATTCAGCAGTGATGGAGTATTCAGAGAGAAAGTTACTAACCATTACACCATGATGGGAAGACCTATTTACCCAACCCATTTGTCGCAGACATGAAACAGGGATTGAACTCACTATTCAGCAGTAATGGAGTATTCAGAGAGGAACTTGCTAACCATTACACCATGATGGGAAGACTATTTACCTAACCATTTGTCCACAAGACCATGAAGCAGGGATGGAACTCATTATTCAGCAATAATGGAGTATTCAGAGAGGAACTTGCTAACCATTACACCATGGTGGGAAGACCTATTTACCCAACCCATTTGTCGCAGACATGAAGCAGGGATTGAACTCACTATTCAGCAGTAATGGAGTATTCAGAGAGGAACTTGCTAACCATTACACCATGGTGGGAAGACCTATTTACCCAACCCATTTGTCGCAGACATGAAACAGGGATTGAACACACTATTCAGCAGTAATGGAGTATTCAGAGAGGAACTTGCTAACCATTACACCATGGTGGGAAGACCTATTTACCCAACCCATTTGTCGCAGACATGAAACAGGGATTGAACTCACTATTCAGCAGTGATGGAGTATTAGAGGAACTTGCTAACATTACACCATGATGGGAAGACCTATTTACCCAACCATTTGTCACAGACATGAAGCAGGGATTGAACTCACTATTCAGCAGTAATGGAGTATTCAGAGAGGAACTTGCTAACCATTACACCATGATGGGAAGACCTATTTACCCAACCCATTTGTCACAGACATGAAGCAGGGATTGAACACACTATGAAGTAGTGAATGGATCTGTGAGACTAGCTTGCTAACCATTACACCATGATGGGAAGCCCTATTCATCCAACCCATTCACCACAGACATCCAGTAAGGACTGAACTTGTTATTAAGACATAATGGATCTGCAAGACTAACTTGCTAACCATTACACCATTATGAGAAGCCCTATTTACCCAACCCATTTATTGCAGGCATCAAGCAGGGATTGAACAAGCTATTCAGTAGTAATGGATCTGCAAGACTAGCTTGCTAACCATTGCATTACAATGGGAAGCCCTATTTATCCAACCCATTTCCTACAGGTCAGGTGGGATACAAAGTTGCAAGTGTAGGGCATCTAGCAAGGATTGAACTTGCTATCTAGTTTAAATATTGTCAACCATTATTAATTTTAACAAGGACTTTCTTAACAAAGTCAAAATCACTGATGATGATGATAGTTGACATCACTTTATATGAAATGACATAACCCTTTCCCCCCCCCCTTTTTTTGCCTTTATTCATAAAAGTCTATTTTTGCTTATTTTTAAGATAATTTTATTTATTTTTAATTATCTTTTAGGGTTGACTAAAATCCTAGAAGTTGGATTGTAACTAAATTAGGTAGCCCATAAACTGCAGAGAACACTGACCTAATTTTCCATCTATGGTCTGGTGACTAATTCCCAACACTTGTACAGAATTGGCAATGTATCTGAAGAAGACTTCATGAAGTAAATAAATGATGTTATCTTGTTAAAGATATCTGTAAAGAACATAACGTGGAACAGTGATAAAAAGGTTGTTTAGTTTCTTTGCTTAATAGAATATCACCCTTCATGGGTTATTTAATACCAAAGCCACCTTGTAGAAGAATAGTAGTGATACTATTTAACCGATTGCTGGGGGGGATAATGAGTTTATGGGGGTTTTTTTCAGATTTTTTTGTTTTGTTTTGTTAGGTTTTTTTTTTTGGCTTTCATTCAAATAAGAAATCAATTTTGACTCCTTTTAAAATAATTGTATTTGTTTTTCTGAATTTTTGAGATGAGGCTTGAGAATTTGTATTATTTGGACTAGTGTCTTTATCTATATTGTTAAATACACAATGTTTCAGCTGAAGCGCCCTCCGACCTTCTAATTGAACAGATGGTATAGTAGATATAGGTGTTGAATTAATACAGTTCTAAGTGACCTTTATCTCTAAACTGCAGGTTCAATCCTAGTCAAGGGTGACAGTAACATAGAATAATAATTAGCACAGCTTAACACTTGTATCCTGTCGTGGTTAGCAGAATGAGAATAGTATATCCCTGTGGATTGAATAAAGGGCTGGGTTCAAAGTCCCATGAAGGCTACTGATTATAACAAGAAGGTTCCCAAGTTCAAGGAAGGGATTCCCAAGTCCAACAAGAAATACCTGAAGAAGGCTGGAGGGCATATCGGCCGAAACGTTGAACAGATACCAATTAAGATGAGGACAAAAGTCCGAATAATCCACATAATACAAATTTTATTCATGGCATTAAATCTCTGAGGGTCGAAGTTGGCTCCTGATTCAACACAAGGAGCAGGAATGATTTCTTTTTTCTGAAAGTTAGAAATATAATACAATTAGAAATGCTAATTTGATAATATAGAAAAAATATTTCATTTTTTTATTTTTTTATTTTTTATCATCCAAATGAAATCAAGTCCACAATTTGACATTTAATTACCATTGCTTTATAACTATATGAAGTTGTTATCGAATTGATCTAACAATTTTGTCTTTTGTATTGATTACATTCTGATTGATTGGAAGAATTTCAAATTTTCAGTCCAGTATTAATGACTGTTTGTGATAAAATACTTTTATACACAAGACAACATTTGTCTGATATAGATGAGTCACTTTTCTCTCTCCTTTGCTTAGCTTGATTTTTTCTTTTGCAACCAAAATGTGGAATTTAAAGTTGTCTTAAAGCATGTCTAAGATGAACATAATGATCAATCAAGATGAGTCATATAATTTGACTTTATATATATATATATATATAATATATATATATATATCAACAAAAAGTGATAATAAAAACAGGAATATTACTTTTCAGTTATTTATCTCTGAATTGTTTTCAATTAGTTTTCTATCTTCATCATTATCAGGAGAAAATTTCTCGTGAAGAAATTGTTTTTAAGGTTTTTTGAAAATGTATCAAAAATAGGGCTGAAAATGTACTGGTAACAGTGACAGGTTTTGTTCAATGAAAAATATATATACATATATATATATATATATATATATATATGAAATATAACATTTTGAAAAAACATATGATGTTTTGTTATGTGATTGCTGACAAGCTTGTTTCAAGCAATCACATAACAAACATCATATGTTTTTTCAAAATGTTATATTTCATAATGTCGGATTAATTTCCATATATTTTTCATATATATATATAATATATATTATATATATATATATATGAGAAATATGAGGAGATTAATCCGACACTAGATGGAGAAAGGTAGACAAACACGGATTGTTGTAGAAAATGGATGTTTTATACTACCTACAATAAACATCCATTATCTACAACATCCTGTGTTGTCTACCTTTCTCCACACCACACACACACACACACACACATACATATATATGATTTGAAAATAGCATAGGTGAGAAACAATCAGTTACCAAACACCATTGATTTCATGTCTTTCATACCTTAACTTAGATATACATCATTTATCAATGATATTGAGAAATATTTACTAATAAATATATCAAACTATATTATTAATAAACACACAGACACACACACACACACACACATATATATATATGGGATATTGTCACTATTAAGAACTAATTCACCTAGATAAAGAGAGAAACTGAAAATACAGATCTTTGTTTGATGGTATTTAATTAGAAATAATGCTAAATTCAACAATTTTTCTGTGTTTATTCACTTAGATTTTAGAATGTTAAGGATATAAGTGTGAGTGAATCATGAATTAAGAAACCAAAAATAGTTCTGTTAGTCAATACACATAATAAACAACACAAAAAGATTGATAAAATCTAGCATTTATTCTCTAATTATAATACTATCAAACTAAGTCCTGTTTTTTTTTGGGGGGGGGGGTTCAAATTCATTTGGGTTTTTCAAATTCATCTGGGTTTTTTTTCAAATTCATCTTCAATTTTTTTTCAAATTCATCAATATCATTTAAATTTAGTTGTTGTGTTGTTTATCCACTTTTTCTTCTATTTTCAACACACACACACAACACACACACACACACACATATATATATATATATATATATATATATATTGTGTGTGTGTGTGTGTGTGTTGTGTGTGGTTGAAAATAGAAGAAAAAGTGGATAAAACAAACACAATTAATTTAAATGATATTTCACCTCCAATTTTATGTACTTTATCTGCTTTTTCCTCTATTTTCGAATTTACTTGATCCTCTGCTACTCATAATATATATATATAAATGATCGTCTGTAATTTACAGATTTGATCTCTCTGGTGATCATAAAATATATACACTGATGTATGTATCTATCAGTTTAAAACACCACTCCTTAATGGCAGTTGTCGACGGCCAGAGGTTAAGGAACCATGTGATGAAAAGTCAGTCAGGTTTCACTCCTGGTCAGAAGTAGTTGCAGTGTCTAGCCACACTGATTAAAATGTGGAACATCAAAACACAGTGTCTGTGGATGACTTACATATATATATATATATATAATAGTCTCCGTATAACATATAATTAAAAAAGACAGTTGGCTAAAAAAAAGGATTTTTTATAAAAATATCATTGTTTTGCATATTTTGTTAAAATATATTTTATATAGTGGGCCAGTTGATTTATAGGAGCATAAAACATGCAAAAATATGCACAAAAAATGGAATATATAACTTTTTTTACCTTCCTTCATTTCTTTCACTTGTTGGTTAACTCTAACTTTCTTTCTTCCTTCTTTCATTTATTTATTTATTCAATTGGCCTACAATATAAAAAGTTAATTTTGGACAAAATACATAAGAATGATAAAAAAAGATATTTTTGACAAAATGTATAAGAATAATTTTTGTCAAAGCCTTTTTTTAAACTGAGTTAACTGTTTTTTTTTACTTCATGCTCACACACACACACACATATATATATATATATATATATATATATATATATATATATATATATATACAATCTATGTTGTATGTGTTTTGAAACACTCACATAGTCAAGAAACAGTCAGTAACCAAGTGCCATTGACTTCATGTCCACGCTACCCAAGCTAAACTATGAATGAAACATGATTTTTTTTTCAAAATAGTCTCCTTAGCACTCATGAACACCATTTATTCCACTGATTTTTCATTGGTGAAGCACCTCAAAAACTTCTTTTTTTCATATTACTGTTTGATAACCTCAAATGTTACCCTTGAGTTGAAATTTTTAACCCATGAACAAGAAAATGACACACCGTGTGATAATATTATAGAGGGTACTGCACTTGCACAATCCTGCTTTTCACCAAAAAAATTGATTAAATATCATTGAAATTGGTTTTAATTTTTTTTAAATTGGCACTGACTTGTCTAGACATCATTGTATAAGTTGCTCAGTTGTGTACATATCATTCTTTACTTTGGTTATAAAGGGAACAATCTTTAGAGCATATCATGAGCGAAATGGTACTAAACACGTTTTTAGGATTTTTTTTACTTTTCGTTCTTTTCCTTTTTTTTACTTCGTTTTCTTTTCTTTTCTTTTCTTTTTTCTTTTCTTTTTCTTTTGATTTTTTTTCTTTACGTCTTTCTTTTTTTTATTCTTGTTTTTTTTTTTTTGTTTTTTTTTTTTCAGTTTTTTTTTTTTATTGTTTTTTTGTTTTATTTTTTATTTTTATTTCCTCTTCTTTTTCTTTTTCTTTTTTTTTTTTCCCCTATTTAATTTTTCTCTTTTCATATTTTCTTTTTTTTTCTTGTTTTTTCTTTTCTTTTTTTTTCTTTTTTTTTTCTTTTTTTCTTTTCTTTTCTTGTTTCTATTTTCTCTTTTCTTTCATTCTTACTTTTTTTTCTTTTTTTTCAATTTCTTTTTGCTTTTACTTTCTTTTAATTTTCTCATTGTTTCATTTCCACATTCACAGAACATGTACATTAAATGAAATTCTACAAAAAGATCAACTCCAAAGAAAAAAGAAGTGTTTTGCCTCCATGCTTTGAAGAAAGTGACCAAAAAATAAGAGTCAACACTTTCTTACAAAGATGTATATACACCTCATGAAGGCCAGAGAATGTACTGGTCAAAAACATCATCTAAACATCACTGTAATTCTTTGAATGTACAAAGTTGATGTCAACAGCAAGGAACTGTAAGTTGTAGCAAATTCCTTGGCCAAACCGAAGATGATAATGAAATAAAATAAAGATACAAGTCCATTATCTGCAGCAAACCAGAAATAAAATAACAAAATATGTCAATCTGAAATGTTTTCTTACCTCTGGCCAATGCACGCAGCCCAAGGACAGTTCCAGTTTGATGCCCTGGGATAGACAAAAGTAATTAGTTTTTGAATATTAGTCACGACATACCGATTCGTGTGTTGCACAGTGTGCCAGCTTTAGGAAAAATATTTCTAATGCTTTACTACACCAACTTTTTTTTTTTTTTTTTTTTTTTGCTTCCATTTCTGACTTGCTCTGCTTCCTTTTTTGTTGTTTTTTTTCTCTTTTCCTCATATTGGAAGTAATTTTTCTCGTGGTATTGGACCAGAGAAGGTAAATAAGTGGTTTAACTGATGACCCATAAGTACTCTAAAATGAGCAGCATTGGTCACATGGTTTTTAATGAACCAACAAGAAGGACAGGGCTTAAAACAAAGAATCCATGAAAAATAGTTGGAGGGGTGGGGAAACCAGTTTCATAAGAGAATTAAAAGCTAGTAGAAGGTCACTTGCTAATACTTAATAAAACACATACAAAAGTTATTACCTTTTATGGCAAACATTTTAATATATATATATATAGTAGTATTATTATATGAGATAAGCTGTGTTGATGGTTGGTGGGCAAGAATTCTGAACTGGTTACACCAAAATCTTCATCTGTATAGAAGACATAAGGATGTTGGTGAAATATTATTTCCCTCATAACAGACATAAATGGTGAGAACATTTCCCAATAAAGTAAACAGAAATATTTTATTGGCGAGCAAACTAAGAGAACAGAATGAACATGCAATGAGAAATACAAGGAAAGAGCTTATAACTCATAGTTGTATGAGTGAAATGTCCTAATTGAAAAAGGAGTTTGCTTTAAGTTAGAGAAAGTGTTGAGTCTTGATTTTTAGCCGTAGAAAAAGGTGTAAATGATTTAGATGTTAAAGCTTGTTATCATGTCATGGGTGACACAAGGTTGATGAGATACACAGGTAAACTTTGCAAATTGTATGAATGCAATAGTCCTAACATATGAAAAGGAGTTTTTTTTTGTAGAGAAGTGTTATGCTCCTGATCTTGTAGCTGAAAAAAGCTGTAAAGACTTAAATGTGAAGCTTGTGATCAGTGACATGAGGTTTTTGAGATACAAGAATGAGTTTATGTAGTTCTAAGTGAGTGAATCCCTAATATGAAAAAGTTTTTTTTTTGTAGAGAAAGTGTTAAGTCTTGATTTTGTAGCTTATAGAAAAAGGAGCATAAGATTTAAATGTTAATTGTTATCTTGTTCATGTAACATAAGGTTGCTGGGATGAAAAACCCCCTGTCTGTGGAAATGCACCATTGTTACTTCTTTTGAAACTGGAAGAATGAAAGAGGTTTTTGACCATTGCCACTTACTTCTTTTTCATTATGTTGTGGTTATGCCCACCTAGCAACTATTGGCAGAACATGGGAAGTAATTACCTCTCATGTCCCCTATTAGTCGAGAGAGGTAATCCCAACACTCTCGGAGTGCACAGTCAGCTGGGCTTAGAATATGCTGACTATATTCCCAACTGTAACCACTGAAGAAAAAAAGGTTTTTAGCCCCCTAACTGATCCCACCTTGATATTCATTCTATATAAATTTCTGAGTGGCCTATTGTCGGTAATCAATTAGACACCAAGTGAGTCTATCCCCTTTTTTTGCTAGCACTAGATATTGGAGATTGTTTTGCTGAAGTGGAGGGCACCACTCTACCGTTACCTTTACCACATAGATCAGATTATGCAACCTGTGATACTCATGCACTTAGTTTGGCAATGGAACTGTATCGAACTAGGAACCTTGCTGAATTCCTAAGTGGGTGCTCTGCCAACTAGCTAAACCAGCCATTTAGATATGTAAAATCTTGATCAAATATTAGCTTCATGACTCTACGTTAAAAAAAATGTGTTTATTTCCAGTGCTATATGAATTCTTCAATCGTTTAATCGGACTGAATTGGATTTGGAAATAAGCGATTTTTATATTCTTTACACGAAAAAATTCATATATATATATATATATATTATATATTATAATATATAATACTACACACGAAACTAAACACACACATCTGTTTGTGTATACACATTTTATTGATTTATAATTTGAAAGTAGCAACACACGCACATCTACACACACACACACACACAACACACACATATATATATATATATATATATACATAATGTGTATATATTATGTGTGTGTGTGTATATATTAAGTATATTAAAGAAAATTGAAAAAACACGAGGTTTATATAAGTTGAAGTGGTAAGTTTATTGGCCGACGCTGCAGTGTTTTCGATCTATTAATTAGATCATCTTCAGGCATTTGTTTCGATGTCCGTTACAAACATATTTATCAAGATTATAGAACAGCATCATGTTTAAAATAATTTTCATAATCAGATATTGGTTCATTTAAGGCCACTTTAAAAATCAAACTTATTCCTTTCGGGATATATATATATAATATACTATATTATGAGAGAAAAATGAGTAAAGGAAAGCAAGTAAAGGATAAAATGAATTTAATCGATATCCATTAATCGATATCCATAAAAATAAATGTCACTCTGATGAAGGTCGAAATATTTTCCACACACATAAACTGAACGAACACATGTGTAAGTGATATCGATTAAATTCATTTTTCCATTTACTTTTCTTTTCTTTACTCATTTTTCCTCATAGTGTCGGATTCAATTCCTTTTCCATTTTTTACATATATATAAGTAAGTAAGTAAAGTCGTCGAGGCGGCTAATGTCGTATCAGCCAATCAGCGAGGAGGTCTATCCCTTTTCAAATATATCTATGATGAAAGTAAGTCTAAAGAACATCCTTGAAGACAATCAGTATTTGGATATGCATAAGAAAAGTTTGTTCCAGTACTTTGTTAATGATTTCATCATTTATTTATATCATCATCTGAACATGATTTGTTGTTGTTGTTGTTATTTAATGCATTCAACACTTGTGGGCTATTAAAGTTGTTATAGTCTTTAAGGGTCTAAGTCAGTATCACCAGACAGTCTTGCCCTTTTTTTACTAGCCGCTAAGAGCAAAGGAGATATTTAGCGATCTAATTGGAGCACCACACTACTATCACGCTCCTTACTTTACGCACAGATCCCGCTTCTACTATCACGCTAAGTTGATGAGGGCCGGTATAGAACCATAACCTTTGTTCCCATTGAACACTCTAACCGGACCAAGTTACCGCCCTAATGCCATCTTATATATATATATATATATATAATATATATATATATATAATAATATGATTTGTTTAATTTTAATGGCTTGGGCCCTTGGGTACTGCAGTGATTTTCGCTGCTCAGCATCACCACTGATGTGTATTCACTCATTATCCACTATGAAATTAATATAAAAAATTTGTTTATAAAAAAAATTAGTTATAAATTTTCTACCAAACTATCACTACAATCTTTAAAAACTTTGCTGGCATTAAATAACCCATGAGGTTGATAATACTGTAACAAAACAAATCCAACAACAAACCTCCCCATCCAGGATTTGAACTCAGGCTTTGATTCATTCTAATAATAACCATTAACAAATATAACGTCAATATATATTTATATATTTTGAGAGAATATGTGCTTCATTGAAGTCGTACCTAATTTTTGAAATTATTAATAATTAATGAATTAGGCGGGCATAAACTATTCAAAATGTAAGGGCTAAAACAATCGAGAAATTAGGTACAACTTCAATAAGCACATATCTCTCAAAAATTTTTGGCTAAAAAAAACCATATCAAAAACACACTTTGTTTGTTTACTTCTCATATTTAATATATATATAAAGTATTGTTACATTTTCACCTGTAGAATATGTATCATTCATTTATTATTAAATCACAACCCTCAACTTATTGTTTATATTTCCACATGCCCCTGAAATTTGTTATTTCATGGATTTTGAACCTGCTTAAATGACTTATAGACTTAATCCATTGCTGTAGGCTGTTTAAACATCTCAAAGATTCTTAGCCAATTCTTGTAATTGATTTCCATACTACTAATCTTAATAGTGTTTTGTTAACCTTGCCAGAAGTAGGAATGTTGAAATGGCCATTGGTCAGTGTCTGGTCTATCCAAGCTGACCATTCTTGATACTTGCTGAATCTTTGTCCACATTAGATATGGAACAAATTAGCAAAGGCAAAAATGCATTTTGAACAACTTTTCTTCTTGTTTGACTATTTACCTGGTTTCATATTATAAGAGAAACATTTTTGAAAAACTCTTTCACTGTATAAACTTATTTATATCATCATCTGAAAAAATTTCATTCCCAATAAAAGTATAACAAGAATATTTTATTGCCTGAGCAAACTTAAGAGAACAGAATATGAACATAGCAATGAGATACAAGGAAGAGCTTTATACATAGTTGTATGAGTGAAATGTCCTAATATGAAAGGAGTTTGTTTTAGTTAGAGAAAGTGTTGAGTCGTTGATTTGTAGCAACGGTAGCAAAAGGTGTAAGATTTAGATGTTAAGCTTGTTATCATGTTCATTGTGACACAAGTTGATGAAGATACAAGGTAGAGCTATGCAAGTTTATGAGTGAAATGTCCTAATATGAAAAGGGTTTGTTTTTGTAGAGAGTGTTGATCTTGTTTTGTAGCTGCTAGAAGGTATAGAAAGATTTAGATGTTAAGGAGACATTTTTGAAACTCTTCAATGTATACAATTAAGTGAACTTGTTACACGATACCTTCCTTGAGTGTTAATAACAAACTTGTTCTCTCATACACACACACACACACAACACACACATATTGCCAACCATCTGCATGAGTGGGATGGGACACAAGGTTAGTTTTTTAAGCAGAGTTTAACACATTTGACTTCACTTTCCTTCTCCTAGAATGGTTGCTCATACCCCCTACTATTTACTCATAGCTGGAGGAAGAATATTTGGATGCATACATTTCCCAAAGTGTGTTAGTGCTATGTGAAATGCAAACAGCCTTGTACAGGATTTGAATTTGTCTCCCCCTTGTCCATTTTCTATGATGGTAACTATTACAGCATGTACCCTCCACACACACACATATATATGTATATATAGTTTGCTTTATAAATAGTGAATGCCTCACTATCAGTTGACAAAGTATATATATCTTTAAGTAGGGTAGCATAGACATAAAGCTTTGGTAATGTCAGTTTCTTGCCTTAGTGATCACTCTATCAAGGGTTTTTTTGTGGTGTGTGTCCTTTATATGCTGCTGATGACAGATGGGACCAGGATGATCCTACGTTTGTGGGGCAATCTAGGGAAAGGATGTATAGTTATACTTTGTGGTTATTTATCGATAGCTATTTATATTCAATTTGGGATTTGTTAATTTATTTAGTCTATTATGTTTAATAATGTTATTTTCTGGCATGTTTTTTTCATGATATATATATATATACACAACACACAATATAGATTGAATAGAGAAGAATGAGAAAAGTATTGGCATAATGAAGGGTGCTGAAATCTACAATTAGAGAGCAGATTACAATCAAGATATTATGGATTTTAAACAAGCCACCATTTATTAAAATCTTTACATATTCACTGGTCTCATCTGTGATGCAGTAAGACATGAAACTTAAGTAATGGGATATTACATCCATCCATATATATATAGTATATAGTATATTATATATATATATATAAATACCATCCGTACATTCTCCAAAGTATATAAGAAATGACACACAGACATATGGTAAAAATAGTACCTGAAACTTAAGTTGTTTAAACACTTCAGGTTTCAAGTATTTTATTAATATATAATCTATTCCATTCTTTAATTATATTCATACAATTCATTTTTACTTAATTCTTAACTAATTATATATTATATATATATAATATATATTTAGTTAAGAATTTAATGTAAAAATGATTGATGAATATTAATTGCTGACAGTTTCTTGCCTATGCAATTCCTTAAAGCCAAGCACTCTGGTTTGAGAATTGCATAGGCGAGAAACTGTCGGTAATCACAGTGCTTTGACTACCTGGATATTCAAGTTTTATCAATGATATTGAGTACTATTTTATTCTGAATATTGCACACAATATTATCAATAATATCAAACCTGGTTTTTTATATAGGTTACAATGTAAAAATACTTATAGAATTCAGATATGTATATTTAACATCAAAGAAGATCTTTCTTAAGCATTCACTGATTTCACATGATATCTACATTGGATCTTTTATTGTCTAATTGATCGTGGTGTTCTTGGTGTGTCCCATATTCTCAGGTAAATCAATATTGAATTCTCACATAAAATTTCCATGAACTGAATAAACTGTAAGATTTTCATTGTCTTGTAATTCTAATACATTTTACATTATAAATAATCTTTCAGGTGAAGCATTATTAACATCACTCTGAAGTGGTTTAATAATTAAAAGAAAGAATGAAATGTTAACATTGACATACCATCAATCTATCTATCATATATAAAGGGCAGTTGTGTGTATGTATTATGTGGGAGGAAACCATTAACTATAAACAATCAATAGACAAGGTAATATATATATTTATGATATATATATTATATATATACTCACTATCATCAGGTCTTGCTTTTGATAATAAATAATAAAGATTTTGATTTAGCTTTGGTGAAGATAATTAAAAATAAATTTAAATAAATGTATGGAATTTTCTTTTTGTTCTTAAAAAAATTCTAATATAGACATTCATTTTTTTTTTCAAAGTGACTGATTCAATGCAAGGATCTTTTTTTTAGCATAGGGATTTATAAGGGGCATCCTGCAAGGACTAACCGTGATTCATAATAATAGATTGCAACTAATTTTTTAACTCCTCCCCTCTACCAGGTGACAGTGGTTAGCTGCTTTAAGTTTATAAAATAACAAATCCTCTGAACACCCTGAATATGCTGAATGCACGTTGTTGGGTGTGAGTTTGTGACCCGTATGCCTGAGGATTGGATTGTGGTGTGAGGCGTCTGTGACCTAGGTACTAAAGTGTTTTAGCCTTTGTAAAGATTTTCTTTTACTAAAACATAACTACTTCGCATATACATCCACACATCCTCGGTAAATTTTGCATGGTCTAGACAGCTGGGAGTAATGATAATAAAGGGGTACAAGAGCCTCACCTGCAGATCCAGTTTAGTGTCATACCAGAAAATCCGCCTTTTGATGGGGTCTTACCCTCTGGATTGGATAACGTGTATTCTTAAACCCACCAACGATTGTCTCACTTCAGGTTGATGAAGTCACATATGGATCAGGCATATTTACAACAGTACTGTGAAAGAGTTAGTGGTGTTTGGTTGTGAGGCAGTCAATCCGTCTAGGGTTATTTAATCTGTAGTTTAGAGAATAATGTTCATATTTAACAGTTTTGTGTTTTGTTTGTAAAGAGTTGCTTTTTGAACCAGTTCTATTGAATACAAAGAATTTTTAAAGAGATCTATTTGACTCATGGACAGGAATCTAACAGTAACTACTACACTCCAAGTGACTGGGAATAGAATGGCTACATGAAGAGTCTTATCTAGTTGCATACCAATGTATATACAGGATGGGGACAAGATCTCCAGCTGGCCAATAGAATTACTATTCAGATTTTTCAAAGCTCACCTACCTGCCATTTTCAAATTGTACATATTCGTAGTTCAGGAGTATAGTGTGAAATTTAGGTAAATTATTTTCAGGGAGAATAGTTATTTGATAAGTACTGAACTCACCAGAAGCTACGGGCACTGTAGAATACCTCAATCCATTGCAAAACCAACGAGAAGTTCAACTCCATGATGTTTGGTATGTTTATTTTTGATTTGGGGTAATCGGAGAGAAAGTGAACCGTTCGAGGCTTCTCCTCTCAATGGTTTTATTTTCACACTAGCGCCTCCTTACTGATGTGAAGCCATCACAACTAATGTCCAGTATATCGTACAAATTTGAATATAATAAGACACTGTAAAATAAAGTCGTTGGGGTAGCCTAAAGTCGGTATCGCCAGACAGGCAGGGAGTCTATCCCTTTTCACTATGCAGACCAAGCAATTTTTTTGGCAATCTGAGTGGAGCACACAGCCTACTATTCGCTCCACACTTTTACTGCACAGATCCTGTGCTATCATCACCGAGCCGGTACCGAACCCGAAAAACCTTGTGGTTCTATCAGATGGTCTCCGACTGAGCTAATGGTGGTTAAACACCCTTATATTGAAATTCAGAGGTTTTAATGACTAGGTTTTAACTCAAGTATGCTTCTGCCATCAACCTTTTAGACATTATTTTTTGCAAAAATCACAATTAACCACACAAATAAACTCCAACTATCATTTAAACACTTGCAGGCTAAGCTAAAACCAAAGAAGTTCAACTCCATGATTGTTTTGTTATGTCTGTATTTTTTGCACAAAAAATGTCTAAGAAGTTGATGGCAGAACATACTTGAAGTTAAAACCCTAGTCAATAAAACCTCTGAATTTTAATATAAGGGTGTTTTAACCACCATTAGCTCAGTCGGTAGACCATCTGACTAGGAACACAAGTATTTCGGGTTCGGTACCGGCTCGCGTATGAGTAGCACAGGGATCTGTGCAAGTAAAGTGTGGAGCGAATAGTATGTGTGGTGCTCCACCCAGATGCCAAAAAATTTCTTCTGGTCTAGCCTAAGTGAAAAGGGATAGACTCCCTGCTGTTCTGGCTGATACTGAACCGACTTAGGCTACCCCAACGATTATTTACAGTGTCTTATTATTATTCAAATTTGTACGATATTACTGGACATAGTTTGTGTGGCTTCACATATAAGGAGGGCTAGTGTGAAAATAAACCATTGAGAGGAAAGCCTCGAAATGCGGTGCCATTCTCTCCTGATTACCCCAAATCAAAAATAAACATAACCAAACAATCATGAGTTGAACTTCTCGTTGGGTTTTGCAATGGATTGAGGAGTATTCTACGTCGTTAGCTTTCTGGTGAGTTTTCAGTAAGCTTATCAAATAACTTTCTCCCTGAAAATATATTACCTAAATTCACCACTATACTCCTGAACACGAATATGTACAATTTGAAAATGAAGCAGGTAGGTGAGCTTTGAAAAATCTGAATCAGTATTGTATGGCCACTGGAGATCTTTCCAATCCCTTGTAATCATAACATGTATGCAACTAGATAAGACCATTTCATAGAGCCATTTTCCCAGGTCCACTTGGAGTGGTAGTACCTGTTAGTTCCTGTCCATAGTCACATGATCTCTTAAAAATTCTTTGTATTCAATAAACTGTTGTTCAAAAAGCAAACTCTTACAAACAATACACAAAATGTAAATATGACATTATTCTCTAACTACTAGGCTTAATAACCCTAGACCGGATTGACATGTCCTCACAACAAACACCACTAACTCTTTTCAACAGACTTACTGTTGTAAATATGCCTGATCCATAATTGACTTCATCAACCTGAATGGGACAATGGTTGTGGGGCTTTAAGAATACATGTATCCAATCCAGAGGGTAAGACCCCATCAAAAGGGATGTTATGGTATGACACTAAACTGGATTGATGTGAGGCTCTGTACCCTTTATATGCATTAAACTCCCAGCTGTGACAGTGTAGACCATGCAAATTTACCGAGGTATGTGGTGATGTTATGGGTAGTATGTTTTAGTAAAAAGACAATCTTTACAAAATGGGCTAAATACACTTAGTACCTTAGTCACAGACCGCTCAGCTACCACAATCCCAATCCTCAGGCATCTGGGTCACAATCCACCCACAGGTCATTCAGCATTCAGGGTGTTCAGAGGATTTGTTTATTTTATAAACAGAAAGCAGCTAACCACTGTCACCTGGTAGAGGGGAGGAGTTAAAAAATTAGTCTGCGATCTATTATTATTGAATCACGAGTTTAGAATCCTTGCAGGATGCCCCCTTAAATCCCTATGTAAAGAAAGACCTTGCATTGTCCGTCACTTTGAAAAAAAAAATGAATGTCTACTATTTAGAATTTTAAGAACAAAAGAATTCCATACTATATATTTAAATTTTATTTTTTAATTATCTTCAAAGCTTAAATAAATCTTTTATTATTTATTATCAAAAACGCAAGACCTGATGATAGTGAGTTTATATATATATATTATAGAATATATATATATTTACTTGTCTTGATTGTTTTATGTTATGGTTTCCTCAGACCATACTATACATTGACACACAATGCTTTATATATGTATAAGAATAGATAGATGCTATGTCAATTGTTTAACATTCATTCTTTCTTTTTAATTTAAACCAACTTCGAGTGATGTTATAATGCTTCACCTGAAATATTTTATATATGTTAAAATGTATTAAATACAAAGTTACATGAGAAATCTTACATGTTTATTCAGTTCATGGAATTTTATTGAGAATTGCCAATATTGATTTACCTGAGAATTAGGGACACACCCAAGAAACACCACATCAATTAGCAATAAAAGATCAGTAGATCTTTGTAAATCAGAGTGAAATGGCTTAAGAAAGATCTTGATGTTAATAATACCATACTGAATTCATAAGTTTTTTACATGTACCACCTATTATAAAAATCAGTTTGATTTATTGGATAATATTGGTGTGCAATATTCAGAGTAATATGTACTCAATATCATTGATAAAACTTGAATATCCAGGTAGTAATAGCACTTGATTACCGACAGTTTCTCGCCTATGCAATTCTCAACACCAAGTGCTTGCTTTAAGAAAATGGCATAGGCAAGACACTGTCAGCAATTACATATTCATAATTCATTTTAATAATTCTTACTAATATATAATATATAATATATATAGTATATTCAGTTAAGAATTAATGTAAAATGAATGATGAATATACATAAAGTAATGAATAGAATATATAGCTTAATAAAAATACTGAACCTGAAGTTAGTGTTAAACTTTAAGGTTTTCAGGTACTATTTTACATATGTCTGTGTGTCTATTTCTTATATACTTTGGAGAATACGGATGTATATATGATAGTATATATTATATATATATATATATATATTATGGATGTATATCCATTAACTAAAGTTTCATGCTTACTGCAACATCAGATGAGACAGTGAATATGTAAGATTTTAAAAAATGGTGCTTGTTAAAATCATAATATTTGATTTGTAAATCTGCTCTGCTAATTGTAGCATTCAGCACCTTCATATGCCCAATATTTTCTCATTTCTCTATTCATCTATATGTGTGTGTGTATATATATATAACTATATGATAAAACATGCAGAAAATAACATTTAAGACATAAGACTAAATAAATTAACAAATCCAAATTAATATAATTTATAGCTACATAATAACCACAAAGTTATTACTAATTACATCCTTTCCCTAGAATGCCCACAAGTCTAGATCATCTTCCATCATGTCATCCACAGCATATAAAGGGACACACACCACAACAAACCACTTGGATAATGATCACTAAGGCAGAAAACTGACAAGTTACCAAGCTTTATTGTCTATGCTACCCTACACTTAGATATATATACTTTGTCACTGATAGTGAGCATTCACTATTTATAACAACTATATATACATATATATGTGTGTGTGTGGAGGTACATGCTGTAATAGTTACATCAATAGAAATGGAGCTGGGGAGCACATTCACAAATCCTGTCAAGGCGTTTTGCATTCACTAGCACTAACACACTTGGGAAATGTAATGCCTCCAAATATTCTTCCTCCAGCTATGAAGTAAATAGTAGGGGGATTGAGCAACCCCTTTAGAAAGGAAAAGTGAAGTCAAATGTCGTTAAACTCTGGCTTTAAAAAAACTACCTTGTGTCCCATCCCACTCATGCAGATGGTTGGCAATATGTGTGTGTGTGTGTGTATGTGTGTATGAGAGAATACAAGTTTTGTTAATTAACACTCAAGGAAGGTATCGTTACAAGTTCACTTAATTGTAATACAATTGAAAGAGTTTTCAAAAATGTCTCTTAACATCTAAATTTTATACCTTCCTAGCAGCTACAAATCAAGGACTCAACACTTTCTCTACAAAAAGCGACTCTTTTCATACTTAGGACATTTCACTCACTAACTTTGCATAAGCTCTACCTTGTAGTATCATCAACTTGTGTCACATGAAACATGATACAAGCTTAACATCTAAATCTTTAACACCTTTTTCTACCGCTACAAAATCAAACGACTCAACACTTTCTCTAACTAAAACAACTCCTTTCTCATATTAGGAACAATTTCACTATACAACATGGTATAAGCTCTTCCTTGTAGTCCTCATTGCTAATGATCCATATTCTGGTTCTCTTAAGTTTGCTCAGGCAATAATACTATTCTTGTTATTACTTTATTGGGAAATGAAATTTTTTCAGATGATGAAATATAAGTTTAATACAGTGGAAAGAGTTTTTCAAAATGTTTCCTCTTATTATATGAAACCAGGTAAATAGTCAAACAGAAGAAAGAAGTTGTTCAAATGCATTTTTTGGCCTTTGCTAATTTGTTCCATACTAAGTGGACAAAGATTCAGCAAGTATCAAGAAAATGGTCAGCTTGGATAGACGCGACACTGACCAATGGCCTTCAACATTCCTATTCTGCAAGGTTAACAAAACACTATTAAGATTAGTAGTATGGAAATCAATTTACAAAGAATTGTGGCTAAGAATCTTTGAGATAGTTAAACAGCCAAACAAGCAAGTGGATCTAGTCTATAAGTCTTTAAGCAGGTCAATAATGCCAGAAATAAATTTCAGGGCATTGAATATAAACAATAAGTTGAGGGTTTGTGATTAATAATAAATGATGATAGCATTTCTAGCAGTGTGGAAAATGTAACAATACTTTATATATATATATAAATTATAGAAGTAAAACAAACAAAGTGTGTGTTTGATATGGTTTTTTTTAAGCCAAAAATTTTTGGCCGAATATGTGCTTAATTGAAGTTGTACTAATTTTTCTCGATTTGTTTTAGGCTTAACATTTTTGAATAGGTATGCCCGCCTAAATTCATTAATTAATTAATTAAATTTCAAATTAGTTACGATCTTCAATTAGCAACATATTTCTCTAATTATAAAATATATAACTTGACGTTATATTTGTTTAATGTTATTATTGGTAGGAAATTTGGAATCAGAGCCTGAGTTCAAATCCTGGGTTGGCAG
>CM042161.1:62323350-62342333 GCA_023376005.1 Doryteuthis pealeii | reverse complement strand
GAGAGTGATATTAAAGTAAAATCTAACAAAAACTTGGTTTTTTTTTTTTTTTTTTTTTTACCAAAAAAAAAAAAAAGGTTTTTTTTTAACATTTTTTCGCTTCATGGTAATTATGCCTCCCTTTCTAAAAGAAAATTTGTTTTTTCCCTTTTTTAATTAACCAAAGGTTAATAAAAGGATGAATATTGTTTTTTAAAAACACAACTGAGGCAAACTTTTAAAATACAATGGAATTGCGGGTTCTAATTGAAGTCCAAGTTGGGGGGGCCCAAATTATTAAAAAAAAAATTAAACCAATTTCCAAATGATTAAATTTTAATGCATTTTTTTTTTTTTTGGGTTGAATAGCAAAAGGAATTGTGCAAGTGGCAAGTACCCTCTATAATATCAAACACGGGTGGTGTTCATTTTTTCTGTTTTCAATGGGTTAAAAAATTCAACTCCAGGGGTACATTTGAGGTTTATACAGTATTATTGAAAAAAAAGAAGTTTTTTGAGGTGCTTTCCACAATGAAAATCAGTGAATAAATTGGTGTTTATGGTGCTAAGGAGACTATTTTTGAAAAAAAATATGTTTCATTTATAGTTTTAAGCTGGGTAGCGTGACATATGAAGTCAATGGCACTGGTTACTGACTGTTTTTCTTGATATTGAGTGTTTAAAATCTACAAATAGATTGTAATATATATATAATATATTATATATATATATAATTATTATATATATACGTGTGTGGTGTGTGAGATAGTTAAAAAAACAGTTAACTCAGTTAAAAAAAGGCTTTTTGCAAAAATATTCTTATACATTTTGCAAATATTTTTTTACATTCTTTATTGTATTTTGTGCCAAAATAACTTTTTTATATGTAGGCCAATTGAATAATAATAAATGAAAGAATGGAAGAAAGAAAGTTAGAGTTTAACACAAAAGTGAAGAAATGAAGGAAGGGTAAACAAGTTAATATATTCCATTTTTTTTGTGAATTTATTTTTGCATGTTTTATGCTCCTATAAAATCAACTTTGGCCATATATAAAAATATATTTTTAAAAATATGCAAAATGATTTTTTATAAAAATTTTTTTAGCCAACTGTCTTTTTTTAATTATAATGTTATACGGAGATATATATATATATTATATGTAAGTCATCCCAGACACTGTGTTTTGATGTTTTCACATTTTAATCAGTGTGGCTAGACACTGCAATATTTCTGACAGGAGTTGAAACCTGACTGACTTTTCATCAGCATGGTTTTAACTCTTGGCGTCGACAATCCCATTAAGGAGTGGTTGTTTAAATGATAGATACATACATCAGTGTATATATTTTATGATCACCAGAGAGAGATCAAATCTGTAAATTAAGACGATATTATATATATATATAATATATGAGTAGCAGAGGATAGTAATTCGAAATAGAGGAAAAAGCAGATAAAGTACATAAAATTGGAGGTGAAATATCATTTAAATTAATTGTGTGTTTTTTTAAATCCACTTTTTATTCTATTTTAACCAACACACAACACACACACAACCATATTTATATTATATATATATATACTGTGTGGTGGTGTGTGTGTGTGGTGTGGTTGAAAAATAGAAGAAAAGTGATAAACAACACAATACTAAATTTAAATGATATTTGATGTTGAAAAAAAATGAAGATGAATTGAAAAAAACCAGATGAATTTGAAAAAACCAAATGAATTTGAACCCCCCCAAAAAAACAGGACTTAGTTTGATAGTATTATATATTAAGAGAATAATGCTAGATTTATCAATCTTTTTGTGTTGTTTATTATGTGTATTGACTAACAGAACTTTTTGGTTTCTTAATTCATGATTCACTCACAATTTATATCTTACATTCTAAATCTAAGTGAATAAACAACGAAAATTGTTTGAATTTAGCATTATTTTTTAATTAAATACCATCAACAAGATTGTATTTTCAGTTTCTCTCTTTATCTAGGTGAATTAGTTTCTTATAGTGACAATACATTATATATATGGTGTGTGTGTGGTGTGTGTGTCTTGTGTGTTTATTAATATAAGTTTGATATATTTATTAGTAAATATCTCAATATCATTGATAAATGATGTATATATAGTTAAAGGTTTGAAGACATGAAATCAATGGTGTTTGGTAACTGATTGTTTTTAACCTATGCTATTTTCAAATCATAATATATGATATGTGTTGTGTGTGTGTTGTGTGTGTGGTGGAGAAAGGTAGACAAACACAGGATGTTGTAGATAATGGATTTTATTGTAGGTAGTATAACATCCATTTTCTACAACATCCCGTGTTTGTCTACCTTTCTCATCTAGTGTCGGATTAATCTCCTCATATTTCTCATATATATATATATATATAATATATATAATATAATTATATGAATTATGGAATTAATCGACAGTTATGAAATATTAACATTTTGAAAAACATATGATGTTTGTTATGTGATTGCTTGAACAGTTGTCAGAATCACATAAACATCATATGTTTTTCAAATGTTATATTTTCATATATTATATATATATATATATATTATGTATATTATATTTCATTTGAATGAACAAGACTGTCACTGTTACCAGTACATTTTTCAGGTCTATTTTGATACATTTTCAAAAACCTTTTTAAAACAATTTCTTTCACGAGAATTTTTCTCCTGATAATGATGAAGATAAGAACTAATTGAAAACAATTTCAGAGATAATAACTGAAAAGTAATATTCCTGTTTTTATTATCACTTTTTGTTGATATATATTATATATATATATATATAGTATATCTATAAGTCAAATTATTGACTCATCTTGATTGATCATATATGTTCTCTTAGACTGCTTTAAGACAACTTTTAATTCCCATTTTGGTTGCAAAGAAATAACTAAGCCAAGGAGAAGAAAAGTGACTCATCTTATCAGAAAATGTTGTCTTGTGTATAAAAAGTATTTACACAAACAGTCATTAAATTGGATGAAATTTGAAATTCTTTCAATAATCAGAATGTAATCAATACAAAGACAAAATTTTTAGATCAATTTCGATAAAACTTCATATAGTTATAAAGCAATGGTAATTAAATGTCAAATTGTGGACTTGATTATTTGGATGATAAAAAATAAAAAATAAAAAAATGAAATATTTTTTCTATATTATCAAATTACATTTCTAATTGTATTATATTTTAACTTTCAGAAAAAAGAAATCATTCCTGCTTCTTGTGTTGAATCAGGAGCCAACTTCGACCCTCAGAGTTTAATGCCATGAATAAAATTTGTATTATGTGGATTATTCGGACTTTTGTCTATCTTAATTGGTATCTGTTCAACGTTTCGGACGTATGCCCTCCAGCCTTCTTCAGGTATTTCTTGTTGGTTGGGAATCCTTCCTTGAACTTGGGACCTTCTTGTTATAATCAGTAGCCTTCATGGGACTTTGACCAGCCTTTATTCAAATCAAGGGATATATCTATTCTCATTCTGTAACCAGACAGGATACAGTTGTTAAGCTGTGTAATTATATTCTATGTTATGTCACCCTTGGAACTAGGATTGAATCTGCAGTTTAGAGATAAGGTCACTTAGCACTGTATTAATTTCAACACCTATAGTCTACTATACATCTTGTTCAATTGAAGGTCGGAGGCGCTTCGATGAAAAACATTGTGTATTTAAAATATTAGATAAAGACACTAGTCAAATAAATAATTATCAGCCTCATCTTCAAAAATTCAGAAAACAAATACAATTATTTAAAGGAGTCAAATTGATTTCTTATTTGAATGAAAGCCAAAAAAAAAAACCAACAAACAAACAAAAATTGAAAAACCTCCATAAACCATTATCCCCAGCATATCGTAAATGTCTCACTACTATTTTCTACAAGGGTGGCTTTGGTATTGAAAAACATGAAAGGGTGATATTTCTATTAAGCAAAGAAACTAAACAACCTTTTTATCACTGTTTCCACGTTAATGTTTCTTTTAGATTTTTAACATAGATAACATCATTTATTTACTTCATGAGTCTTCTTCAGATAGCATTGGCCATATTCTGTCAAGTGTTGGGAATTTAGTTACACGCAGACATAGATGGAAAATTAGGTTAGTGTTTTCTGAGTTTAATGGGCTACGTAATTTAGTACACCAACTTCTAAGATTTTAGTCACCACTATAAAGATAATTAAAATAAATTAAAATTATCTTTAAAAATAAGCAAAATAGACTTTATGAATAAAGGCAAAGGGGGGAAAGGGTTATGTATTTCTATAAAGTGGATGTCATATTCAGTCATCATCAGTGATTTTGACTTTGTTAAGAAAGTCTTGTTAAAATTAATAATGGTTGAATATTTAACTAGATAGAAGTTATATCTTGCTAGATGCCTACTTGCAACTTTGCATCCGCTACTGACTGTAGGAAAAATGGGTTGGAATAAATAGGGGTTCCATTGTAAGTGAATGGTTAGCAAGCTAGTCTTGGCCAATCATTTATGAATAGCTTGTCAAAACTTCCTGCTTGGATGCTGCAATAAATGGTTTGGGTAAATAGGGCTTTCATTGGTGTAATGAGTTAGCAAGTTAGTCTTGCCAGATCTTAATGTCTTACAGTTCAGTCTTACTGGATGTCTGTGGTGAATGGGTTGGGAATGGCTTCCCTCATGGTGTAATGGTTAGCAAGCTAGTCTACAGATCAATTACTACTTATAGTGAGTTCGATCCCTGCTTCATGTCTGTGACAAATGGGTTGGGTAAATAGGTCTTCCATCATGGTGTAATGGTTAGCAAGTTCCTCTTGATACTTATTATGGTGAAATAGTGAGTTCAATCTGCTTCTGTTGTGAACAAAATGGGTTGGGTAAATAGGTTTCCATCATGGTGTATTATGGTTACAAGTTCTCTCTTGAATCTCCATCACACTGCTGAATAGTGAGTTTCATCCTGTTTCATGTCTTGCGACATAATGGGTTTGGGTAAATAGGTTTTTCCCATCATGGTGTATGGTTAGCAAGTTCCTCTCTGAATACTCCATTATGCCCTGAATATGTGTTCAATGCCCTGTATTCTGTTGCGACACATGGTTGGGTTAAATAGGTCTTCCCACCATGGTGTAATGGTTAGCAGTTTCTCTCTGAATATTCCATTATGCTGAATAGTGGAGTTCAATGCCTGTTCATGTCTGCGCAAATGGGTTGGGTAAATAGGTCTTCACATGGTGTAAATGGTTAGCAGTTCCTCTCTGAATTCTTATGCTGAATATGAGTTCATCTCCTGCTTCATGTCTGTGACAAATGGGTTAGGTAAATAGGTCTTCGCATCATGGTGTTGGTTAGCAAGTTCTCTCTAATATCCATTAATGCTGAATAGTGAGTTAAG
The DNA here is from genome assembly GCA_023376005.1 of Doryteuthis pealeii. Classification (NCBI taxonomy): domain Eukaryota; kingdom Metazoa; phylum Mollusca; class Cephalopoda; order Myopsida; family Loliginidae; genus Doryteuthis; species Doryteuthis pealeii. The sequence continues at coordinate 62,336,942 of CM042161.1, read as the reverse complement.
TCCCTGTTTTCATGTCTGCGACAAATGGTTCGGGTAAATAGGTTTCATCATGGTGTAATGGTTTAGTACTTTTTCTGAATACTCCATCACTGTGAGAAGTGAGTTCAATCTCACTGAATGTCTATGGCGAATCGGGTTGGGTAAATATTACACTTGCATATACATAGAATCATAGGTGTACCAAATTTAAAATTTCTGTGGGCATGTCTGAGTATGATGGTATTAAGTGGGTGATCGCTTTTATCTTTAATCAGGTCCAGACTGATGCCCATTTATATTCAAATACGGACTGTCAAGTCTCTATTTTGGGTTGATTTGGGAGGGAGGTGGGGTGTGTGAGTTAAGAAATATTATACTAATCCCCTACAAGAAACTTATGTGCACATCATACTAGCAGAGGCCATTGTTTGAAATGCTTTTTTCCTATTAAGCTCCATGTCAGATGAGTCCTTTTAATTTAACTCTTCTTTGTGTTGTTTTTTATGTTTCCGCCTGGATTGCAATTCCACCCACTCGTCCAGCCACCTCACTCTAAACCCAAGAGGCATTTTGAGCACAGAAATTCTTTTCTCTGTGACGTGTCCATGATTACTGTCTTTTTGGTCAATATTTTTCAAGTTTCTGTTGGCAATGCTGTTGGAGTGTCCAAAACATAACATGCACAGGTAAGAATTAAAGGCTACAAGTGATTAAGGCCATGTTGGCAGGGCAGGTTTTGATGCGGAGGGGGGGAGCGAGAGGGCAAGGAATTGGTTGGGAATGGGTGTGTGCGAGGAAAGAAACATAAGTTAAAAAAGTGGATATTTGCTGTTGATATATTATCCTCACACACAAACAACAAATTGTTCTGTGAGTGGGTATATATATATTATATAATATAATATACACGACACAACCCACATGTAGCACAGGTTTTGTACTATATATATATATATTTAATATATATATATATATAGTGCACGCACGGTTTTAGTATATATATTTATATTATATTATATATATATATAGAGAAGAGAGAGAGAGAGAGAGAGCTTGAGTGTATATATATATATAATATATATATATATGAAGAAGATTTGGGTATAAATGTTATATATTAGAGAGAGATTGGGTAATATATATATTATATATTATATATTAAATACACACAAGATTTGATATATATTAGAAAGAAAGATTTGGGTATTATATGAATTATATATATATTTACAACAAACCAGAGATTTGAATATATATATATTATATATATAGTATCGAATTAATTTGGGCATGTATATATATATTTTAATATATTTATACAGAGGAGAGAGTAGGATGTTGGGTATATATATATGTATAGAAATGATTTGGGCAATGTATATAATATATATATATCATGAGAGAGAGTTAGTAGATTTGGGTATATATATATATATATTATTATTACTCATATCAGTAGAGTTAGGATTTGGTTATATTATATATATAGATATCATGGCTTAGATAATCATATATGCACACACTTAAATGATTATTTTATCAATATCCTCAGTATATAGAATTATTTACAAGCTTACTCATTGCAAGGTGATCTACTAAGTTTACCTTAGTCGTCACATGGTGAAGTAGAGGGCACCCAGTCAGAATAAACTCCTTTAACAATTGTTTACTAATGGCAGCTTCCCTAACATTAAACCCATAGTTATTTTAAGCTTAATTGTGGCACCAGTGGAGAAATGACTACACACAATGGTCTGCTAATCAAGCTTTAAAAACCATTGTATGTATACAAAGCATTGTAATTTAAAACATATTTTATATTCAAATTATCAACTGATATTAAAAACATCTTGTGTGTGGATATAGTTACTTACTAAGCTTATCTTGGATGCAGCACAGGGCTGAAGTATGGGGCACTGGTGAGAATTGAACTCCTAAAATCGTCTGCAATCTAGCTTGTTAACATTAAACCATGTGAGGTGCCTCATAATTAAATATATATATAATTTGACACTGATTGGATAACAGAAAGAGATTCTTCTGTATATATATTATATATATTTATATACACATTACACATTCTGTCTCAAGTTTCTCAAACTTCTCCTTATATATAATAACAAAAGTCAGCTACAGGTGGAAAGTTTGGTGTGTGTGTATATATATTACACATACTACATGTATGTAATGCATATACAAAATCTTTCCACTGTATCTATATGTTTTATTTAATTATAGAAGTATAAGAAACATTGCTTTAAAGAGTGTGTGCGTGTATATATATATATATATATATAATTAGGACATACATAAACACCCACTATACTGAAGATCTGCTTTCTGTTATCTCAATCAGGTCAGTTTTGTTTTTATTATTTGTTTTTATCTTAAACTAGCTGAGACCTGCTTGAAATAGAATTGCAATTTACACTCTCTTACACGTAGACATATGCATAACAAATTGTTTACTCTTTCATCAATCTAAAGCCATTCTCAGGTGTTGTCAAAAAGTCTAAATTCAAAGAATTAAGTGTATAAAACATTGTCTATCTGAGATAATAAAGTGAGTTCAATTCTATCAAAGGCGACTGTCAGAAATAATTTGCTTACTTAAGATGTTTTATGTCTTGACTTGCACAATGATTTTTCAGAGAATGTTTGTTTTTATGGCTATCAACCTCAGTGGGTAATTTTAATGCCAATAAGTTTTGAAATAATCATTCTTAATGGATAAACAAATTTTTTTATAAATACATTTTCTATTTAACCCATAGATGGGACCCTAACAGGTACTACCATCCGGGTCAGAGTGGCAAGGGAGCAATGGTGATGAAGGGGTGCTCCACATTCCCCAAACTCCAAAACTGGAACTCAACCATCAGATAGGTTTAACGTATTCCAGGACATGTAGACCCGCAGCCCGCCTTCTAGCATCCCATATGATAAAAAGGGGTGGGGCTTGCCTATAAGGGCAATAGGGTTGGGAAATCATATAGGTGTAGGGCTTGACGTGACATCATGGATCTTTAAATTTTGAACCATTAAACTCAATATTAAATGAAGTTCATTTTTACTAGATAGAGAGAGAGAGAGAGACAAAGTATTGATAAAATTTTTGGAGGCACCATATCTATATATTCTAAGGGTCAGTTCTAAAAATAAATAACAAATGAGAACAAATAACAGAAGAAATCAAAAGAAAAAAAAATCATTTGCAAAAGTTTAATTTTTTTATTTAATTTTTGTTTTTTTTTCAAATAAAACAAAGTTTATCATTAGGGGTGTTTCAGAATACAGATATAAAATTGAATGTGATATTTTGGTCTGTTTTGCTGCTGTTCTTTTCAGTTGATAGAAAAGATGTTAGTGATTTCAAAGAAAATTGTTGATATTTAAAGGCACATTGTTACAACTTTGGAAATTTGTACAATTTCTATGAGTGGTCGGAGGGCTAAATTGGTATCAGCCAGTCAGCGAGGGTGTATATCCCTTTTCAATAGCGCTAGACCAAGGAAGATTGTTTTGGAGTCTAGGCTGGAGGTCCCATCTCATCAGCTCCTTACTTACGAAGATCCATGCTACTCATACGCTGAGTGGCGAGACCGGTTCGAACTAGGACCTTTTTGTGGTTTCTAGCCGAATGCTCTACAGATGAGCTAACCGTTAGAAAACAAGATAAAAGATTTTCCATTTTTATTTTTCATATATAATCTACAATAATTTTAGCTGAATATTATCATTTACTATAACTATAACATTTTCAAACTCAGGGAGATAATTCGATAGGGATAATAAGATACTTGATTGTTTTCATCCAGACTTACCAAATACATACTAACACACGTGGTGCAGCCTGTTTAACAGGACCATCTGAAGAGAACTGGAACTCCCTGGATGCTAAAATACTTATGCAATGTAACCTAGATAGGCTGGCCACGTTAACAGACTGGAGATGAAGACCTACCAAAGTAGATTCTGTACTCTCAACTAGAGAGGGATCACATGGATAGTGACACAAAGCTCAGTAAGCAAAAGACAACATCAGCAGAACCTGAAGGACTTCACTCCATCGGCAGTTGGGCAAGACGCAACAGAGACCGAATGAATTGGAGGGAAAGTTGATTCACAGTGGTGTCATTATTGATACAATGGGGACAGAATTGAATGTGAGAAGCGCTAAAAAAATTAGTCTTACATCCATTATTACTGGGAATCATGTAGATGGATCTTCACAGGATGCCATAAATTCTTATGTAAAAAGACTTGTGTTGATCCAGCCAGGTGAGGCATCAGAAAAAAAAAGCCGACAGACACTTGGACAAAAATAAAATAGTTTCAGCTGGACATATGACATAAATACAACATGGGGGCACTGGTGTAATGGCTGAGTCATAGAAATTGGATTGTCACCGAGTTATCTAGAGAGGCTGTCTACCATCTCACAGTGCTAATACCTTGGAAAGGTTTACATTAACTGCTCTCTCCAGATATGGGTAACGGAGGAGCTTTAACCTGGTTAGGCAACAGTCTATGGAGGAGAAAATCCGATTCAACTACCTCTTAAATTCTGCTAGAAAATTGACGGGTGTACATTCTGCTCTGTGGAGGTTTGGTAAATATGTCACATAATTGTTTTATAATATGTATGATAGATTATGACTTAGAAGAATATATGTAGAAGTTATTCATTACTACATATCTATGCATGATCATCACGGTAGGTGATTGGATGGTGATGCTGACAACATGAACAAAAACTGGAGAACGAATTGGGTTTTTGCATAATCAGAGAAAGCAACACCAATCAACTTACTATTTATGTGCCCTTGGACTATGTCATCCAAATAGGTGAATTTCATCTTCTACCATTATGACACGCTCTAGTGAATGACTTTTTTGTGCCGAAGGTACAGTTGATTAAATTGTTTTCTTCATGAGTTTGGCTGTCAAACTCAATAATAAAGAGTGTATATTACATGTCATAATGACTACACACCGGGTCAAGGGAAAATTATATAGAAAGTCATGGTCACAATTATGGCCTGTAACTTTCAATATTAATGTAGAATATTTTCGTTAAAAAACAAAAAAAAAACAACAAAGAGGAATCTTATGGACAGCTTTGGTCTATTGACAACTTGTTGGAAAAAAAATGAAATTGGGTTTACAAGGAATGAAAAAGAAAGGAAAGGAGACAAAAGAAACAAAAAAAGAGAAATGATGGAAAGAAGAAAAAAGAAAGAAATCTAGACATAGGAAGTAAAAGAAAAACGAAAAGAGATGTTCATGGAACAAGAAAGAAAGAAAAGTTTAAAGTGAAAAAGAAAGATGAAAAGAGAATGAAAGGAAAAAGAAAAAGTAAAGAAGGAAAGGAAAGAAAAAGAAAAGAAAAGGTGTAAGTGAAAAAAATGAATTTTCCAACAAGGATGAAAAAGGGGGAAAAAAAGAAAAGATAAATGTCGAACGAAAAAGAAAAGAATACGTGGCATGAAAGGAAGAAATAGAAAAGAAAAAGTTTGAAAAAGAAAAAAAGAAGGACGAAAATAAGTATGAAGAAAGGAGAAAAAAAGAAAACTTAAGAAAATAAAGGGTTTGGGGGAAAAAAGATAGTAAAATGAGAAACTATTTTTATATAGATTTTGGTTATTTTCTGTTTATTTCTAAGATTTGGCAAAAAAAATTGAAGGGTACCGACTAATGCCAAGAGTGTGTGTGTATATTATGTATATATATAATATTCATTGGCTGCAGCAGTGCGCAGGTTAAATTTTGGAGTTTTCCTTCTCCATAGACATTGCCTTGAAAGGTTTGTAGGATGCTCTCTCCCGGTGGTTTTTCTACGCGACTGCTACATCAGTATTTTATGTCCTGCGTATGTTATTTGCTAGATGGCGTTGACGAAAGGCTTCATGCGCTTTGATCAGGTTTTGTTTTTTCGTCTGCTGGATGTCTAGCATCCTCATCACGCAGATAGGCTTGGTTGGGTAGGTTAGTTGCTGATACGATATGAGCAGGTAGTATGTTTTACATAGTCCAGTGCGCATATGCGAACTGACAATGGCTAATGTGGAGTCACTTGGAGGGGATTGGTTTGTGCAAGCCTATTCCTCATTAAAAAAAAGCTTCAGGCAAGGCATTGCTTGATTGCAATACATGTTCTTGTCTTTTAATATGTTTTTGAAACTCATCACATTATATTGTTTTGAATGTGAGCTTTTTTTCTTCTTTTTTTTTTTTTCTTTTTTTCTTATTGTTACTATATCAGCAATGGAATACTTGAATGCGAGTTTTCTGCCATCCATCATATATCTATATATAAAGCTAAGCCTTGAAGAGGTTAGGATTGTTAAAACACTTGTAAAAATAATCTGAAATGGGAAGCTGGAATTGAAGAGAATGACTGGAGATTCATGTTGGATGATGATGTAATTTTGTTTTCAGAGTGAAGATGAGAATGAAAACTAAAGCTCACTTCAAAAGGAATAACATTATATTGGGAGAACATGTTGTCAATTCTGCTTTCTAAGGCTGGATATGTTAATCATAGAAATTCATCAGGGACATTCATGCAAATTCAGGAAAACAATGTGTCTTTGTGCAATCTGTAACAAATCTCTAAGTAGCTTTCTGGTTAAGATACTATGGTGGTGCATAAGATCATTTTATATCTGATTCATTGATTCCACGGAGGACGTTCTTCATTTTGCGATCAACTTTGTGGATCTGCAGTTTGAGGAGTCTTTGGGGCTCATAAGAGCAAAGGTGGTAGTGGAGTTTATAGATTTGTGAGGGGAAGCATTGTTGTGATTTGCTAATTTTGTATATATATATTATAATATTATTTATAAAGTAATCTATAGTGAAACTATAAGTTTGCCTTAATTGCTCTTCGGCAAGATCGACTCTTATATATATATATATATTATATATAATAAATTGTTTTTTCTTTTGGCCATATTGTACCATAGATTATTTTTGGTTGTAGTTATTTGGCTTTTTTTTTTTTTCAAAATTTTTTTTAATGGTTGGTAGTTCTTTTTACAATCAAATATTTGCTTGGTTTTTTTTTTCTCGCAGGATTTACAACAGTTGGTATATTATTATATTTTACGAAATGCGGATACATTTAAGGGTTGCAAGAATGTATGTTTGATTTGGAAAGGCGTGAATTGAACTTAAAATTAAAATATTGTCATGTGAGATGCTTGTTACTATTTTATGGTTTGTTATACTTTTATATTTCAAACTATTGATATTTTCATATTTGACATTATAAATTGTCTGTACATTAATGCCAAACTTAAATTGTAAACCAGTTCGCATTATTAGTAGGCAATATTTCCTCTACAGACAATGATGTCATATATGATGAGGAAGGCATGGAGTGCTATGGCAGTTTACAAACATATGGAGTATCTTGATCGTCTGCTAAAATAAAAATGGGAAATCTTCAAAGCTGAAGGCTGTGCGTACTACTGAATGGTTGACCTTTGAAAAAAGCATGACAATGATACTGCAGCGCTGTTTTGAATATCTGGAAGCTAGAACCATAAAACGAGTGTACGACATTTACTCTTACCTCAATCATCCAAATAAAGATGGAACAAGCCTGATTGACACAAATGGAGAACAAAGACAAAATGACAGTGTAATTGCTTGTTTGGATCATACCCATGAATAACTCAGTGTTAGCTAACTACCAAAACTTAACATTCATGCCGCTTTCTGTGCAGACATGATGCCGTGTAGAGGACCTGACATAGGGATAGATGGTGGAGACTAGTAAAGGGATCCACTCTATAAAGCAAAACTTGATGATTGATGATGACATGTTACATTTTTGCCTTTCTTCATTCTAAACAAGCTTATTTTTTTTTATATAAATAACTAAAACCGTTTTATCTAGAAAGTCTGCACTTTTAAAATTTAAGCTAGTACATTTTTTAACAACAGTTTTTTAAGTGGCAACACAAGATTGTACAAGTGGCAGCACTTTATCAGATAAACTAATTCTATAACAGTTGAAATGATATAATAATGTGAATAAAATCTAGATATTTAAAACTGTCAATGGGCAATTAATCAATACATTTATCAGCAACTTTTGATGAAACATAAGATTGTGCACGTGCAGTTACTTCCATACTCACTAAACCTAGCTCTGTATACGCTGATCTCATCTCAATCTATCATGTTGTGCTGCAGCAACAGTTTGAATAACTTCTCATAAGGGATGAGTCTAATTGTTTGTCTAGATGAGTCAGTGACAATTCTAATATGTTTTTCTGCGCATATGACCTGAAAGAACGTGGAGTAAATTTGACTTGAAATGTTTTACAGATACATAAAGATGAGGACAATAGTCTGAATAATCAAATAATAATAATCATCAAGCTCATCTCAAGTTCAGAGAAATAGTGGGAATACAATCAAGATGAGGATAGACGCCTATCCATAATAATACATCTAAGACTCAGTTGTATTTTAGCAAGCAACCAATGACACATTTTCTCTTCAATTTTCAGATGAGGCTTGATGATTATTATTATTTGGATTATTCGGTCTTATTGTCCTCATTCTTTATTGTTTTATCTCCACTATTTCTCTGATTCTTGCGAGCAAGGCTTGATGATTATTATTATTTGGATTATTCAGACCTATGTCCTCATATTTTATTGTTATCTGTAAAACATTTCAGTCAATTTACCTTCCGCTTTCTTCAGGTATATGTCGGAGAAAAAACATATTGAGAATTGTCACTGATCATCTAGACAACAATCTAGACATCATCACTTTATTGTAGAAGTTATTCAACTGTGCTTGCATGCACAACATTGATGATGAGGATTTGATGAAATTCAGCTGTATACAGAGCTAGGTTTTAGTGAGTATGGAAGGTACTGCACGTGCACAATCTTATGGTTCATCAAAGTTGCTGATTAGAATGTATTGAGAATTGCCATTGAAGTGGGTTTATATCTAGATGTTATACTTTATTATAGTCATTGTTCCTGTGTATAAGAATTAGGTTTAGTCTTATAAAGGTGCTGCTTGTACAATCTTGTGTTGCACTAAAAATGTTTGTTAAGAGATGTTGCTTTATAATTTTTTAAAAAGTTGGCAGACTCTTCTAGATAAATAGGTTTTTTAGTTATTTTATATAAAAAAATAAGGCTGTAGAATAGAAATGCAAAATTTATAACATGTCATCATCATCATCCAAGTTGTGCTGATAGAGTGGATTCCCTTTACTTGAGTCCTCACCATCTATCCCTATTGTAGGTCTCTACACGCTCCAGTGTCTTGCAAGAGCTGATGATGTAAGCCTTTTGCTAGTTAGCTAACGACTGATGTATTCATGGGTATGAATCCACAGGCAAATATCACCTGTCATTTTGTCTTTTGTTTCTCATTTGTGTCAATCATGTCTTGTTCATCTTATTGGATGGATTGAGGTAAGAGGTAAATGTCGGTACATCTGCTGTTTTATGGGGTGCTGTTCAGAATATGTTAAAACAGGCGTGCAGTATCATTGTCTACTTTTTTCAAAGTGTTTCAACCATTCAGTAGTAACAGACACAGCCTTCAGCTTTGAAGAATTCCCATTTTATTTTAGCAGAGCGATCAGATATCCATATGTTTGTAAACCTGCCATAGCACTCCATGCCTTTACCTATGCATATTTGACATCATTTTTCTGTAGAGGAGATATTGCTACTAAGGTATGGCGAACTGGTTTATTAATTTTAGAGGTTTGGCATTTTATGTACAGACAATTTATAATGTTCAAATATGAAAATATCAATTGTTGGAAGATATAAAGTATAACAAACTAAAATAGTTAACAGCTAGTCTCACATGACAATTATTAATTTTTATGAGTTCAATTCTCACTTGTGCCTTGTGCAATCTGAACTATGCATGTTCTTTTTGTTTTTTTCAAAGCGCCTTGCATGGTAATATATGTTTATCCAGCTTGTCTGTGGTATATATATATATATAATATACCAAACTTGTTGGTAAATCCTCGCGGTGAGAAAAAGCAGGCAGAATAGTTTTTGATTGTAAAATATACTACTCAAACATTAAAAAAAAATTTTTGAAAAACAGAAAATCCAAGATATCGTAGCAACCAAAAAAATCTATTGGTACAATATTTGGCCAAAAGAAAACAATTTATATATATATATCTATTATATATATATATATATAAGAGTCGGATCTTAGCCTGAAGAGCATTAAGCAAACTTTAGTAGGTTTTTTCTGACTCATTAGATTTATCTTTTTTTTATATATATATTATATATATATAGCAATAGCATAATTTTACAGATCATTGCTGTCTCACAATCCTATAAATCCCTACCAGAACTTTGCTCTTATGAGCCCTCAAATGACTCCCAAACTGCAGATCCACAAAGTTTTTGATGCATATATGAAGAAGTCCTTCCTGTTGAATCAGAATGAATCAGATGATAAAATTTGATGCTTATGCACCACCATATGTATCTTAAGACCAGAAGCTGACTTAGAATTTTGTTACAGATTGCACAAGACACATTGTTTGTTCCTGGAATTTGCATGAAATTGTCCTGATGAGATTTTCTATGATTGACTATCCAGCCTTAGAAAGCAAATTCGACAACTGTTCTCTCCAATTATGACAGGTGTATTCTTTTGAAGTTGATGCTTGAGGTTTTCATGCTCAATTCTTTCACTCTGAAAACTGGTACAGTCATCATCCACATGAATTTCTCCAGTCAGTTTCTTCAATTCCAGCTTTCCCAATTCTCAGGATTTATTTTTACAAGGTTGTTTTTTAAGCAATCCTTAAACCTCTTCCAAGGCTTAGGCTTTATATATATATATATGATGGATGGCAGCAAACTCGCATTTCAAGTATTGCCATTGCTTGATATAGTAACAATAAGAAAAAAAGAAAAAAAGAAGAAAAAAAGCTCAACAGTTCAAACAATTAATGGTGAGTTTCAAAAACATATAAAGGACAAGACATGTATTGCACATCAAGCAATGCCTGTGGCCTGAAGCTTTTTTAAGTGAGGAAAGGCTTTGCCAGAAACCAATCCCATCTCTAAGTGACTGCACATTTGAGCCATTGTCAGGTGCATATGGCGCTACTGTACTATGTAACCCAGTACTACCTGTCTCATAGTCGGGTTATCAGCACTAAACCGGTTACCCCACCAAGCCTATCTGTGAGGAGGATGGCTAGACATCCAGCAGGACGAAAACAAAACCTTCAAAGGGGCCGATGAAGCCTTTCGCTCAACGGCCATCTAGCAAATAACATCGCGGGGACATAGAAATACTTGGATGGTAGCCAGGCGCGTCAAAACCACCGGAGAGATGCATTCCTCAACCTTGTCAAGGCAAGTGTCTAGGAGAAGGAAAACTCCAAAATTTAACCTGCGGCAGCTGCTGCAGCCAATGATATTATATATATATATACATATATATACACACACTCTTGGTGACCATTATTGGTACCCTTTCATTTTTTTTTTGCCAAATCTTTGAGAAATAAACAGAAAATAACCAAATCTATCTTATAAAATAGTTTTCTCATTTACTATTCTTTTTTTCCCCCAACCCTTTATTTTTCTTTTAAGTTTTCTTTTTTTTCTTCTCTTTTCTTTCATACTTATTTTTCGTTCCTTCTTTTTTTCTTTTCAAACTTTTTCTTTTCTTTTTTCTTCTTTTCATGCCACGTTATTTCTTTTTTCTTTTTTTCGTTCGACATTATCTTTTTTTTTTTCCCTTTTTTCATTCCTTGTGAAAAATTTCATTTTTTTTCACTACACCTTTTCTTTTTCTTTTTCTTTTTCTTTTCCTTTCTTTTTACTTTTGTCTTTTTCCTTTCATTCTTCTTTTTCATTCTTTCTTTTTTCACTTTAAACTTTTTCTTTCTTTCTTGTTTTCCATGACACATTCTTTCTTTTTCTTTTTTCTTTTTACTTTCCATGTTTAGATTTCTTTCTTTTTTTTCTTTCGTCCATCATTCCTTTCTTTTTTGTTTCTTTTTTCTCCTTTCCTTTCTTTTTCATTCCTTGTAAACCAATTTCATTTTTTTTCACTAACAAGTTGTCAATAGACCAAAGCTGTTCCATAAGATTCTTCTTTTGTTTGTTTGTTTTTTTGTTTTTTAACGAAAATATTCTACATTATATATTGAAATTTCAAAGGGTGCCAGTTAATTGTGACCATGACTTTCTACATATATATTTTCTTTGACCTCGTGTGTGTGTCATTATGACATGTAATATACACTCTTGTATTATTGAGTGTTGACAGCCAACTCATGAAGAACAACAATTTATATTCCTGGTACCTTGGCACAAAAATGAGTCTGTCACTAGAGCGTGTCGTAAGTGGGTAGGAAGAATGAAGATCCTTATTTGTATGACATGTCAAGGGCACATAAATAGTGATTGGAGTTGGGTGTTGTCTTTCTGCTGATTATGTCAACAATGCGTTCTCAGTTTTTGTCATTTTGTCAGCTTGTCACCATCCAATCACGTGATGATCTATGCATAGATTATGTAGTAATAATAACTTTACATATATTTTCTTCTAAGTTTTTCATAATCTATCTATACATATATAAAAGGCAGTTATGTGTACATATTTACCAACCCCTCCACATGAGCAGGATGTGACACAAGGTCAATTTTTTTAGGCAGAGATTTAAGAGGTTTTGAAATCAGAGTTTTCCTCTCTAGACTGGTTGCCTAACCAAGGTTAAGAGTCTGCCCTGCTCGTTACCCATAGCTGGAGGGAGAGCAGTTAGATGTATACCTTTCCCAAGGGTTTAGCACTGTGAGATGTAGACAGCTCGTCTAGGATTTGAACTCGGGTTGACAAGTCCATTTCCTACGACTTAGCCATTACACCATGTGCCTCCATGTGGTGTATGTATGTGCATATGTTAGCTGAAACTATTTATTTTTGTCAAGTGTCTGTGCGCTTTTTTTTTTCTGATGCCTCACTGGCTGGATCAACACAAGGTCTTTTTTACATAAGGATTTTATGGGGCATCCTGTGAAGATCCATCTCATGATTCAGTAATAATGGATTGTAAGACTAATTTTTTTTTAGCCACTTCTCATATCAATTGCTGTCCATTATATCTGATGATGACACCACATGAATCATTTTCCTCAAATTCATCCAGTCTCTGGTTGCGTCTTGCCAACTACATATGGGAATGTTGAAGTCCTTCAGGTTTCTCTTGATGTTGTCTTTGTACCTGAGCTTTGGTCAACCGATTCCATGTGATCCCTCTCTGAGTTGAGAGTACAGAATCTACTTAGGTAGTCTGTCATCTCCATGTCTGTTTAAGTGCCCAGCCTATCTAGGGTTGCGTTGGATAAGTATTTTATGCATGCCAGGGAGTCCAGTTCTCTTCAGGATGGTCCTGTTTGAAACATGTTGCCACCACTTGGTGTGTGTATGTATGTATGTATTTATGTATGTCTGGATGAAAACCAATCAAGTATCTTATTATCCCTATCGGATATTATCTCCCTGAGTTTGAAATGTTATAGTGTATAGTAGATAATATTCAGCTAAAATTATTGTAGATATATTATTGG
>CM042161.1:62280850-62320850 GCA_023376005.1 Doryteuthis pealeii | reverse complement strand
GTGTGAGAGTAATATATCACAGTGCAAATCCACTTTTAACTTGATGTTTGCTTTCCTCGCACACACCCTTCCCACCAATTCCTTGCCCTCTCTCTCTCCCCCTCCCCCATGCAACCTGCTGCCAAACATGGCCTTAATCACTTGTAGCCTTTGGTAATCTCTTAACCTGTGCATGTATGTTTTTGGACACGGCTCCAACAGCATGCCAACAGGAAGACTTGAAGAAATATTGACAAAAAAGAGAATCATGGACACTGTCAGCAGAGAAAGGATTTCCTGTCTCAAAATAGCTCTTGGGGGGGGTTAGAGTGAGGTGGGTGGGGCGAGTGGGTGGAATTGCAATCCAGGCGAAAATAAAAACAACACAAGAAGGGTTAAATTAAAAGACTCATCTGACATGGAGCTTAATAGAAAAAGCATTTCAAACAATGGCTTCTGCTAGTTGGATGTGCATTAAGTTTCTTGTAGTGGACTTAGTATAATTATTTCTTAACTCACACACCCCCCTCCCTCCCAATCAACCAAATAGAGACTGGAACAGTTCCAGTATTTGAATATAAAATGGGGGATCAGTCTGGAGCCTGATTAAAGATAAAGCCGATCACCCACTTAATGACCATCATACTCAGACATGCCCACAGAATTTTTAATTTGGTACACCCATGATTTCTTATGGATATGCAAGTGGTAGATATTTACACAACCTGTTGCCATAGACATTCTGTGAGGATTGAACTCACTATTCAGCAGTGATGGAGTATCAGAGAGAAGCTAACCATTACACCATGATGGGAAGACTATTTACCCAACCCATTTGTCGCAGACATGAAATATTGAACTCATTATTCAGCATGGAGTATTCAGAGAGGAACTTGCTAACCATTACACCATGGTGGGAAGACCTATTTACCCAACCCATTTGTCACAGACATGAAGCAGGGATTGAACTCACTATTCAGCAGTGATGGAGTATTCAGAGAGAACTTGCTAACCATTACACCATGATGGGAAGACCTATTTACCCAACCCATTTGTCACAGACATGAAAAGGGATTGAACTCACTATTCAGCAGTAATGGAGTATTCAGAGAGGAACTTGCTAACCATTACACCATGGTGGGAAGACCTATTTACCCAACCCATTTGTCGCAGACATGAAGCAGGGATTGAACTCACTATTCAGCAGTGATGGAGTATTCAGAGAGGAACTTGCTAACCATTACACCATGATGGGAAGACCTATTTACCCAACCCATTTGTCGCAGACATGAAGCAGGGATTGAACTCACTATTCAGCAGTGATGGAGTATTCAGAGAGGAACTTGCTAACCATTACACCATGATGGGAAGACCTATTTACCCAACCCATTTGTCACAGACATGAAGCAGGGATTGAACTCACTATGAAGTAGTAATGGATCTGCAAGACTAGCTTGCTAACCATTACACCATGATGAGAAGCCCTATTCACCCAACCCATTTATCGCAGGCATCAAGCAGGGATTGAACAAGCTATTCAGTAGTAATGGATCTGCAAGACTAGCTTGCTAACCATTGCATTACAATAGGAAGCCCTGTTTATCCAACCCATTTCCTACAGGTCAGGTGGGATACAAAGTTGGAAGTGTAGGGCATCCAGCAAGGATTGAACTTGCTATCTAGTTGAAATATTGTCAACCATTATTAATTTTAACAAGGACTTTCTTCACAAAGTCAAAATCACTGATGATGATGATGATGATGATGATGATAGTTGACATCACTTTATATGAAATGACATAACCCTTCCCCCCCCTTTTTTGCCTTTATTCATAAAAGTCTATTTTTGCTTATTTTTAAGATAATTTTATTTATTTTTAATTATCTTTTAGGGTTGACTAAAATCCTAGAAGTTGGATTGTAACTAAATTAGGTAGCCCAGAAACTGCAGAGAACACTGACCTAATTTTCCATCTATGGTCTGGTGACTAATTCCCAACACTTGTACAGAATTGGCAATGTATCTGAAGAAGACTTCATGAAGTAAATAAATGATGTTATCTTGTTAAAGATATCTGTAAAGAACATAACGTGGAACAGTGATAAAAAGGTTGTTTAGTTTCTTTGCTTAATAGAATATCACCCTTCATGGGTTATTTAATACCAAAGCCACCCTTGTAGAAGAATAGTAGTGATACTATTTAACTAATTGCTGGGGGGATAATGAGTTTCATACCTTTATGGGGGGTCAGATTTTTTTGTTGTTTTGTTAGTTTTTTTTTGGCTTTCATTCAATAGGAAGTCAATTTCGACTCCTTTAAAATAATTGTATTTGTTTTTCTGAATTTTGAGGATGAGGCTTGAGTATTTGTATTATTCGGACTATTGTCTTCATCTTTATTGTTATCTACACAAATACTATTTCTCTGAATTTTGGAGATGAGTATTGATAATTGGATTATTTGGACTATTGTCTTCATCTTTATTGTTAAATACACAATGTTTTGGCTGAAGTGCCCTCCAGCCTTCTAATTGAACAGATGGCATAGTGGATATAGGTGTTGAGTTAATACAGTTCTAAGTGACCGTTATCTCTAAACTGCAGGTTCAATCCTAGTCAAGGGTGACAGTAACATAGAATAATAATTAGCACAGTTTAACACTTGTATCTTGTCGTGGTTAGCAGAATGAGAATAGTATATCCCTGTGGATTGAATAAAGGGCTGGGTTCAAAGTCCCATGAAGGCTACTGATTATAACAAGAAGGTTCCCAAGTTCAAGTAAGGGATTCCCAAGTCCAACAAGAAATACCTGAAGAAGGCTGGAGGGCATATCGGCCGAAACGTTGAACAGATACCAATTAAGATGAGGACAAAAGTCCGAATAATCCACATAATACAAATTTTGTTCATGGCATTAAATCTCTGAGGGTCGAAGTTGGCTCCTGATTCAACACAAGGAGCAGGAATGATTTCTTTTTTCTGAAAGTTAGAAATATAATACAATTAGAAATGCTAATTTGATAATATAGAAAAAATATTTCCTTTTTTTATTTTTTTATTTTTTATCATCCACAATTTGACATTACCATTGATATGAAGTTGTTATCGAATTGATCTAACAATTTATCTTTTGTATTGATTACATTCTGATTGATTGGAAGAATTTCAAATTTTCAGTCCAGTATTAATGACTGTTTGTGATAAAATACTTTTTACACAAGACAACATTTGTCTGATATAGATGAGTCACTTTTCTCTCTCCTTTGCTTAGCTTGATTTTTTCTTTTGCAACCAAAATGTGGAATTTAAAGTTGTCTTAAAGCATGTCTAAGACGAACATAATGATCAATCAAGATGAGTCATATAATTTGGCTTTATATATATATATATATATCAACAAAAAGTGATAATAAAAACAGGAATATTACTTTTCAGTTATTTATCTCTGAATTGTTTTCAATTAGTTTCTATCTTTCATCATTATCAGGAGAAAATTTCTCGTGAAGAAATTGTTTTTAAAAAGGTTTTTTGAAAATGTATCAAAAATAGGGCTGAAAAATGTACTGGTAACAGTGACAGGTCTTTGTTCAATGAAAACCATATATATATATATATAGGAGAAATATGAGGAGATTAATCCCACACTAGATGGAGAAAGGTAGACAAACACGGGATGTTGTAGAAAATGGATATTTATACTACCTACAATAAACATCCATTATCTACAACATCCTGTGTTTGTCTACCTTTCTCCACACACACACACACACACACACATATATATGATTTGAAAATAGCATAGGTGAGAAACAATCAGTTACCAAGCACCATTGATTTCATGTCTTTCATACCTTAACTTAGATATACATCATTTATCAATGATATTGAGCAATATTTACTAATAAATATATCAAACTATATTATTAATACACACACACACACACACACACATATATATATATGGGATATTGTCACTATTTAGAACTAATTTACCTAGATAAAGAGAGAAACTGAAAATACAGATCTTTGTTTGAGCGTATTTAATTAGAAGTAATGCTAAATTCAACAATTTTTCTGTGTTTATTCACTTACATTTTAGAATGTTAAGGATATAAAGTGTGAGTGAATCATGAATTAAGAAACCAAAAATAGTTCTGTTAGTCAATACACATAATAAACAACACAAAAAGATTGATAAATCTAGCATTATTCTCTAATTATAATACTATCAAACTAAGTCCTGTTTTTTTTTGGGGGGGGAGGGGGGTTCAAATTCATTTGGGTTTTTTCAAATTCATCTTCATTTTTTTTTCAAAATTCATCAAATATCATTTAAATTAGTTGTTGTGTTGTTTATCCACTTTTTCTTCTATTTTCAACCACACACACACACACACACACACACACACATATATATATATATATATATATATATATATATGTGTGTGTGTGTGTGTGTGTGTGTGTGGTTGAAAATAGAAGAAAAAGTGGATAAAACAACACAATTAATTTAAATGATATTTCACCTCCAAATTTTATGTACTTTATCTGCTTTTTCCTCTATTTTCGAATTTACTTGATCCTCTGCTACTCATATATATATATATATAATGATCGTCTGTAATTTACAGATTTGATCTCTCTGGTGATCATAAAATATATACACTGATGTATGTATCTATCAGTTAAAACACCACTCCTTAATGGCAGTTGTCGACGGCCAAGAGGTTAAGGAACCATGCTGATGAAAAGTCAGTCAGGTTTCACTCCTGGTCAGAAGTAGTTGCAGTGTCTAGCCACACTGATGAGATGTGGAACATCAAAACACAGTGTCTGTGGATGACTTATATATATATATATAATCTCCATATAACATATAATTAAAAAAGACAGTTGGATAAAAAAGGATTTTTATAAAAATATCATTGTTTTGCATATTTTGTTAAAAATATATTTTTATATAGTGGGCCAGTTGATTTATAGGAGCATAAAACATGCAAAATAATGCACAAAAAAATTGAATATATAACTTTTTTTACCTTCCTTCATTTCTTTCACTTTGTTGGTTAACTCTAACTTTCTTTCTTCCTTCTTTCATTTATTTATTTATTCAATTGGCCTACAATATAAAAAGTTATTTTTGGACAAAATACATAAGAATGATAAAAAAGATATTTTTGACAAAATGTATAAGAATATTTTTTGTCAAAAGCCTTTTTTTAAACTGAGTTAACTGTTTTTTTTTACTTCATGCACACACACACACACACACACACGTATATATATATATATATATAATCTATGTTGTATGTGTTTTGAACAATCACATAGTCAAGAAACAGTCAGTAACCAAGTGCCATTGACTTCATGTCCACGCTACCCAAGCTAAACTATGAATGAAACATGATTTTTTTTTCAAAATAGTCTCCTTAGCACTCATGAAACACCATTTATTCCACTGATTTTTTCATTGGTGGAAGCACCTCAAAAACTTCTTTTTTTTTCATATTACTGTTGATAACCTCAAATGTTACCCTTGAGTTGAATTTTTAACCCATGAAACAAGAAAATGACACACCGTGTTTGATATTATAGAGGGTACTGCACTTGCACAATCCTGCTTTTCACCAAAAAAATTGATTAAATATCATTGAAATTGGTTTTAATTTTTTTTAAATTGGCACTGACTTGTCTAGACATCATTGTATAAGTTGCTCAGTTGTGTACATATCATCTTTACTTTGGTTATAAAAGGGAACAATTTTCTTTAGAGCATATGATGAGCGAAATGGTAACTAAACAGTTTTGTTAGGATTTTTTACATTTTCGTTTTTCTTTTCTTTTTTCTTTTTTCTTTTCTTTTCTTTTTTCTTTTCTTTTTTCTTTTGATTTTTTTTCTTTACGTCTTTCTTTTTTATTCTTGTTTTTTTTTGTTTTTTTTTTTTTCAGTTTTTCTTTTTTTATTGTTTTTTTTTGTTTTTTTTTTTTTATTTTATTTCCTCTCTTTTTCTTTTTCTTTTGTTTTTCCTTTTAATTCTTTTCTTTTCATATTTCTTTATTCTTCTTTTTCTTTTTTTTTTCTTTTTCTTCTTTTTTTCTTTTCTTTTTTTTCTTTTTTTCTTTTTCTTTTCTTTCTTTTTCTTTTTTTTTTTTCCTTTCCTTTTTCTTTTCTTTTCTTTTTATTTCCTCTCTTACTTTTTCTTTTCTTTTCACATTGTTATTCACAGAACATGTACGTTAAATGAAATTCTACAAAAAGATCACTCAAAAAGAAAAAAGAAGTGTTTTGCTCCATGCTTTGAAGAAAGTGACCAAAATAAGAGTCACTTTTCTTACAAAGATGTATATCACACCTCATGAAGGCCAGAGAATGTACTGGTCAAAACATCATCTAAACATCACTGTAATTCTTTGAATGTACAAAGTTGATGTCAACAGCAAGGAACTGTAAGTTGTAGCAAATTCCTTGGCCAACTGAAGACGATAATGAAATAAAATAAAAGATATCAAGTCAATTATGCAGCAGAACAGAAATAAAACTAACAAAAATCTGTCAAATCCCTGAAATGTTTTCTTAACCTCTGGCCAATGCACGCAGCCAAGGACAGGTTCCATTTGATGCCCTTGGATAGCACCAAAAGTATTATTTTGATATTAGTCACACATAACCAGTTACGTGTTTGCACAGTGTGCCACTTTTAGGAAAAAAATTTTCTACGCTTCGTACACACAACTTTTTTTTTTTTTTTTTTTTTTTTTTTTTTTTTGCTTCCATTTCTGACTTGCTCTGCTTCCTTTTTTTTTTTTTTTTTTTTTCTTTTTCCTCATCTTGGAAGAATTTTTCTCTGAGTATGGCACCGAGAAATGGTAAATAAGTGGTTTTCTGATGACCATAAGTCACTCTAAAATGAGCAGCATTGGTCCACATGGTTTTTATGACCAACAAGAAGGACAGGGGCTTAAACAAAGAATCCATAAAAATAGTTGGAGGGGGGGGAGTTTCATAAGAGAATTTAAAAGCTAGTAGAGGTCACTTGCTAATATCTTCATAAACACATTACAAAAGTTATTATCCTTTTATGGCAAACATTATATATATATAAGCTTTTGTGATGGTCGGTGGGCAAGAATTCTGAACTGGTTATACCAAAATCTCATCTCGCAATACTTGTATAGAAGAATGATTTTGGGTGAATATTATTTCCTCATACAGAATAAATATGAGAACATTTCCCAATAAAGTAATAACAAGAATATTTTATTGCCTGAGCAAACTTAAGAGAACAGAATATGAACATAGCAATGAGATACAAGGAAGAGCTTGTACATAGTTGTATGAGAGAAATGTCCTAATATGAAAAGGAGTTTGTTTTTTGTAGAGAAAGTGTTGAGTCGTTGATTTGTAGCTGGTATAAAAAGGTGTAAAGATTTAGATGTTAAGCTTGTTATCATGTTCATGTGACACAAGGTTGATGAGATACAAGGTAAAACTTATGCAAAGTTGTATGAGTGAAATGTCCTAATATGAAAAGGAGTTTTTTTTTGTAGAGAAAGTGTTGAGTCCTTGATTTGTAGCTGATAAAAAAGCTGTAAAGACTTAAATGTGAAGCTTGTGATCATGTGACATGAGGTTTTTGAGATACAAGGAAGAGTTTATGTAGTTCTATGAGTGAAATCTCCTAATATGAAAAAGAGTTTTTTTTTTGTAGAGAAAGTGTTAAGTCCTTGATTTGTGGCTTATAGAAAAAGGAGCAAAGATTTAAATGTTAAGCTTGTTATCATGTTTATAAGGTTGCTGGGATGAAAAGCCCCCTGTCTGTGGAAATGCACCATTGTTACTTCTTTTGAAACTGGAAGAATGAAAGGGTTTTTGACATTGCCACTTCTTCTTTCATTATGTTGGTGCTTATGCCACCTAGCAACTATTGGTAGACACGGGAAGTAATTACCTCTCATGTCCCCTATTAGTCGAGTGAGGTAATCCCAACACTCTGGAGTGCACAGTCAGCTGGGCTTAGAATATGCTGACTATATTCCCAACTGTAACCACTAGAGAAAAAAGGTTTTTAGCCCCCTAACTGATCACACCTTGATATTCATTCTATATAAATTTCATGGAGTGGCCTATTGTCGGTATCAATCAGACACCAAGTGAGTCTATCCCCTTTTTGCTAGCACTAGACATGGGAGATTGTTTTTGCTGAAGTGGAGGGCCACACCTACCGTTACCTTTACCACATAGATCAGATTATGCAACCTGTGATACTCATGCACTTAGTTGGCAAGGACTGGTATTGAACTAGGAACCTTTTGATTCCTAAGCGGGTGCTCTGCCAACTAAACTAAACCAGCCTCTTTATATGTAAAATCTTGATCAAATATTAGCTTCTATAACTCTACGTTAATACGTTAATTCACTCGTTTAATCAGACTTGAATTGGATTTGGAAAATAAGCATTTTATATTCTTTACACGTAAAAAATTCATATATATATATATATATATATATATATACACACAAATAAACACACACACATATCTGTTTGTGTATACACATTTTATTGATTTATTAATTTGAAAGTAGCACACACACACACACACACACACACACACACACACACATATATATATATATATATATACATATGTGTATATATATATGTGTGTGTGTGTATATATATATATATAGTATATTAAGAAAATTGAAAAAACACAGGTTTATATAAGTTGAGTGGTAAGTTTATTGGCCGACGCTGCAGTGTTTCGATCTATTAATTAGATCATCTTCAGGGCATTTGTTTCGATGTCGTTACAAACATATTTATCAGATTATAGAACAGCATCATGTGTTAAAATAATTTTCATAATCAGATATTGGTTCATTTAAGGCCACTTTAAAAATCAAACTTTTCCTTCCAGGGAAATGTGATATATATATATATATATATATATATATATATATGAGGAAAAATGAGTAAAGAAAAGAAAAGTAAATGGATAAAATGAATTTAATCGATATCACATTAATCGATATCCATATAAATAAATGTTCACTCTGATGAAGGTCGAAATATTTTCACACACATAAACTGACCGAAACACATGTGGAAGTGATATCGATTAAATTCATTTTATCCATTTACTTTTCTTTTCTTTACTCATTTTTCCTCATAGTGTCGGATTCAATTCCTTTTCCATTTATATATATATATATAAGTAAGTAAAGTAAAGTCGTCGAGGCGGCCTAATGTCGGTATCAGCCAATCAGCGAGGGAGTCTATCCCCTTTTCAATATATATATGATGAAAGTAAGTCTAAAGAACATCCTTGAAGATAATTAGTATTTGATATGCAAAAGAGAAAGTTTGTTCATGTTCATTTTGTTGTTGTTGTTATTTAATGACATATCAACACTTGTGGGCTATTTAAAGTTGTAATAGTCTTAAGAGTAACCTAAAGTCAGTATCAGCCAGACAGTCTATCCCCTTTTTCACTAACGCTAGACCAAGGAGATTATTTTAGCATCTAAGTTGGAGCACCACACCTACTATCAGCTCCTTACTTTACCGCATAGATCCCTGTTCTACTCTACGCTAAGTTGGTGAGGGCCGGTATAGAACCCATAATCTTCTGGTTCCCAATTGAACACTCTACCGACCAAGTTAAACCGGCCCTAATGCCATCTATATATATATATATATATATATATAATAATATGATTTGTTTAATTTTAATACTTTGGGCCCTTGGCTACTGCATGATTTTCTGACTGCTCAGTCCACCCACTGATGTGTATTCCTCATTATCCACTATGATTAAATATAAAAAATTTGTTTATAAAAAAAAATTAGTTTAATAAATTTTCTACCAAACTATCACTACAAATCTTTAAAAACTTTGCCGGCATTAAATAACCCACTGAGGTTGATATACTGTAAAACAAAACAAACCAACAAACCTCCCCATCCAGGATTTGAACTCAGGCCTCTGATTCCATTTCCTACAATAATAACCATTAAACAATATATAACGTCAATATATATTTATATATTTTGGAGAATATGTGCTTAATTGAAGCCGTACCTAATTTTTGAAAATTAATTAATTAAATTAATGAATTAGGCAGGCATACCTATTCAAAAATGTAAGGCTAAACAAATCGAGAAAATTAGGTACAACTTCAATTAAGCACATATTCTCCCAAAAATTTTTGGCTAAAAAAAGCCATATCAAAACACACTTTGTTTGTTTACTTCTCATATTTATATATATATAAAGTATTGTTACATTTTCACCTGTAGAATATGTATCATTCATTTATTATTAAATCACAACCCTCAACTTATTGTTTATTATTTCCACATGCCCTGAAATTTGTTATTTCATGGATTATTGAACCTGCTTAAATGACTTATAGACTTAATCCACTTGCTGTTGGCTGTTTAAACATCTCAAAGATTCTTAGCCAAATTCTTTGTAAATTGATTTCCATACTACTAATCTTAATAGTGTTTTGTTAACCTTGCCAGAAGTAGGAATGTTGAAATGGCCATTGGTCAGTGTCTGGTCTATCCAAGCTGACCATTTCTTGATACTTGGCTGAATCTTTGTCCACTTAGATATGGAACAAATTAGCAAAGGCCAAAAAATGCATTTTGAACAACTTTTTCTTCTTGTTGACTATTTACCTGGTTTCATATTATAAGTGAAACATTTTTGAAACTCTTACACTGTATAAACTTATTTATATCATCATCTGAACATGATTTCATTTCCCAATAAAGTAATAACAAGAATATTTTATTGCCTGAGCAAACTTAAGAGAACAGAATATGAACATAGCAATGAGATACAAGGAAGAGCTTAAACATAGTTGTATGAGTGAAATGTCCTAATATGAAAAGGAGTTTGTTTTTTGTAGAGAAAGTGTTGAGTCCTTGATTTGTAGCTGCTAGAAGGTATAAAGATTTAGATGTTAAGGAGACATTTTTGAAACTCTTTCAATGTATACAATTAAGTGAACTTGTTACACGATACCTTCCTTGAGTGTTAATAACAAACTTGTATTCTCTCATACACACACACACACACACACACACATATTGCCAACCCATCTGCATGAGTGGGATGGGACACAAGGTTAGTTTTTTTAAGCAGAGTTTAACACATTTGACTTCACTTTTCCTTCTCCTAGAATGGTTGCTCAATCCCCCCTACTATTTACTCATAGCTGGAGGAAGAATATTTGGATGCATACATTTCCCAAGTGTGTTAGTGCTATGTGAAATGCAAACAGCCTTGTACAGGATTTGAATTTGTCTCCCCATGTCCTTTTCTATGATGTAACTATTACAGCATGTACCTCCACACACACACATATATATGTATATATAGTTTGCTTTATAAATAGTGAATGCTCACTATCAGTGACAAAGTATATATATCTAAGTTAGGGTAGCATAGACATAAAGCTTGGTAACTGTCAGTTTCTTGCCTTAGTGATCATCTATCCAAGTGGTTTTTTTGTGGTGTGTGTCCCTTTATATGCTGCTGATGACATGATGGGAAGGATGATCTAGTTTGTGGGGCATCTAGGGAAAGGATGTATAGTTAATACTTTGTGGTTATTTATGTAGCTATATTATATTAATTTTGGGATTTGTTAATTTATTTAGTCTATTATGTTTAATATGTTATTTTCTGGCATGTTTTATCATATATATATATATATACACACACACAATATAGATTGAATAGAGAATGAATGAGAAAAGTATTGGCATATGAAGGTGCTGAATGCTACAATAGCAGAGCAGATTTACAATCAAATATTATGGATTTTAAACAAGCCACCATTTTTTAAAATCTTAACATATTCACTGTCTCATCTGATGATTGCAGTAAGCATGAAACTTTAGTAATGGGATATTACATCCATAATATATATATATATATATATATATATATATATATATATATATATACCATCCGTATTCTCCAAAGTATATAAGAAATAGACACACATACATATGGTAAAAATAGTACCTGAAAACCTTAAGTTGTTAAACTAACTTCAGGTTTCAAGTATTTTATTAATATATATTCTATTCATTCTTTATTATATTCATCAATTCATTTTTACATTAATTCTTAACTAATATATATATATATATATATATATATATATTAGTTAAGAATTAATGTAAAAATGAATTGATGAATATGTAATTGCTGACAGTTTCTTGCCTATGCAATTCTTAAAGCAAGCACTTGGTTTGAGAATTGCATAGGCGAGAAACTGTCGGTAATCAAGTGCTATTGACTACCTGGATATTCAAGTTTTATCAATGATATTGAGTACTATTTACTTCTGAATATTGCACACAATATTATCAATAATATCAAACTGATTTTTTATAATAGGTACATGTAAAAATACTTATAGAATTCAGATATGTATTATTAACATCAAAGAAGATCTTTCTTAAGCCATTTCACCTGATTTACAAATATCTACATTGATCTTTTATTGTCTAATTGATGTGGTGTTCTTTGGGTGTGTCCCTAATTCTCAGGTAAATCAATATTGGCAATTCTCACATAAAATTTCCATGAACTGAATAAACATGTAAGATTTTCATGTAACTTTGTATTTAATACATTTTAACATTATAAATAATTTTCAGGTGAAGCATTATAACATCACTCTGAAGTTGGTTTAATAATTAAAAAGAAAAGAATGAAATGTTAAACATTGACATACCATCTATCTATCTATACATATATAAAGGGCAGTTGTGTGTATGTATGTATGTCTGGAGGAAACCATTAACATAAAACAATCAATGACAAGGTAAATATATATATATATATATATATATATATATACTCACTATCATCAGGTCTTGCTTTTTGATAATAAATAATAAAGATTTGATTTAGCTTTGTGAAGATAATTAAAAAATAAAATTTAAATAACAGTATGGAATTTTCTTTTGTTCTTAAAATTCTAAATAGTAGACATTCATTTTTTTTTTCAAAGTGACTGGATCAATGCAAGGTCTTTTTTACATAGGGATTTTAAGGGGGCATCCTGCAAGGATCTAACTCGTGATTCAATAATAATAGATCTGCAAGACTAATTTTTTAACTCCTCCCCTCTACCCAGGTGACAGTGGGTAGCTGCTTCTAGTTTATAAATAAACAAATCCTCTGAACCACCCTGAATATGCTGAATGCACCTGTTGGGTGTGAGTTGTGACCCAGTATGCCTGAGGATTGGATTGTGGTAGCTGAGCGGTCTGTGACCTAGGTACTAAGTGTTTTAGCCCATTTGTAAAGATTTCTTTTTACTAAAACATACTACTCCATATACATCACACACTCCTCGGTAAATTTTGCATGGTCTACACTTCACAGCTGGGAGTAATGATAATAAAGGGGTACAGAGCCTCACCATCAGATCCAGTTTAGTGTCATACCAAGAACATCCCTTTTGATGGGGTCTTACCCCTCTGGATTGGATACAGTGTATTCTTAACCCCACCAACATTGTCTCCACTTCAGGTTGATGAAGTCAATATGGATCAGGCATATTTACAACAGTAACTGTGAAAAGAGTTAGTGGTGTTTGGTTGTGAGGACATGTCAATCCGTCTAGGGTTATTTAATGCCTAGTAGTTAGAGAATAATGTTCATATTTACATTTTTGTGTATTTGTTTGTAAAGAGTTTGCTTTTTTGAACACAGTTCTATTGAATACAAAGAATTTTTAAAGAGATCTATTTGACTCATGGACAGGAATCTAACAGGTACTACCACTCCAAGTGGACCTGGGAATAATGGCTATGAAGATGTCTTATCTAGTTGCATACCAATGTTATGATACAGGATGGGGACAAGATCTCCAGTGGCCAATAAATACTGATTCAGATTTTTCAAAGCTTCACCTACCTGCTCATTTTCAAATTGTACATATTCGTAGTTCAGGAGTATAGTGGTGAAATTTAGGTAATATATTTCAGGGAGAAAGTTATTTGATAAGTTACTGAAACTCACCAGAAAGCTAACGGACTGTAGAATACTCCTCAATCCATTGGCAAAACCAACGAGAAGTTCAACTCCATGATTGTTTGGTTATGTTTATTTTTGATTTGGGGTAATCAGGAGAGAATGTGCACCGTTTCGAGGCTTTCCTCTCAATGGTTTTATTTTCACACTAGCCCTCCTTACTGATGTGAAGCCACACAAACTATGTCCAGTATATCGTACAAATTTGAATAATAATAAGACACTGTAAATAAAGTCGTTGGGGTAGCCTAAAGTCGGTATCAGCCAGACAGCAGGGGAGTCTATCCCCTTTTCACTAGTGCTAGACCAAGGAAATTTTTTTGGCATCTGAGGTGGAGCACCACACCTACTATTCGCTCCACACTTTACTGCACAGATCCCTGTGCTACTCATACGCGAGCCGGTACCGAACCCGAAAACCTTGTGGTTCCTAGTCAGATGGTCTACCGACTGAGCTAATGGTGGTTAAACACCCTTATATTGAAAATTCAGAGGTTTTATGACTAGGGTTTTAACTTCAAGTATGCTTCTGCCATCAACTTCTTAGACATTTTTTTGCAAAAATACAATTAACCACACAAATAGAACTCACAACTAATCATTAAACACTTGCAGGCTAAGCTAAACCAACAAGAAGTTCAACTCCATGATTGTTTTGTTATGTCTGTTTTTGATTTATGTATTTGGTTTTGGGGTCATCATGAGAGAATGTGCACTGTTTTGGGGCCTTCCTTGCAATGCGAAAACTTTTGAGTTAGGGCAATTTTGCACCTCTTGAAGCTGCGCCCTGGAGAAGCTTCCCTTCCTTGATAACCCTTTGTTCCACCACTGGTCTTAGCCTACTTCAGGGGATACAGTATATTCTAATCCCTGCCAACAAGGCGAGGGGATAGATAAGAAGGAATATTGAGTGTAACTCTGGTTTGTATTTAGAAAACAAATATGGTTGCAGTCATATGTATCGGCTAAATATCTCCGTGTTCATCTCTGTAATCATTTTTATTCTTTGTTGAGTTTTATCTCACTTATTCAAGATCCTTGGGTATCAACGACCATCTTGCAATGTGTCATATAAGCTAATCCTATCAAAGAACCTAAATCTTTGATAGACAGTCTAATCCTCTTTTGTCAGCAGAGATAAATATTAGTCCTCTTCTTCCAGGAACATTTCCCAGTGATCCACTTCCATGTAAAAACCTATTATTGTTGTGCTTTCTCTTTGTTGAGCAATGGATACTTCAAGTGACATTCTCGTTTTTATTTCCGGGAGGGTGGTTAATCAATGACTAATGTCAAATATTTTATTCTGTTTCTTTTTCGACTATGAATTCATACCTTTTTTATATATATATATATATATATATATATATATAGAGAGAGAGAGAGAGAGAGAGGGAGAGTAGTGTAGACATGAAGTCAATGGTGCTTGGTTACTGACAGTTTCATGCCTAAGTAAGGAAAATCATCAAATTCATTAAAGGATTGAAAAATAAAACAATTTGAAATGTAAACTTTAAATATGTATTAAAATAAAACAAACTATATATAGATATATAATACCAGTCATGTATTTATTAAAACTTGTTTTAAAAAACAATGAGGACTGTCTAATGTTGCATGTTCAAATTTTGAGTGTATTTATTTTATGTTATCACGATGACGATTTTGGATAATGTGACGTAAGAAGTGACGTAATTTTTGTTACAGGCAAAAACCGGAAGCAATTCTCCTTTATTAATAGATGTGTAGAAACAACTCAAAATTCTATACTTAATGTTTTATGTTTTCAATAATAAAAACAGGGAATATGTTAACAATAACTATATTTGTTTATTTATTCTCACTGACAGGGAATACAGTGGGATGGTTTTGGATTCAGTTCGGCTTGATGTAGGATACGCGTGTCACGTACCATGCTCGTTTCTTGTCCCTTTTGGAGAGTTTCCCGTTCAAATTGTTAGGGGGAGATAACTCTCCCTAACACAGGTATAGAAATGTTATTCACTAGAAAATAAAAGATGTTAAAATATAAAATGTTTCTGCACATGCTGTTAAAATTTGAGATTATTTGAATGAGAATTGATCAAGTTATTAAATTACAAAATAGTATCATTTTTTCTGAAACACTCTTTCTCCGTCGATAGTTTCTGCTTGGGAACTATAAGGTTCCTAGTTCGATACCAGCCCTTGCCAATTCAGCATATGAATAGACACAGGGATCTGTGCAGTAAAATTGGAGATGATGGTAGATGTGGCCACTTTACTTCACAAGCTAAAAACAATCTCTTTGGTCTAGCACTAGTGAAAAGGGAATAGGCCACCCCGACAACTTTACTTTTTTTTACTTAGATATACAAGGTGTGTCAAAAAGTATCAAGATTTTTTGTACTTTTTGACATGCCTTATATTTTGAAAAATTAACGTTCTATTCATTCTTAATTTTTATCTTGGTAAATACAGCTTTAAAATCTGTACTTTTTGACACACCTTGTTCTGAAGAAATTAACCTTACATTTATTGTTCATTACTATCTTGGTAAATACAGATTCAAACTCGGCACTTTTATGACACATCTTGTATATATATATATATATATATATATATATATATATATATATATATACACACACGTGTATGTATGTATATATATATATATATATATACACACACACCACAAAGTGATTCAAAAAGATATTAACACTTCTATGGAAGTACTTTTATGATATTATGGGTTCAAACAGTCTACACCTGTTCACCATTCCTGTCAACACATTGGAATCTTCAAGAGGTGATCCCAAAAATGTTAATGCTTCTGTGAAGTAACTTTATCTGAAATGCTGAACTGATACTCTGGAGCCCACCTGGATAAGATTCCAAGAATGTGCTGTCAGGGATGGTGACAGGTGGACTTAGTTTGAAATCATTATATCATAATGGTGCTCCCATAGAAGAATTAGCATTTTTTTAATTACCCAATGGGTATACGCACAAAAAGCACACACAATGATGTTTCTATCTGAACACCTGCATACACAAATTCATAGATATTAACTGCTGTATATATATATAAATGCACTGTAACCATATGGTTCTTTTTAATACATATTTTTTAAAACAACTTATATATATATATATATATACTTTTATATGCGTATACATATGTATGTATGAGGAGCTCTCCCACCATTGCGCATACCGCACCAATTTCTTGGGACTTCTTCACCTCTGTGTCCATTGCTGTTCTGAGTAATAAACATTTAGATTTTTTTATTTAACCTAAGTTAACCATCACGCAGGAGAGAAATAACCATCTTGGAGACATATCTGCTTCCCCTCAAAACCTTAGCTTTCCAAGTTAAGTGAGCTAAAATTTAATGTACTAGCGAATTTTAGACATGCTTATATCAATAAGTTCATGTAGGAAGCGCGTGGTGTAATGGTTAAAGTCATGGGAAATGGACTTGTCGCCACGAGTTCAAATTCTGGATGTGGTAATTGCATTTCACTTAGCGCTAATACCCTTGGGAAAGGTATGAATTCTACTCTCCCTCCAGCTATGGGTAAATAGTAGGGCAGATTGTGCTCTTTAACCTTGATTAGGTAACCGGTCTAGAAGGAAAACTCTGAATTCAAACCTGTTGAACTCCGCTTAATAAATTGACCTTGTGTCGCATTCTGCTCGTTCGGAGGGGTTGGTAAATATATATATCAATAAGTTCACTAAACTTTAAGTTTCAAAATTCATTACCCAAATAAAAATATTATTTCCAAAAAATAAACCAGTTTAGTTAATTCTGTAGAGCATCCATATAGGAACCACAAGGTTATGGCTCTAATACTAGTCCTGGCCAACTCAGCGCATGAGTAAAAAGCAAAAACAATCTGTTCGGTCTTTCACTAGTAATGAGGGGATAGACTCCATTGCTGTCCAGTTTATACCGACAATAGACCACTTTACTACGCACAGCACATAATTCATTACATTCTATTTTATTATGTTTTTATACAATACAATTTCTTAAATCTCTCTATACTTTTAGAATGTGGGTTCACCAAAACATAAGTAATATTAAAGTAAGTAGATAATCAAATTTGAGGACACAATCATGAGGCTGATAGCTTTTTGATTTAGTGCATCCTTGGACACACATATTTGCTTTGAATGAGTCCCCGGGAAAATTTATGGTTCCCAATTAAAACCATCTAACTCCTACCTTGTAACCTATCCTGTGTAATTCATTTCTAAGAAACTATTGATATGTATTTACAGTTAGCTTGAAAGGGTCAGGAAGGAAAAAAGAAAAACACTGGGATGCATGGATATGATTTTACTGCATACTTTTAGATTTTTGTGCGTCAGGGACGCAGTATGTATGCCTATCAGTATCTCTGCATATGAGAATAGATATGCAGATGGGTGCCCTCATGACATAAAATAGATATACCGTCTACATAATAAGGTGGTATATTGTACTCCAACAAGGCAGTCTTTTCGCCACAGAGCAGGTATATAACACTTCGACACACACACACACACACACACATATATATATATATATATATATATATATATATATATTTGGGAATAAAAAGGCCTTAAATACCATGGGTATCGTGGTTATGGACCATTTCCACTCGCGAGTGGAAATGGTCCATAACCACGATACCCATGGTATTTAAGGCCTTTTTATTCCCAAATAACTTTGCTCTGTTTACAATAATTAAACATTGAGCTCTCATACGGAACCTGAACTCTACAACAAACTACGGGTAGAGAATTAGGACCCACCTAGAATCACCTTGTACCAAGAAACTTGGTACCGCACCAAAGAAAAAAAAAAAAAAAAAAAAAAGTATATATATATATATATATATATATATATATATATATACACTAACTCCCCATCTTGTCTGTCTAATATCTATTTATCAGACAGACACATCCATTATTTTATGGTATAGAGGGAGATAGCTAATCCTATACAACAGACACAACAATGTGTGTCCCTCATATAAGAATAGATATCCAGACGGGTTCCCTCATATCATAAAATAGTAATAAGGTGTTATATAACACTCAACAAGACAGTAGATAATCAGAGGAAATTACCAAAAATCCTTTATTCTTTGTTGGAATTGAACTGTAGACTTTTCACCATCCGGAGTTTTACCATTGTGTTCCTACCACAGAGCCGTCCGATATAAGAGTCAATTAATGATCACTAATTATTTGGCATTTGCTCACATTTTTGATCTGGGACAGAACATAAAACTAAAATCAAAATGACCCTATGCATATATATTATTGTTTAGATAATCTACTCGTTTTTCTTCTTTCTTTTTGTTGACTTGTGATCTTTTTTGGCTTGGAGGCAGATTCCAAGCGATCGCTTCCATTTCCACAGAGGGAACGGCGCTAAAATAGTTTTCTGGATGCTATTTTTGCATTTGGAACTTTTCCCACTGTCATGTTCCGTCGTAATTAATCTGTCTGACGCATTCAGTTTTCAAGAATTTGAGGGATTTTTTTTCTTCTTTCTTTCTGAATACAGAGACCATTTTCTTTTCTTGGCTTATTTTTTTTTTATTTTTGCTTTTTTTTTTCCGAAAATTCCAATCATATTTATTTTTTAAATTTTTACTTTTTTTTTTTTTTTTTTTTTTTTTTTAGAATTCATGAAATGTCACACATTCAACACTTAAAATACATTACTCCAGGCCAAACAATTGATGTTAAATGTTGTACACTGTTAGAACACAATGTGACAATAATAATAATAATAATAATAGGTTCAACTTGGTTGGCTACTTTTTGTGTGTGGAAAATCTGATGTGATATATTACATTGATTTATATTCTGTCCATACACTGTCATGGTGTCATACCAACAACACGAATGAGAAAAATATCCCAAGACAAATTTCATCTGGACGAATTCATTTGTTCATACCTTTTGACATTTTCTCTTTTTAGACAAACAAATATATCAAATTAGAAAGACTAATGAAATTAAATAAGAACATATATAAAAGATTACACTTATTTTAAAGTAGAGCTCACAGATACTACACTCTGATCATATCTACTTTATTCTAACTAACAAGATTATTCATTTGTTCATACCTTTGTTTAAATGTAATATTAAACATATTTAGAAGTCTTTGATTTAAGGGAAATAACAGGTAACTTTTAGATGCAAAGGTCATTTTGAGCCATTTTTTTAATATATCCTTATAGGAGTGCTCTGGGACTTAGAAAAAATCTCAACAGGATGTTAAGAGTTAATGTAATGAAATATATCAAATTAGAAAGACTAACGAAATTAAATAAGAACGTATATAAAAAGATTACACTTATTTTAAAGTAGAGCTCACAGATACTACACTCTGATCATAGGCAAAAGTGCCTTGCTATGCATACTTAATCTACTGTGTTTGGGCTGCAAGGGGAACTACGTTGAAAAACAAACCACTTGTATTTTAGTTAGCCTATGAACTCTTTGGCTGACCCTTGTATGTTTGTATATATATATATATCATTTCTCTGCACTAGTAAGATGCAACACATGGTCAATTTCTTAAGTGAAGTTTAATTGGTTTAAATTCAGTATTCCTTCTCTAAGATTGGTTTCCCAACAAAGGTTAAAGAGCCCAAACTGGGCTACTATTTACTTATATAAACTTTTCAGTTGGCCCTCATGTGTGTATATGTGTATACTTGTTGGTGCAATGGTTGCCAAGTAACTTTCAAGGTCATACTTGTTTTTTCTATATTTGAGGGGAAAACACTAAAAGATTAGTTTGTACATAGGCTAAAATTTCGATACAACATCAACCCACCCTTTGAGTGGCCCTCATGGCATAGTGGCTATGCTAACATAGAGTACTGTGCTATTGTGAAAGAAACTTTCTAGGTAGTACTTGTTTTCTATATTGAGGGGAAAACTAGAGTTCAATTCCTCGACGAAGCTGTTTGCATTTCACATGGCACTAATACCCTTGGGAAAGGTATGAATTCAATTCTCTCTAAAGCTATGGGTAAATAGCAGGGCAGACTGGGCTCTTTAACCATGGCTAGGTAACTAGTCTAGGAGAAGAAAAACTCTGAATTCAAACCTGTTAAACTCAGTGTAAGAAATTGACCTTGTGTCACATCCTGCTCGTTCGGAGGGGGTTGGTAAATATACATATTGAGGCAAAAACACTAAAAAATTAGTCTTGTAGATATGGCTAAAATTTTGATGCGACATCAACCTACCCTTTGAGGGGTCCTTGTGGCATACTGTACTGCGATATCATTGTAAGCGAGTTCAAACTGCAGTCACATTATGACAACTTTCAGGAAAGGTATGAACGCCCTCATCCCCCAGCTATGGGTTACATAGTACCACTACTATTTTCGTACATGGGTAGCATTAAATAACCCATGAAGGTTGACATGCCATTTAAACAAAGAAAATGTTCCATTTTGATGGATTCAGATTCTAATTTATAAAAGTCATAAAAAATGTACTTGTCGACCAGAGTTCAAATCCTGGTCGAAGCTACAATTCACATAGCACTAAAACCCTTGGAGAAGGTATAAATCCAACTACTCTCCCTCCAGCTATGGTAAATAGTAGGGCAGACTGGGCTCTTTAACTATGTTTAGGCAACCAGTCAAGGAGAAAGAAAATTCTGAATTCAAACCTCTTAAATCTCCACTTAGGGTGGGCACAACTAGAATAGGCTCAATATTATCCTCATACCCCACTTGTACAAGGTCAGGCACAAGGCCCTATTAACATGGGACCACCCACAAGCCAAGACTCATGGGTGGCAGGTGGAAAAATTGCGTTTATCCCATCGGCATTTCCCCTCAAGGGGGCACCTCAGGCACTGGGCAATAAACCCAGCCCTGCCCCTTTAAATTAAGGGGGAAGGTGTTGCCTGGGGGGGATGGCCCCCCTGGGATCAACACTATTAATTTAACCTCTGGCAGGTCCAGCGACCAAAGCTCACTGGACCCTGGCCGAAGCTACTAGAATAACCTCAGTCCTACTTAGTGATCTATTTCAGTTTGAAAAAAAAAAATTTTTTTTTCATTTTTGAGAAGCACATAATATTTCGGCCATACCTATCTTTTCCTGAATTGTTTTGTTGGGACTAAATCACTGTCATGTCTAGCTGTAGTTAGTTGTTTAATTTAGTGCCACAAAATGTCACAGTGTAGAATAATACAATACATTATGATAATAAGATATATTTGATTGATCGACCCAGACATATTATTACTTCTTACTGTAAAGAATATTGTAATATGAGGTGAGGTTTTCAGATGAAACCTTATTCTGTGTTTTGTTATATGAGAATTGATATAATGTAACAATGTTAGATTAACTTCAAATAACTTATCTATATGGGACTATTCATATATATAAGAAAAAAAAAGTCAACGTTTCTGATGTGATGTTCCGAAACCATTGGTAAGACAAACTTTTAATTGTATTGGTGACTATAAATAAATAAATATATATATATATATATACACATACATACAGTAATACTGATGGCGTTTTGATTTAGTGCATCCTGGGACGCACAGATTTGCTTTGAATGAGTCCCTGGGAAAATTTATGGCTCCCAACTAAAGTTTCTTAATAGATTGTAGGAGTTTTATTTATGATTTGGGGAAGCAACTAAAGCCATCAAACCCCTACCTTGTAACTTATCCTGTGTCATTTGTTTCTAAGAAACTATTCAAATGTATTTGCAGTTAGCTTCAAATAGTGAGGAAAGAAAAACACTGTTCTTTTAGATTTTGTGCCTCGGGGACGCAGGATATGTACCTATCAGCATCTCAGTATCTATCTATATATATATATATATATATATGATAAAAATTAAAACTAAACTATTCCAAAAGATAAATTTATTATTTATGAGATGAGAAAGTATTAGAGAAAAGATGTTCTTTTTTTCACTTGCAAAATTCTTATTTCTTATAAAAGTTAACGTAATTGGTAATCAAAAATCTTTATTTCTAATACTTTCATTTTGAAAAGAGTTCAATCACTGTTTAGACAACACTTTTTCATTTTAATGTCCTGATTAAGTTTTTAAAAAAGCTGGTTTGGTTGTTGGAGCGTTATTTATGCAACTTGTCTTCAGCAGGAATAGTTAGGCAGAGCTCATCCTTCTCCAGGTCTATTGGTTTTTGTTGTATTGGAATATTCCACACTCTCTCTCACCCATATGGTCTGACTATATATATAATGAGCACAAAATTATACTGGGCTGGCTTTCGAGGATTAGTAGCGTACCTCACTATTCCTTGTCTGTCTTATTGTATCTCTCTGCAATAAAACCCCCTATCTTAGATCTAGGAACATATTGACTGGTCCTTCCTCTCGACTACAACCTTGTCTGATTGTATCCCTTTTAATGACACAACACTTCTGCTTTTTTTTTAATGGAATATTCCACACTCCCTCTCACCCATGTGTTCTGACTATATATATATATATTTATTTAAGAATGGAAAGGAGTAGGTTACTCCTTTCCATTCTTAAAATAAATTTATGCTCTACATTGTATTGAGCACTTTGTATTTGTTTTTTCTCAACCTTAACCTCTGGATATTGTGCGCTTCCAACGATCGTTCTTATACCCATCGGTAAGTTAATACTTATACATATACAAATATATATATATATATATATATATGTTTCGAGGATTAGTAGCATACCTCACTATTCCTTGTCTATCTAATTGTATCTCTCTGCAATAAAACCCTCTATCTTAAATCTAGGAATGTGTTGAATGGTCCTTCCCCTCGACTACAACCTTGTCTGATTGTATCCTTTTTAAGGAAACAACAGTTTTGAATTCAGAATTTTCCTTCTCTTTGGAATTGAAATTTTAAACTGATCTGGGTCTTACTTGCCCAGCCCATACAAGTGGGGTATGAGGTAAATACCCTTACTCTGTTTCAGTATCTTGCATCGAGCGTTTGTGTTTTTTGGGGAGAGTTGTTAAGGGGCAGTTAAAAATACGGGTGGGTTAGAGCGAGGAGGGTAGTTTTAGAAAAGAATCATTTGGATGTCTACCAGAAGGTGTATTGTTGCTGCCAATGATTCTCTTTGTACATGTATTTTTGATCAGAAGCATATGGACTTGAAAGTGAGCAGTTGAGGTGTGCACATGCACTCATATGAGTAAACACAAATATCCATTATTATAGTTACTATCTTTCTCAATATAAATTAGTTCAAAATGATATATCTTATAAGTATGGCATGTGTAAAGCTATAAATTATATTTTGGTTGTGTAGTGTATAAATATGAGTACATTACATCCTGACTATTATACAAGGGCCGGGTTAGCTCAGTCAGTAGAGCGTTCGGCTAGAAACCACAAGGTTCCTAGTTCGATACCCGCCCTCGCCAACTCAGCGTATGAGTAGCACAGGGATCTGTACGGTAAAGTAAGGAGCTGATGGTAGGTGTGGCGCTCCACCTCAGACGCTAAAATAATCTCCTTGGTCTAGCGCTAGTGAAAAGGGGATAGACTCCCTCGCTGCATGGCTGATACCGACATTAGGCCGGCCTGATGACTTTTATTATACAAGGTGTGTCAAAAAAGTATCAAGATTTTTCGTACTTTTTGACACACATTGTATTCTGAAAAAAATTAACGTTCCATTCGTTGTTCATTTCTATCTTGGTAAATTCAGCTTCAAACTCAGCACTTTTATGACACACCTTGTATTCTGAAAAAATTGTATGTTCTATTCATTGTTCATTTCTATCTTGGTAAATACAGCTTCAATCATAAAACTTTTATGACACACTTTGTATATATATATATAATTGTACTAGAGCTGAGTTAATCAACTTTTGCTTCCTAAAGGCTTTTTTTCCTGTTTAGTTTAATGAAATGAAAATTATACTAAATTATTCCTTACTTTCCATTACCCCAGAATTTTTTTCAAACATAATTCTGTCTTAATTGGTTCTAATTAGACGTAATTTGCAATGAAGTCAAAAACTGACCCATCTCTTACTTTACTCTTTGTCTATCACTTTCTTCCCCTCTATATATCTCTTGACTACCTCCTCATTATATAATGTTAGTTTCTCTGGAGAGTACAGAGAGAGAGAGAGAGACAGGAGAATTTGAAATGTATTTCTATGATAAATTTCACAGCCACCAAAATGAGCTTAAATGAGGTTAAACATTCCCTTTCTTAGAAAGCTTACAAAATGATTTTAAGGTTTTGTCCGGCAGTATTTATTATTTTTTTCAAATTTTATTTGCTTTGCTAACTCCCTTTTCCCTAATCTCAATTATCTACTTAGAGCTGAATGGGTGACCAAATGGATCACATTTTGTCTAGTATATATTATATATATATATATATATATATATATATGCACACACACGCAAACAGTCTAACCTCCCCCATAACAGACTTAGGATGTGATGAAAAATCTACAGGGAAAAAAGAAAAAAAAACACTTCCAAATAGTCAGTGATGTGTTTCATTAGTTTGCACTGTGACTATGCGATCACTGCAAAAATAAAATCCTTCCATTTCCACTGGATAAACAAAGTAAATAAACTTTAACAAGTTGTAGTGTACATTTTAATCTTATTATAATGGAGATTGTGTGTTTTTCTGTCTGTAACCGAAACTACATTACTATACAAGTCACAATTCCCTTAGTTATTGACATCACATTCTCCAGATTTTATTTTTATTTAAACCTCAATTATTAATAAAATTGTTTTACATTATTAATACCGTTAACCATATCTACATACTAACAACATGCAATTATATTTATATATACAACAAAATAGCGGTTTACAGTGTGAACGGAAAGGCTAATTTGCATATTGATATTAAAAAATCGAATTTAATAAATATGTGCTCAGTGTTATTGATTTCTAACTGTTTGGTTTTATTTTAATGAATATAAGCAAAAATCTCTTCAATGGATCTTAAATGAAATCCATTAACAGAAAATAAAAGTCATTTTATTCTTTACTTCCTCTTTTAACTAAATACTTAAATTAGAAAAAATAACAATGAAAGACGAGAGTGATTGAAGAGTAAGTTTCAGTTGTTTTATTTTTCAATTTTACTCCCCTCTGTTTCAAATCTTTTTATCTGCATTCTTATTTAGTTTCATTAGCCTTTCAAATTCAATATAATATTTTATTACATTAAAACTTAAATACTTGCACCCTGAGGGTGCATATATTTGCTAGTATCTATAATAAATGGAATGTCCCTGTATTTTTTAAAACTTATATATCAATATTATGATAAAAAATAGTCGTCGTCAGGATGGCCTAAAATCTGTATCAGCCAGACAGCGAGAGAGTCTATCCCCTTTTCACTAGCGCTAGACCAAGGAGATTCTTTGGCATCTGAGGTGGAGCGCCACACCTACCATCAGCTCCTCACTTTACCGCACAGATCCCTGTGCTACTCATACGCGAGAGCCAGTATCAAATGCACAACCTTGCAGTTCCTAGTCAAACACTTTACCGACTGAGCTAAGACCCTTGTATATGTATATAAAGTTTAAGTTTTTCTTTCTTTGAAAATTAAATATTGCTCTGTATATAATTTAATTTATTGATTATTATACATTGAGCTCTTTTTAGGAATTTATAAAAATACTTGTATGAATATATATATGTTTGCACCTATAAGAGCATACAGTATGGTTGTACAGTGAGATTTTGATGATCCCAAATAGAATCATCCCTTACTTTCCAGTCATTTGGATTACCTTACATACATATACACACACACACACACACATATATATATATATATATATTTGGGAGAATATGTGCTTAATTGAAGTTTTACTGAAGTCTTAATTTTGAAAATAATTAATGAATTAGGCGGGCATACCTATTCAAATGTACGGCTAAACAAATCGAAAAAACTCAATCTCTGTATGTACATTTTGGCCTATTGATTTTTCTCAATTTGTCAAAACACAAAGTTGCCAAAAAGGAGTAAGGGTCAAGTTTATTGTCCAGTGCCTGAAGTGTCCCTCAAGGAAAATACTGGGGAATCACGGATTTTTTGCACTAGCGGTTTGTGTGTAGCTCCCCAACATTAAAAAGATTTTAGGTCAGGAAAATATAAGCCTTACACTAATGTATTTTTAAAACTGATAGTAATAGTGACATATACCTACACTAATGTCCTTCTAAACTGATAGTAATAGTGACATATACCTACACTATGTCCTTCTAAACTGAAGTAATAGTGACATATACCTACACTAATGTCCTTCTAAACTGATAGTAATTAGTGACATATACCTACACTAATGCCCTTCTAAACTGATAGTAAATGGTGACATATACCTACACTGATGTCCTTCTAAACTGATAGTAATGGTGACATATACCTACACTAATGTCCTTTCTAAACTGATATAATGGTGACATATACCTACACTAATGTCCTTCTAAACTGATAGTAATAGTGGACATATACCTACACTAATGTCTTCTAAACTGATAGTAATAGTGACATATACCTACACTAATGTCCTTCTAAACTGATAGTAATAGTGACATATACCTACACTAATGTCCTTCTAAACTGATAGTAATAGTGACATATACCTACACTAATGCCCTTCTAAACTGATAGTAATACTGATATTGGTGTATAAAAAAGTAAAGTCTCTGTTCATTTGTTTGGCAGTAATTCCTGTTAGATGATATTAGTTTTTATTAAGGTTGATGATTCGTCAATTGTATCTGTCAGCCTGAAAGACAGACATTACCCCAGATTAAGATCTTCTTGGTTAATTTAGAACATTTTTCATATAATAACCTTCCCCATTTCTTCCCAAGGGACTTTTTTTTTAGTGTGGGGGTAGTTTTTTTATGCTTTGAATTCTTCTGTCTTTAGTAAGAGCATTGATTTTTAGTTTTAGTCAGATTTAGAAAAAAAAAATAAAGATGTTCTTTTTTTTTACTTTTATTGTTGTTTTTGTTTTTATTATGTTTAAATTGATTTTTTTAATGATGTTTTTTTTTGTTTGAAGAAATAGTTTTAATGACAAACTGAAAATGGATATAAATTTTTTTTATTTTTTTATTTTATATTTTCTAATTTAGAAGTGATTTTTTTCTTTTTACTTTTTTTTTTTAAATTCTTGAACTGTCATTTTTATTTCTAGGGGTTTTTTTTTTACACTTTTGATTTTGGTTTTTCTTTTTAAAAAAAAGCTTTTTCATGTGACAATAAATGAAAATAAGATTTTTTTCTCCTTTAAACAAAGAGCATAAATTTTAAAATTTTACAAAGAATTCCTAACAATGTTTATTGATTCTATTCAGCCAAAATTCATATTTACCCAATAATGTTTTTTTAAAATCTGTGAACATAAAAGAATCCCAAGCTTGTCCTTTTGTCACCTCTTAGAAAATTGTGACCAAGGAAATATTTGCAAAATTCTGATTCAAAATTCTGAGAGAGTCTACAGTTTACAAATGGACTTTAACTGATATGTTCTTATCTTCCTGTTTGTATTTTGTGATTGTTTCAGGGGGGGGGGTATTAGTAGTTATGTTGTATACCCTCTTTTATTACTTCTTTACTTCTGACTATTCTGGCGTCTTTGACATCTTAAGTCCTTCTAGGTCTCTTCTAGCATCTGGACTTCTCTTGGGGACTTCGTGTCTGGTCTTTCATTGGGGATTTCTCTTTATCAGAAGCCCTGTGTCATTGGTAGTTTTTAGATAATAACACAAGACTTTGATTTACTTAAATCACATTTTATTTCGAAATCCCCCACCAGACTACCTGCGCAGATCGAGTCAGGAGCGTGTAATAACACGACTCACCACCGTTGT
Source organism: Doryteuthis pealeii (assembly GCA_023376005.1). Classification (NCBI taxonomy): domain Eukaryota; kingdom Metazoa; phylum Mollusca; class Cephalopoda; order Myopsida; family Loliginidae; genus Doryteuthis; species Doryteuthis pealeii. The sequence continues at coordinate 62,291,919 of CM042161.1, read as the reverse complement.
GGATTTCTCACCGACTGACTAAAATCTATTTCTAATCTAAACTGGAAGAGGGTCTTCTCCACCGATTCTCACGGTCCACGCGAAGGAAGGATCAGGACAGGTCAAGCTTGTAATTCAAATCCTTTAAAGCCGTGGGGCTGCAGCTTATAATGGCCATTTTGATTTCTACACTATTACACATAAATATTAGGTATCTAATAATTATGTAACAGTTACTCAGATGTAAAAATGGTGGCTGGTTTTATTTTCTGGGTGACAGTTTTGGTTACAGACACACACATAATCTCAATTATAATAAGATATTCACCAATTGTAATTATTTGTCTATGATACTGAGAATTAAATTGTGTTATTTTGTAAACACAATTTAATATGTATTGGGGTGGGGTATGTATTAGTAGTCAATCAGACTCTAACATCATCAAGAGCAAAGATGAGAGAAAAATATGGAATTTGAACATAATTCTTTACAACCAGACATTTCCTAAAATTGGCCAACTTGCATACTGGATCATACAGTATTCAGTATACTAGTACATTCAACTACAGTTTGCACTATATAGTAACTCAGAACAGAGTGCTAAAACATCAATGGAGATGGTTCAGGTAATGGCCCGCCCTGTCGGCTGGGCGTTAGAATGCACTGACTGCATCTCTGCACAGGGGTAAGACTCCCCCCAATGGGGGCCACCTGTTGACACGTGGGTGGTGACCTATGATGATTAAAGATAGAACCCAGGTGGTTGAGCAGTCCATGGCTTGTAACATTTCACTTCGGCCCTTTCTTGGGCTAGATGGTTGATCGAAGAGGCTCCCTCCGATCAGTCAGCTAGTCACGTCAAGCCCTAGCACCTATATGATTGCCCTAGCGCCTATTGCCCTTATGGCAAGCCCAACCCTTTTTTATCACATGGTGCTAGAAGGCGGTGGCTGGGGTCTTCATGTCCTAGGAATGACGTTAAACTCTGATCTTGATGGTGAGGTTCCAGTTCTGGAGGTTTGAGAAATGTGGAGCACCCCTTCATCACCATTGCTCCCTGGTCCGGAGTGATAGTACCTGTTAGGGTCCCATCTATGGGTTAAATAGAAAAATGTGTTTATAAAAATATTGAGTATCCAAGATTCATAAGAATGAATTTATTTAAAAACTTTGCCAGCATTAAATGACCCACTGAGGTTGATATGCCATAAAACAAAACAATCAATCAGGTAATGGTTCTGTAATCTTCACAGTCTCAGTAATCACCCTTATGTTCTAAAACAGCAGTATGTAAATAGTCTTGGACCAGTGCATTCACTCTCTACGAAAGGTAAACTAGGCTAGTCCATAACACAACATCAAATAAACATAAAATGGTGTACATTGTAATATCAAAGAAAAGAGAGAATATATATAAGCTAAAAATAGATTTGTCCAGCGTGGGGTCAAATATGCACACCTGTAGGAAACCAAACCATTTTCAACAGTGTGCCGTACAAAGAAGGAAATCATTCTGCAGTAGACTTTGTGACTATTCGGGTTTGTATTGGGTTACAACCGTTGTTGCCATGTCTTCCCAGTTCGACAGTAATTGGAACTTTGGTTATTTTTCATCTGAGTTGAAAAGATAGTCCAGTGAATGTATACTGACTTCAGTGTTCTTTCTAAAATAAGCATAAGACTCGCTCATAGGTCCCATCTCCTAATTTTATCATGTGAGCCCATATTTCTCCACGTCTACTAGTGTTTTGGATTCAGTTTTCCTTCTTCTTGACTGGTAACCATACCAAGGTTAAAGAGCCCAGTCGGACCTACTATTTACCCATATTTGGAGAGTGAATTGTTTGATTAATATCTTTTACAAGGGGATTAATGCTATGTGAAATGCAAACTGCCTTGTTCAAGATTTGAACTCAGATAGCCAAGTTTACACTTACTACAATGAAAATAGTTACGTGACAAACGCCTCCAAAGGTTTACTATAAAATCAGTGGTGGAATAAAAGGGGTTTCAGGGTGGCATAGCTGCTTTGGGGAGTCACAAAATTACCCAAACCCAAAAGCCTCTGTGTTGTTATAACATTGAAATATTTTGCTTAACTTTTGCCACTATAGTTATGAACTATGAATGCGTAGAATTGAAATCGTGATAATTCTTTGAAAAAATCTTAATCAGTATTTATTGGCCACTGGAGGGGGTGCTAGGCTGAGTTCTTGTCCCCCACACCCAGGATCATAAGACGCCACTGCTAGCATATTATGCATATGAATTGCTTTTAATATGTTTCAGAATTAAACAGTAAATTTTAGAATTAATAACATAGATAATTATTTATAAAACCTGGTTTTGTTAAAACTAGTAGACAAATTATCTACACTATATACGATGTAAAATTTTATTATTTCTTAGTGATAATTTGCTCTACTAGTTGTGAAACAAAACCAGGTTTTATAAATAATTACTTTGTTATTAATTTCTAAATTACTGTTTAATTCTGAACATATTAAAAGCAATCATATGCATAAATTAGCAGTGGCGTCTTATGAATCCTGGGTGGGGGACTAAGAACTCAGCCTAGCCCCCATCCAGTGGCCATAATACGATTAAGATTTTTCAAGAATTATCAACGATTTCAAAATTCTACGCATTCATAGTTCATACTATAGTGCAAAGTTAAGCCAAATTTTCAAATGTTTAAACAACACAGAGGCTTTTGGGTTTGGGTAGATTTTGTGACTCCCAAGCAGCTATGCCACCCTGAACCCCTTTTATTCCACACTGATTTTATATAGTAAACCTTTCTGGAGGCGTTGTCAGTAACTTTTCATTGTAGTAAGTGTAAACTTGGGCTATCTGAGTTCAAAATCTTGAAAGCACAGAGAGTTTTTGCATATTTCACATAGCATTAATCCCGCTTTGTAAAGATATTATATCAAACAATTCACTCTCCAAATATGGGTAAAGATAGTGAGGTCCGACCTGGGCGCTTTAACCTTGGGTATGGTTACCAGTCAAGAAGAAGGAAAACTGAATCCACACTCAGTAGAATCGTGGAGCAATATGGGCTCACATGATAAAATTAGGAGATGGGACAACATAATGAGCTGAGTTCTTATGCTTAGTTTTATGTAAGACACTGAAGATCAGTATACATTGCGCACTGGATAATCTTTTTCACTCAGATGAAAAAAGTAAACCAAGTATCCAATTACTGTCGACTGGAAGACATGGCAACAACGGTGTAACCATATCAAACCCGAATAGTCACAAAGTCTCTGCAGAATGAATGTTCCTTCTTTGTACGGCACACTGTTGAAAATGGTTGTGGTTTCCTACAGTTGTTGCTATATGACCCCACGCTGACAAATCTAATTTTTAGGCTTATATTATTCTCTCTTTTCTTTTGAATTTTACAAAGTGTAGTCAGAGTCATTTTAATGTTTTATTTGATGTTGTTGTATTATGGAGCTGAGGTATTGTTTTACCTTCTTCGTAGAGAGTGAGAGATGCACATGGTCCAAGACCTAATTACATACTGCGTGTTTTAAGAGAGCATAAGGTGATTACATGAGAGAGTACTGTGTTGAAGATTACAGAACCATTTACCTGATTGAATTGGTTTTGTTTTATGGCATATCAAACCTCAGTGGGTAATTTAATGCTGCAAGTTTTTAAATAAATTATTCTATGAATCTTGGATACCAATATTTTTTATAAACACATTTTTCTATTTACCATAGATGGGACCCTAACAGGTACTATCACTCCCGGACCAGGGAGCAATGGTGATGAAGGGGTGCTTCCACTCAATTTTCTCAAACCTCCAGAACTGGAACCTCACCAATAGATCAGAGTTTAACGTCATGCTCTAGAGACATGAGCCCTCAGCCACGCTTCTCAGCCACCTCAGTGATAAAAAGGGTTGGGGCTTGCCCAATAGAGGTGACAAATAGGGCTAGGCAATCTTGGTGCTAGGGCTTGACGTGACTAGCTGACTGATCGGAGGGAGCCTCTCTGATCACCCACTAGCCAAAAAGGGCCGAAGTGAATGTTAACAAGCCATGGACTGCTCAACCCGGGTTCTATCTTAATACATCATAAAGGTCACACCACGGTCACAGGTGCCCGCATTGGGGAAGTCTTTACCCTGTGCAGAGATGCAGTCAGTGCATTCTAACGCCCAGCGACAGCGGAGGGCATTACCTGAACCATCTCCATTGATGTTTTAGCACTCTGTTTTCTGAGTTACTATAATAGTGCAACTGTAGTTGAATGTACTAGTATAGTTTCCTGGAATACTGTATGACTCCAGTATGCACAGTTGCAATTTTAGAAAATTGTCTCGGTGTAAAGAATTAATGTCATCAAAATTCACCAGTATTTTTTCTGCTCATCTTTCTGGCTCTTGAATGTGTTTAGTTAGTCTGATTGACTACTAATCATACTCCACCCAAGGTACATATAAATTGTGTTTACAAAAATACACAATTTATTCCAAGTATCATAGACAAATAATTGACAATGGTGAATATCTTGATGATAATTTGAGATTAATGTGTGTGTCTGTAACCAACTGTCACCACCAGAAAATAAAACAGCCCACATTTTACATCTGAGTAACTGTTACATAATTTTGAAGAACCTAAATTTTATGTGTAATAGTGTAGAAATCAAATGGCCATGTATAGCTGCAGCCCACGGCTTTAAAGGATTTGAATTACAAGGCTTGACTCTTTGTCATCTCCTCTCTCTGTGTGTATACGTGAGAATCGTGGAGAAGACCCTCTTCCAGTGTAAGATTAGAAATGATGATGTTTTAGGTCTCAGATCCGGGTGAGAAAGTCACAAGCGGGTGGTGGAGGTCGTAGTTATACAGCGCTCTGGACCTCGATTCTGTCGCAGGTAGTCTGGTGGGGATTTCGAAATAAAATGTGATTTAAGTAAATCGAAGTCTTGTGTTATATATCTAAAAATACCAAATGACACAGGGCTTCCTGATAAAGAGAAATCCCCAATGAAAAGACAGACACGAAGTCCCCCAAGAGAATCCCCAGATGCAGAAGAGACCTAGATAAGGACTTAAGAATGTCAAATGACGCCAGAATAGTCAGAAGTAAGATAATAAAAGGTATACAACATAACTCAGCTAATTGACCCCCCCCCTGAAACACACAAATACAAACAGGAAATAAGAACATATCAGTTTAGAAGTCATTTGTAAACTGTAGACTCTCTCAGAATATTTTGAATCAGAATTTTGCAAATATTTCCTTGGTCACCAATTTTCTAAGAGGTGACAAAAGGACAAGCTTGGGATTCCTTTTTATGTACAGATTTTAAAAGAAACATTATTGGTAAATAATGAATTTTGGCTGAATAGAGGATCAATAAACATTGTTAGGAAAAATCTTTGTAAAAATTTTAAATTTATGCTCTTGTTTAAAGAGAAAAAAAATCTGTATTTCTCATTTATTGTCACATGAAAAAGCTTTTTTAAAAGAAAACCAAAATCAAAAGTGTAAAAAAAAACCGCCCTAAGAAATAAAAATGACAGTTCAAGAATTTAAAAAAAAAAGTAAAATGAAAAATCACTTCTAAATAGAGAAATAATAAAATAAAAACAAATAAAAAAAATTTTATATCATTTTCAGTCTGTCATTAACTATTTCTTCAAAACAAAAAACAAACATCATTAAAAAATCAATTTAAACATAAATAAACAAACAACATAAAGTAAAAAAAGAACATCTTTATTTTTTTTTCTAAATCTGACTAAAACTAAAATAATGCTCTTACTAAAGACAGGAAGAAGTCAAAGCATAAAAAAACTACCCCACACTAAAAAAAAAGTCCCTTGGGAAAGAAATGGGGAAGGTTATTTAATATGAATAAAATGTTTAATTAACCAAGAAGATCTTTAATCTGGGGTATGTTCTGTCTTTCAGGCTGAAGAATACAATTGACGAATCATCAAAACTTTTATAAAAACTAATTCATCTAACAGGAATTACTGCGCAAACAGAATGAACAGAGACTTTCTTTTATACACCAATATCAGTAGACTATCATTTTTGAAGGGCATTAGTGTAGGTATACGTGTTCACTATTAACTATCAGTCTTAGAAGGACATTAGTGTAGGTAATATGTCACTATTAACTATCAGTTTAGAAGGACATTAGTGTAGGTATATTCAAACTATTACTATCAGTTTAGAAGGACATTAGTGTAGGTATATGTCACTATTACTATGCAGTTTGAAAGGACATTAAGTGTAGGTATATGTCACTATTACTATCAGTTTAAAGGAACATTAAGTGTAGGTAATATGGGTCACATTACTTCAGTTTAGAAGGACATTAGTGTAGGTTATATGTCACCATTAACTATCAGTTTAGAAAAGGACATCATGTAGGTATATGTCACCAATTACATATCAAGTTAGAAGGGCTTAGTGTAGGTATATGTCACTATTACTATCAGTTTAGAAGGAATTAAGTGTAGGTATATGTCACTATTACTATCAGTTTAGAGACATTAGTGTCGGTATATGTCACTATTACTTCGTTTAGAAGGACATTAGTGTAGTATATGTCACTATTACTATGTTTTGAAAAAATACGATTAGTGGTAAGGCTTATATTTTTTCCTGACATAAGTTGCATGTTTTAATGTTGGGGAAGCTACACCAGAGATATGCAAAAATCCGATTGATTCCAGTATTTCCTTGGGACACTTCGGCCTGCGACAAAACTAACTTGACCCTTACTCCTTTTTGGCAACTTTGTGTTTTGACCAAATGAAGAAAAATCATAGGCTATCAATATCATTGGATTGAGTTTTTCGATTGTTTAGCCGTACATTTGATAGGTAATGCCCGCCTAATTCATTAATTATTTTCAAAATTAAGACTTCAGTAAAACTTCAATTAAAGCACAATATTCCCTATATATTATATATTATGTTGTGTGTGTGTGTTGTATAGTATGTAAGGTAATCCAATGAACTGGAAGTAAGGGATGATTCCTATTTGGGATCATCAAAATCTCACTGTACAACCATACTGTAATACTCTTATAGGTGCAAACATATATATGTTCATACAAGTTTTTTAATAAATTCCTAAAAAGAGCTTCGTATAATATAATAAATTTAATTATATACAGAGTTTTTTCAGAGACTTAAACTTTATATACATATACAGGTTTGCTCAGTCGGTAAAGTGTTTAGACTGGAACTGCGGTGGATGCATTTGATACTGGCTCCCTCCGCGTATGAGTAGACAGGGAATCTGTGCGGTAAGTAGGAGCTGATGGTAGGTGTGGCGCTCCAACTCAGATGCCAAAGAATCTCCTTGGTCTAGCGCTAGTGAAAAGGGTATAGACTCCTCTCGTTCTGGCTGATACAGATTTTAGGCCATACTAGACGACTATTTTTTTTCTTTTAAGTTTTAAAAAATACAGGGACATTCCATTTAATTATAGATTAGCAAAATAATAATCACCCTCGGGTGCAAAGTATTAAGTTTTAATGTAATAAATATTAATTGAATTTGAAAGGCTACTCGTATTAGATGCAGTAAAAAGATTTGAAACAAGGAGGGTTCTGATACATGCTTACTCTTCATCACTCTACAGTCTTTCTTGTTATTTTTTTTTTTATTTTTCTAGAGGAAGTAAAGAATAAATGACTTTTATTTTATTTCCCTGTTATGGATTTCATTAGTCTATGAAGAGATTTTTTGTCTTATATATCTTAAAATAAACCAACAGTTAGAAATCACTACTAGAGAGAGAGAGAGACGCATATTATACTTCTTCGATTTTTTATATCATATGCAAATTAGCCTTTCCGTTCACCTGTACCCTATTTTGTTGTAATTATAAATATAATGCATGTTGTTAGTAATGTAGATATGGTTAACGGTATTAATATGTAAAACAATTTTTATTAATAATTGAGGTTTAAATAAAAAATAAAATCATGGGATGTGATGTCAATAACTAAGGGAATTTGCTTGTATAGTTGTAGTTTCGGTTCAGACCAGAAAACACACAATCTCCATTATAATAAGTTTAAAATGTACACTAGCAACTTGTTAAGTTTTATTACTTTTATCCATGGAAATGGAAGGATTTTTATTTTTGCAGTGATCCGCATAGTCACAGTGCAAACAATGAAACAAATCACTGACATTTGGAAGTGTTTTTTTCTTTTTTCCTGTAGATTTTTCATCATCCCTAAGTTGTTATTGGGGGAGGTTAGACTGTTGAGTGTGTGTGCATAATATATATATATATATAATATATATATATATACTAGACAAAATGTGATCATTTGTCACCCATTCAGCTATAAAGTAGATAATGAGATAGGGAAAAGGGAGTTAGCAAGAAATAAAATATTGAAAAAAATAATAAATCTGCCGGAAAACCTTAAAATCATTTGTAAAGCTTTCTAGAAAGGGAAATGTTAACCTCATTTAAGCTCATTTTTGGTGGCTGTGGAATTTATCATAGAAATACATTTCAATTCTCCTGTCTCTCTCTCTCTCTTCTGAACTCTCCCAAGAAACCTAACATTATATAATGAGAGGTAGTCAAGAGAATATATAAGAGGGGAAGAAGTGATAGTACAAAGAGTAAAGTAGAGATGGGAGTTTGACTTCATTGCAAAATTACGTCTAATTAGAACCATTAAGACAGATTATGTTTGAAAAATTCTGGGTAAGGAAAGTAAGGAATAATTTAAGTATAATTTTGCATTTCATTAACAAACAGGAAAAGCCTTAGGAGCAAAAGTTGATTAACCTCAGCCTAGTACAATTATATATATATATACAAAGTGTGTCCATAAAAAGTTTTATGATGAAGCTGTTAATTTACCAAGATAGAAATGAACAATGAATAGAACATAAGACAATTTTTCAGAATACAAGGTGTGGTCATAAAAGTGCTGAGTTTGAAGCTGAATTTTACCAAGAATAGAAATGAAACAACGAAGGAACTTAATTTTTTTCAGATACAATGTGTTGTCAAAAAAGTACAAAAATCTTGATACTTTTGAACACACCTTAGTATAATAAAATCATCAGGCGCGGCCTAATGTCGGTACAGCCATGCAGCGAGGGAGTCTATCCCTTCACTAGCCGCTAGAAACCAGGAGATTATTTTTTTAGCGTCTGAGGTGGGAGGCACACCTACCTCAGCTCCTTACTTTACCGTACAGATCCTGTGCTACTCCATACGCTGAGTTGGCGAGGGCGGGTATCGAACTAGGAACCTGTGGTTCTAGCCGAACGCTCTAGCTGATGAGCTAACCCGGCCCCTTGTATAATAGTCAGGATGTATGACTCATATTTATACACTACACAACAAAATATAATTTATAGCTTTACCACATGGCATACTTATAAGATATATCTTTTGAACTATTTATATTGAGAAGATAGTAACTATAATAATGGATATTTTGTGTTTACTCATATGAGTGCATGTGCCATCACCTCAACTGCTCACTTTCAAGTCCATATGCTTCTGATCAAAAATACATGTACAAAGAGAATCATTGCACACAATACACCTTCTGTAGACATCCAAGATGAATTCTTTCTAAAAACTACCTCCTGCCGGCCCTAACCCACCCGTATTTATACTGCCCCTTAACAAACTCTCCCCAAAAAAACAAAAACGCTCAGATGCAAGATATGAAACAGAGGAAGGGTATTTACCTCATACCAACTTGTATGGGGCTGGGCAAGTAAGACCCAGATCAGTTTAAAAATTTATCCAAAGAGAAGTATTCTGAATTCAAATACTGTTGTTCCTTTAAAAAGTATACATTCGAACCAAGTTGTGCGAGGGGAGTGTATCCTTATATATCAACACCATTCTAGATTTAGGATAGGGGTTTATGCCAGAGAGATACAAGTATTATGACAAAGGAAAGTGAGGTATGCTACTATTTCTTCTTCTGGTTAATCGATAATTATATTATAAGTTGTAATATTGTAATATGTATACAAGATAATTACCTGATGGTATAAGTAACGATCGTTGAGAAGCGCACATATCCAGAGGTTAAGGTTGAGAAAAAACAATAACAAAAGTGCTCAATACAATGTAGAGCTAAATTTGTATTTTAAGAAATGGAAAGGAGTAACCTACTCTTTCCATTCTTAAAAAAATATAGTTATATTAGTCAGTAACACATGGGTGAGAGGGATGTGCGGAAATATCCATAAATAAAAAGGCAGAAGTGTTGTAGTCATGAAAAGGGATACAATCAGACAAGGTTGTGTCGAGAGGAAAGGACCAGTCATATTTCTAAGATCTAAGATGGGGTTTTATTGCAGAGAGATACAATTGAGTACAGGAATAATGTGGGTACGCTACTAATCCTCAGGAAAGCCAGCCAGTATAATTTTTGTGCTCAGTATATATATAGGTCAGACATATGGGTGAGAGCGATGAAGTGTGGAATATTCCAATACAGTACAAACAATAGACCTGGAGAATGATGAGTCTGGCCTAACTATTCGTGCTGAGAAGACAGTGCATAATAACGCTCCAGACACCACCAGCTTTTTTTTTACCAAAACTTAATACAGGACATTAAAAATGAAAAGTATTGTCTAAACAGTGATTGAACTCTTTCAAATGAAGTATTAAAATAAGATTTTGATTACCGAATTACGTTACTTTTAATAAAGAATAAGAATTTTGCAAGTGAAAAAAAGAAACCATCTATTTCTCTAATACTTTCTCATGCTTATCAATTAACTTTAATTCTCTCTTGGAATACGGTTATTAGTTTTTATTTTTATCATATATATAGTATACTATATTTTGATCTGAGATGCTGTGGGTACAAATGATCCTGCGTGTCCCCGAGGCACAAAACTCTAAAAGAAAGTGTTTTCTTCCTTCCCTCCACTTATTTGAAGCTACTGCAAATACATTTGAATGACGTTCTTAGAAACAAATGAACCGGATAAGTTACATGAGGTAGGGTTTGAATAAGCTTTAGTTGCTTCCACCCCAAATCATAAAAAAGACTCCTACAATCTAATTAAGAAACTTAGTTGGGAGT
>CM042161.1:62189905-62280750 GCA_023376005.1 Doryteuthis pealeii | reverse complement strand
AAAAGAGAGAGATACATGTGTCATAAAAGTTTTATGATTGAAGCTGTATTTACCAAGATAGAATGAACAATGAATAGAACATAACATTTTTTCAGATACAAGGTGTGTCATAAAAGTGCTGAGTTTGAAGCTGAAATTTACCAAGATAGAAATGAACAACGAATGGAACGTTAATTTTTTTCAGAATACAATGTTGTGTCAAAAAGTACGAAAAATCTTGATACTTTTTTGACACAACCTTGTATAATAAAAGTCATCAGGCCGGCCTAATGTGGTATCAGCCATGCAGCGAGGGAGTCTATCCCTTTTCACTAGCGCTAGACCAAGGAATTATTTTGCGTCTGAGGTGGAGCGCACACCTACCATCAGCTCCTTACTTTACCAGTACAGATCCTGTGCTACTCATACGCTGAGTTGGCGAGGGCGGGTATCGAACTAGGACTTGTGGTTTCTAGCCGAACGCTCTACTGACTGAGCTAACCCGGCCCTTGTATAATAGTCAGGAGTATGTACTCATATTTATACACTACACAACCAAAATATAATTTATAGCTTACACATGCCATACTTATAAGATATATCATTTTAACTAATTTATATTGAGAAAGATAGTAAATATAATAATGGATATTGTGTTTACTCATATGAGTGCATGTGCACACCTCAACTGCTCAGTTTCAAGTCCATATGCTTCTGATCAAAAATACATGTACAAAGAGATCATTGGCAGCAACAAATACACCTCTGGTAGAATCCAAATGATTCTTTTCTAAAACTACCTCCTCGCTCTAACCCCACCGTATTTTTAACTGCCCCTTAACAACTCTCCCCAAAAAACACAACGCTCGATGCAAGATTACTGAAACAGAGTAAGGGTATTTACCTCATACCCCACTTGTATGGGCTGGGCAAGTAAGACCCAGATCAGTTTAAAAATTTCAATTCCAAAGAGAAGGAAATTCTGAATTCAAAACTGTTTGTTTCCTTAAAAAGGATACAATCAGACAAGGTTGTAGTCGAGGGGAAGGACCATTCAACACATTCCTAGATTTAAGATAGAGGGTTTTATTGCAGAGAGATACAATTAGATAGACAAGGAATAGTGAGGTATGCTACTAATCCTCGAAACATATATATATATATATATATATATTTGTATATGTATAAGTATTAACTTACCGATGGGTATAAGAACGATCGTTGGAAGCGCACAATATCCAGAGGTTAAGGTTGAGAAAAAACAAATACAAAGTGCTCAATACAATGTAGAGCATAAATTTATTTTAAGAATGGAAAGGAGTAACCTACTCCTTTCCATTCTTAAAATAAATATATATATATTAGTCAGAACACATGGGTGAGAGGGAGTGGGAATATTCCATTAAAAAAAAAGCAGAAGTGTTGTGTCATTAAAAAGGGATACAATCAGACAAGGTTGTAGTCGAGAGGAAGGACCAGTCAATATGTTCCTAGATCTAAGATAGGGGGTTTTATTGCAGAGAGATACAATAAGACAGACAAGAATAGTGAGGTACGCTACTAATCCTCGAAGCCAGCCCAGTATAATTTTGTGCTCATTATATATATAGTCAGACCATATGGGTGAGAGAGAGTGTGGAATATTCCAATACAACAAAAACCAATAGACCTGGAGAAGGATGAGCTCTGCCTAACTATTCCTGCTGAAGACAAGTTGCATAAATAACGCTCCAACAACCAAACCAGCTTTTTTAAAAACTTAATCAGGACATTAAAATGAAAAAGTGTTGTCTAAACAGTGATTGAACTCTTTTCAAAATGAAAGTATTAGAAATAAAGATTTTTGATTACCAATTACGTTAACTTTTATAAGAAATAAGAATTTTGCAAGTGAAAAAAAGAACATCTTTTCTCTAATACTTTCTCATCTCATAAATAATAAATTTATCTTTTGGAATAGTTTAGTTTTAATTTTTATCATATATATATATATATATATATATAGATACTGAGATGCTGATAGGTACATATCCTGCGTCCCCGAGGCACAAAAATCTAAAAGAACAGTGTTTTTCTTTCCTCACTATTTGAAGCTAACTGCAAATACATTTGAATAGTTTCTTAGAAACAAATGACACAGGATAAGTTACAAGGTAGGGGTTTGATGGCTTTAGTTGCTTCCCCAAATCATAAATAAAACTCCTACAATCTATTAAGAAACTTTAGTTGGGAGCCATAAAATTTTCCCAGGACTCATTCAAAGCAAATCTGTGCGTCCCAGGATGCACTAAATCAAAACGCCATCAGTATTACTGTATGTATGTGTATATATATATATATATATATATATTTATTTATTATAGTCACCAATACAATTAAAAGTTTGTCTTACCAATGGTTTCGGAACATCACATCAGAAACGTTGACTTTTTTTTTCTTATATATATGAATAGTCCATATAGATAAGTTTTTGAAGTTAATCTAACATTGTTACATTATATCAATTCTCATATAACAAAACACAGAATAAGGTTTCATCTGAAAACCTCACCTCATATTACAATATTCTTTACAGTAAGAAGTAATAATATGTCTGGGTCGATCAATCAAATATATCTTATTATCATAATGTATTGTATTATTCTACACTGTGACATTTTGTGGCACTAAATTAAACAACTAACTACAGCTAGACATGACAGTGATTTTAGTCCAACAACAATTCAGGAAAAGATAGGTATGGCCGAAATATTATTGCTTCTCAAAAAATGAAAAAAAATTTTTTTTTTTCAAACTGAAATAGATCACTAAGTAGGACTGAGGTTATTCTAGTAGCTTCGGCCAGGGTCCAGTGAGCTTTGGTCGCTGGACCTGCCAGAGGTTAAATTAATAGTGTTGATCCCAGGGGGGCCATCCCCCCCAGGCAACACCTTCCCCCTTAATTTAAAGGGGCAGGGGCTGTTTATTGCCCAGTGCCTGAGGTGCCCCTTGAGGGGAAATGCCGATGGGATAAACGCAATTTTTCCACCTGCCACCCATGAGTCTTGGCTTGTGGTGGTCCATGTTAATAGGGCCTTGTGCCTGACCTTGTACAAGTGGGGTATGAGGATAATATTGAGCCTATTCTAGTTGTGCCCACCCTAAGTGGAGATTTAAGAGGTTTGAATTCAGAATTTTCTTTCTCCTTGACTGGTTGCCTAAACATAGTTAAAGAGCCCAGTCTGCCCTACTATTTACCCATAGCTGGAGGGAGAGTAGTTGGATTTATACCTTCTCCAAGGGTTTTAGTGCTATGTGAATTGTAGCTTCGACCAGGATTTGAACTCTGGTCGACAAGTACATTTTTTATGACTTTTATAAATTAGAATCTGAATCCATCAAAATGGAACATTTTCTTTGTTTAAATGGCATGTCAACCTTCATGGGTTATTTAATGCTACCCATGTACGAAAATAGTAGTGGTACTATGTAACCCATAGCTGGGGGATGAGGGCGTTCATACCTTTCCTGAAAGTTGTCATAATGTGACTGCAGTTTGAACTCGCTTACAATGATATCGCAGTACAGTATGCCACAAGGACCCCTCAAAGGGTAGGTTGATGTCGCATCAAAATTTTAGCCATATCTACAAGACTAATTTTTTAGTGTTTTTGCCTCAATATGTATATTTACCAACCCCTCCGAACGAGCAGGATGTGACACAAGGTCAATTTCTTACACTGAGTTTAACAGGTTTGAATTCAGAGTTTTTCTTCTCCTAGACTAGTTACCTAGCCATGGTTAAAGAGCCCAGTCTGCCCTGCTATTTACCCATAGCTTTAGAGAGAATTGAATTCATACCTTTCCCAAGGGTATTAGTGCCATGTGAAATGCAAACAGCTTCGTCGAGGAATTGAACTCTAGTTTTCCCCTCAATATAGAAAAACAAGTACTACCTAGAAAGTTTCTTTCACAATAGCACAGTACTCTATGTTAGCATAGCCACTATGCCATGAGGGCCACTCAAAGGGTGGGTTGATGTTGTATCGAAATTTTAGCCATATGTACAAACTAATCTTTTAGTGTTTTCCCCTCAATATAGAAAAAACAAGTATGACCTTGAAAGTTACTTGGCAACCATTGCACCAACAAGTATACACATATACACACATGAGGGCCAACTGAAAAGTTTATATAAGTAAATAGTAGCCCAGTTTGGGCTCTTTAACCTTTGTTGGGAAACCAATCTTAGAGAAGGAATACTGAATTTAAACCAATTAAACTTCACTTAAGAAATTGACCATGTGTTGCATCTTACTAGTGCAGAGAATATGAAATATATATATATATACAAACATACAAGGGTCAGCCAAAGAGTTCATAGGCTAACTAAAATACAAGTGGTTTGTTTTTCAACGTAGTTCCCCTTGCAGCCCAAACACAGTAGATTAAGTATGCATAGCAAGGCACTTTTGCCTATGATCAGAGTGTAGTATCTGTGAGCTCTACTTTAAAATAAGTGTAATCTTTTTATATACGTTCTTATTTAATTTCGTTAGTCTTTCTAATTTGATATATTTCATTACATTAACTCTTAACATCCTGTTGAGAATTTTCTAAGTCCAGAGCACTCCTATAAGGATATATTAAAAAAATGGCTCAAAATGACCTTTGCATCTAAAGTTACCTGTTATTTCCCTTAAATCAAAGACTTCTAAATATGTTTAATATTACATTTAAACAAAGGTATGAACAAATGAATAATCTTGTTAGTTAGAATAAAGTAGATATGATCAGAGTGTAGTATCTGTGAGCTCTACTTTAAAATAAGTGTAATCTTTTTATATATGTTCTTATTTAATTTCATTAGTCTTTCTAATTTGATATATTTGTTTGTCTAAAAAGAGAAAATGTCAAAAGGTATGAACAAATGAATTCGTCCAGATGAAATTTGTCTTGGGATATTTTTCTCATTCGTGTTGTTGGTATGACACCATGACAGTGTATGGACAGAATATAAATCAATGTAATATATCACATCAGATTTTCCACACACAAAAAGTAGCCAACCAAGTTGAACCTATTATTATTATTATTATTATTGTCACATTGTGTTCTAACAGTGTACAACATTTAACATCAATTGTTTGGCCTGGAGTAATGTATTTTAAGTGTTGAATGTGTGACATTTCATGAATTCTAAAAAAAAAAAAAAAAAAAAAAAAGTAAAAATTTAAAAAATAAATATGATTGGAATTTTCGGAAAAAAAAAGCAAAATAAAAAAAAATAAGCCAAGAAAAAAAATGGTCTCTGTATTCAGAAAGAAAGAAAAAAATCCCTCAATTCTTGAAAACTGAATGCGTCAGACAGATTAATTACGACGGAACATGACAGTGGGAAAAGTTCCAAATGCAAAAATAGCATCCAGAAAACTATTTTAGCGCCGTTCCCTCTGTGGAAATGGAAGCGATCGCTTGGAATCTGCCTCCAAGCCAAAAAAGATCACAAGTCAACAAAAAGAAAGAAGAGAAAAACGAGTAGATTATCTAAAACAATAAATATATATGCATAGGGTCATTTTGATTTTAGTTTTATGTTCTGTCCCAGATCAAAAATGTGAGCAAATGCCAAATAAATTAGTGATCATTAATTGACTCTTATATCGGACGGCTCTGTGGTAGGAACACAATGGTAAAACTCCGGATGGTGAAAAGTCTACAGTTCAATTCCAACAAAGAATAAAGGATTTTTGGTAATTTCCTCTGATTATCTACTGTCTTGTTGGAGTGTTATATAAGACCTTATTACTATTTTATGATATGAGGGAACCCGTCTGGATATCTATTCTTATATGAGGGACACACATTGTTGTGTCTGTTGTATAGGATTAGCTATCTCCCTCTATACCATAAAATAATGGATGTGTCTGTCTGATAAATAGATATTAGACAGACAAGATGGGGAGTTAGTGTATATATATATATAATATATATATATATATAATATATATAATACTTTTTTTTTTTTTTTTTTCTTTTGGTCGGTACCAAGTTTCTTGGTACAAGGTGATTCTAGGTGGGTCCTAATTCTCTACCCGTAGTTTGTTGTAGAGTTCAGGTTCCGTATGAGAGCTCAATGTTTAATTATTGTAAACAGAGCAAAGTTATTTGGGAATAAAAAGGCCTTAAATACCATGGGTATTGTGGTTATGGACCATTTCCACTCGCGAGTGGAAATGGTCCATAACCACGATACCCATGGTATTTAAGGCCTTTTTATTCCCAAATATATATATATATATATATATATATATATATATATGTGTGTGTGTGTGTGTGTGTGTGTGTGTGTGTGTGTGTGTGTGTGTGTCGAAGTGTTATATACCTGCTCTGTGGCGAGAAGACTGCCTTGTTGGAGTGTTATATACCACCTTATTATGTAGACGGTATATCTATTTTATGTCATGAGGGCACCCATCTGGATATCTGTTCTCATATGCAGAGATAGTGATAGGCATACATACTGCGTCCCTGACGCACAAAAGTCTAAAAGTATGCAGTAAAATCATATCCATGCACCTCAGTGTTTTCTTTTTTCCTTCCTCACCCTTTCAAGCTAACTGTAAATACATATCAATAGTTCCTTAGAAATGAATTACACAGGATAGGTTACAAGGTAGGAGTTAGATGGCTTGAGTTGGGACCCATAATTTTTCCCGGGGACTCATTCAAAGCAAATATGTGTGTCCAAGGATGCACTAAATCAAAAAGCTATCAGTCTCATGATTGTGTCCTCAAATTTGATTATCTATTTACTTTAATATTACTTGTGTTTTGTTGAACCCACATTCTAAAAGTATAGAGAGATTTAAGAAATTGTATTGTATAAAAACATAATAAAATAGAATGTAATGAATTATGTGCTGTGCATAGTAAAGTGGTCTATTGTCGGTATAAACCGGACAGCAATGGAGTATATCCCCTCATTACTAGCGAAAGACCGAACAGATTGTTTTTGCTTTTTACTCATGCGCTGAGTTAGCCAGGACCAGTATTAGAGCCATAACCTTGTGGTTCCTATATGGATGCTCTACAGAATGAACTAAACCGGTTTATTTTTTGGAAATAATATTTTTATTTGGGGTAATGAATTTTGAAACTTAAAGTTTTAGTGAACTTATTGATATATATATTTACCAACCCCTCCGAACGAGCAGAATGCGACACAAGGTCAATTTATTAAGCGGAGTTCAACAGGTTTGAATTCAGAGTTTTCCTTCTCCTAGACCGGTTACCTAACCAAGGTTAAAGAGCACAATCTGCCCTACTATTTACCCATAGCTGGAGGGAGAGTAGAATTCATACCTTTCCCAAGGGTATTAGCGCTAAGTGAAATGCAATTACCACATCCAGAATTTGAACTCGTGGCGACAAGTCCATTTCCATGACTTTAACCATTACACCATGCGCTTCCTACATGAACTTATTGATATAAGCATATCTAAAACTCGCTAGTACGTTAAATTTTAGCTCACTTAACTTGGAAAGCTAAGGTTTTGGGGGGAAGCAGATTTGTCTCCAAGATAGTTATTTCTCTCCTGCGTGATGGTTAACTTAGGTTAAATAAAAAATCCAAATGTTTATTACTCAGAACAGCAATGGACACAGAGGTGAAGAAGTCCCAAGAAATTGGTGCGGTATGCGCAATGGTGGGAGAGCTCCTCATACATACATATGTATATGCATATAAAAGTATATATATATAAGTTGTTTTAAAAATATATGTATTAAAAAGAACCATATGGTTACAGTGCATTTATATATATATACAGCAGTTAATATCTATGAATTTGTGTATGCAGGTGTTCAGATAGAAACATCATTGTGTGTGCTTTTGTGCGTATACCCATTGGGTAATTAAAAAAGAATGCTAATTCTTCTATGGGAGCACCATTATGATATAATGATTTCAAACTAAGTCCACCTGTCACCATCCCTGACAGCACATTCTTGGAATCTTATCCAGGTGGGCTCCAGAGTATCAGTTCAGCATTTCAGATAAAGTTACTTCACAGAAGCATTAACATTTTTGGGATCACCTCTTGAAGATTCCAATGTGTTGACAGGAATGGTGAACAGGTGTAGACTGTTTGAACCCATAATATCATAAAAGTACTTCCATAGAAGTGTTAATATCTTTTTGAATCACTTTGTGTGTGTGTGTATATATATATATATATATATATATATATATATACATACATACACGTGTGTGTATATATATATATATATATACAAGATGTGTCATAAAAGTGCCGAGTTTGAATCTGTATTTACCAAGGTAGTAATGAACAATAAATGTAAGGTTAATTTCTTCAGAACAAGGTGTGTCAAAAAGTACAGATTTTAAAGTTGTATTTACCAAGATAAAAATGAACAATGAATGGAACGTTAATTTTTCAAAATATAAGGCATGTCAAAAAGTACAAAAAATCTTGATACTTTTTGACACACCTTGTATATCTAAGTAAAAAAAAGTAAAGTTGTCGGGGTGGCCTATTCCCTTTTCACTAGTGCTAGACCAAAGAGATTGTCTTTAGCTTGTGAAGTAAAGTGCCACATCTACCATCATCTCCTAATTTTACTGCACAGATCCCTGTGCTATTCATATGCTGATTTGGCAAGGGATGGTATCGAACTAGGAATCTTATAGTTCCCAAGCAGACACTACCGATGGAGAAATAGTGTTTCAGAGAAAATGATACTATTTTGTAATTTAATAACTTGACCAAATAATCTCAAATTTTAACAGCATGTGTAGAAACAACTGAAAATCTTATATTTTAACATCATTTATTTTCTAGTGAATAACATTTCTATACCTGTGTTAGGGAGAGTTATCTCCCCCTAACAATTTGAATGGGAAACTCTCCAAAAGGGACAAGAACCGAGCATGGTACGTGACACGCGTATCCTACATCAAGCCGAACTGAATCCAAAACCATCCCACTGTATTCCCTGTCAGTGAGAATAAATTAAACAAATATAGTTATTGTTTACATATTCCCTGTTTTTATTACTGAAAACATAAAACATTAAGTATAGAATTTTGAGTTGTTTCTACACATCTATTAATAAAGGAGAATTGCTTCCGTTTTTTGTCTGTAACAAAAATTACGTCACTTCTTACGTCACATTACCCAAAATCGTCATCGTGATAACATAAAATAAATACACTCAAAATTTGAACATGCAACATTAGACAGTCCTCATTGTTTTTTAAAACAAGTTTTAATAAATACATGACTGGTATTATATATCTATATATAGTTTGTTTTATTTTAATATATATTTAAAGTTTATATTTCAAATTGTTTTATTTTTTAATCCTTTAATGAATTTGATAATTTTACTTACTTAGGGTACAAACTCGCTGACATAATTAACATAAAATAAATATTCTATAGTTAAGAAGTTACTAACAGTTTCTCACCTTTGTGATTCTCAAACCCACTTAGGCATGAAACTGTCAGTAACCAAGCACCATTGACTTCATGTCTACACTACTCTCTCTCTCTCTCTCTCTCTCTCTATATATATATATATATATATATATATATATATATATATATAAAAGGTATGAATTCATAGTCGAAAAAGAAACAGAATAAAATATTTGACGTTAGTCATTGATTAACCACCCTCCCGGAAATAAAAACGAGAATGTCACTTGAAGTATCCATTGCCCAACAAAGAGAAAGCACAACAATAATAGGTTTTTACATGGAAGTGGATCACTGGGAAATGTTCCTGGAAGAAGAGGACTAATATTTATCTCTGCTGACAAAAGAGGATTAGACTGTCTATCAAAGATTTAGGTTCTTTGATAGGATTAGCTTATATGACACATTGCAAGATGGTCGTTGATACCCAAGGATCTTGAATAAGTGAGATAAAACTCAACAAAGAATAAAAATGATTACAGAGATGAACACGGAGATATTTAGCTGATACATATGACTGCAACCATATTTGTTTTCTAAATACAAACCAGAGTTACACTCAATATTCCTTCTCCTCTATCCCCTCGCCTTGTTGGCAGGGATTAGAATATACTGTATCCCCTGAAGTAGGCTAAGACCAGTGGTGGAAGGGTTATCAAGGAAGGGAAGCTTCTCCAGGGCGCAGCTTCAAGAGGTGCAAAATTGCCCTAACTCAAAAGTTTTCGCATTGCAAGGAAGGCCCCAAAACAGTGCACATTCTCTCCTGATGACCTCAAAACCAAATACATAAATCAAAAACAGACATAACAAAACAATAATGGAGTTGAACTTCTTGTTGGTTTAGCTTAGCCTGCAAGTGTTTAATGATTAGTTGTGAGTTCTATTTGTGTGGTTAATTGTATTTTTGCAAAAAAATGTCTAAGAAGTTGATGGCAGAAGCATACTTGAAGTTAAAACCCAAGTCATAAAACTTCTGAATTTTCAATATAAGGGTGTTTAACCACCATTAGCTCAGTCGGTAGACCATCTGACTAGGAACCACAAGGTTTTCGGGTTCGGTACCGGCTCGCGTATGAGTAGCACAGGGATCTGTGCAGTAAAGTGTGGAGCGAATAGTAGGTGTGGTGCTCCACCTCAGATGCCAAAAAAATCTCCTTGGTCTAGCACTAGTGAAAAGGGGATAGACTCCCCCACTGTCTGGCTGATACCGACTTTAGGCTACCCCAACGACTTTATTTACAGTGTCTTATTATTATTCAAATTTGTACGATATACTGGATATAGTTTGTGTGGCTTCACATCAGTAAGGAGGGCTAGTGTGAAAATAAAACCATTGAGAGGAAAGCCTCAAAACGTTGCACATTCTCTCCTGATGACCCCAAATCATAAACAAACATAACAAAACAATCATGGAGTTGAACTTCTCGTTGTTTTTGCCAATGGATTGAGGAGTATTCTACAGTCCGTTAGCTTTCTGGTGAGTTTCAGTAACTTATCAAGTAACTTTCTCCTTGAAATATATTACCTAAACTTTACCACTATACTCCTGAACTATAAATATGTACAATTTGAAAATAAGCAGGTGAAGCTTTGAAAAATCTGAATCAGTATTTATTGGCCACTGGAGAGGCTGGAGGGCAGAGATCTTGCCTCCATCCTGTATCATAACACTGGCATGCAACTAGGTAAGACACCTTCATAGCCATTATTCCCTGGTCCACTTGGAGTGGTAGTACCTGTTAGATTCCCATCCATGAGTCAAATAGTGATGGCTGTAGAGTGGATACTTATCCATGTTCTTACTCACCCTGAAATCCAACAGCCAATCAGAACTCAGGAAATGAACTTGCCTGAGTTCATAATGGAACAATCCAAAGCTCCATATATGAGTATCATATTGTTTCTATATCTGGAGGATAACTTCTACAAAATAGATCTCTTCAAAAATTCTTTGGATTCAATAGGACTGTGTTAAAAAAAAGCAAACTCTTTACAAACAAATACACAAAAATGTAAATATGAACATTATTCCCTAACTACTAGGCATTAAATAACCCTTGACAGGTTGACGTGTCATCACAACCAAACACCACTCTTTTGACAGTTACTGTAGTAAATATACCTAATCCATATTGACTTCATCAACCTGAAGTGGAGACACTGTTGGTGGGGTTAAGAATACACTGTA
The DNA here is from genome assembly GCA_023376005.1 of Doryteuthis pealeii. NCBI lineage: Eukaryota > Metazoa > Mollusca > Cephalopoda > Myopsida > Loliginidae > Doryteuthis > Doryteuthis pealeii. The sequence goes on along the minus strand of CM042161.1, from coordinate 62,269,101 downwards.
TCCCATGCAGAGGGGTAAGACCCCCTCAAAAGGGATGTTCTTGGTATGACACTAAATTGGATCTGATAGTGAGGCTCTGGTTTTGGAGCTCTGGGGAGTGAGAAGTACCCCTTTATTGTCATTACTCCCAGCTGAGAAGTGCAGACCATGCAAAATTTACAGACAAGTGTGTGATGTATATGGAGTAGCATGTTTTAGTAAAAAGAAATCTTTACAAATGGGCTAAAACACTTAGTACCTAGGTCACAGACCGCTCAGCTACCACAATCCAATCCTCAGGCATACTGGGTCACAACTCACACCCAACAGGTGCATTCAGCATATTCAGGGTGGTTCAGAGGATTTGTTTATTTATAAACTAGAAGCAGCTACCCACTGTCACCTGGGTAGAGGGGAGGAGTTAAAAAATTAGTCTTGCAGATCTATTATTATTGAATCACGAGTTAGATCCTTGCAGGATGCCCCTTAAAATCCCTATGTAAAAAAGACCTTGCATTGATCCAGTCACTTTGAAAAAAAAAAATGAATGTCTACTATTTAGATTTTTAAGAAAAAGAAAATTCCATACTGTTATTTAAATTTTATTTTTTAATTATCTTCACAAAGCTAAATCAAATCTTTATTATTTATTATCAAAAAGCAAGATCTGATGATAGTGAGTATATATATATATATATATATATATATATAATATATATATATATACATATTTACCTTGTCATTGATTGTTTTATGTTAATGGTTTCCTCCAGACATACATACATACACACAACTGCCCTTTATATATGTATAGATAGATAGATGGTATGTCAATGTTTAACATTTCATTCTTTTCTTTTTAATTATTAAACCAACTTCAGAGTGATGTTATAATGCTTCACCTGAAAATTATTTATAATGTTAAAATGTATTAAATACGAAGTTACATGAAAATCTTACATGTTTATTCAGTTCATGGAAATTTTATGTGAGAATTGCCAATATTGATTTACCTGAGAATTAGGGACACACCCAAAGAACACCACATCAATTAGACAATAAAGATCAATGTAGATATTTGTAAATCAGGTGAAATGGCTTAAGAAAGATCTTCTTTGATGTTAATAATACATATCTGAATTCTATAAGTATTTTTACATGTACCTATTATAAAAAATCAGTTTGATATTATTGATAATATGTGTGCAATATTCAGAAGTAAATAGTACTCAATATCATTGATAAAACTTGAATATCAAAGTAGTCAATAGCACTTGATTACCGACAGTTTCTCGCCTATGCAATTCTCAAACCAAGTGCTTGCTTTAAGAATTGCATAGGCAAGAAACTGTCAGCAATTACATATTCACAATTCATTTTTACATTAATTCTTAACTAATATATATATATATATATATATATATATTTAGTTAAGAATTAATGTAAAAATGAATTGATGAATATAATAAAGAATGAATAGAATATATATTAATAAAATACTTGAAACCTGAGTTAGTTTAACAACTTAAGGTTTTCAGGTACTATTTTTACCATATATATGTGTGTCTATTTCTTATATACTTTGGAGAATACGGATGGTATATATATATATATATATTATATATATATATATATATATATATATATTATGGATGTAATATCCCATTACTAAAGTTTCATGCTTACTGCAATCATCAGATGAGACAGTGAAAATGTTAAGATTTTAAAAAATGGTGGCTTGTTTAAAATCCATAATATTTGATTGTAAATCTGCTCTGCTATTGTAGCATTCAGCACCTTCATATGCCAATACTTTTCTCATTCATTCTCTATTCAATCTATATTGTGTGTGTGTGTGTGTGTATGTATATATATATATATATATATATATATATGATAAAACATACCAGAAACTAACATATTAAACATAATAGACTAAATAAATTAACAAATCCCAAAATTAATATAATATAGCTACATAAATAACCACAAAGTATTAACTATACATCCTTTCCCTAGATGCCCACAAACTAGATCATCCTTCCATCATGTCATCAGCAGCATATAAAGGGACACACACACAAAAAACCACTTGGATAGATGATCACTAAGGCAAGAAACTGACAGTTACCAAGCTTTATGTCTATGCTACCCTAACTTAGATATATATACTTTTGTCACTGATAGTGAGCATTCACTATTTATAAAGCAAACTATATATACATATATATGTGTGTGTGTGGAGGTACATGCTGTAATAGTTAACATCATAGAAAAGGGACATGGGGAGACAAATTCAAATCCTGTACAAGGCTGTTTGCATTTCACATAGCACTAACACACTTGGGAAATGTATGCATCCAAATATTCTTCCTCCAGCTATGAGTAAATAGTAGGGGGGATTGAGCAACCATTCTAGGAGAAGGAAAAGTGAAGTCAAATGTGTTAAACTCTGCTTAAAAAAACTAACCTTGTGTCCCATCCCACTCATGCAGATGGGTTGGCAATATGTGTGTGTGTGTGTGTGTGTGTGTATGAGAGAATACAAGTTTGTTATTAACACTCAAGGAGGTATCGTGTAACAAGTTCACTTAATTGTATACATTGAAAGAGTTTCAAAAATGTCTCCTTAACATCTAAAATCTTTATACCTTCTAGCAGCTACAAATCAAGGACTCAACACTTCTCTTCTACAAAAAACAAACTCCTTTTCATATTAGGACATTTCACTCATACACTATGTTTAAGCTCTTCCTTGTATCTCATTGCTATGTTCATATTCTGTTCTCTTAAGTTTGCTCAGGCAATAAAATATTCTTGTTATTACTTTATTGGGAAATGAAATCATGTTCAGATGATGAATAAATAAGTTTAATACAGTGTAAGAGTTTCAAAAATGTTTCACTTAGATATGAAACCAGGTAAATAGTCAACAAGAAGAAAAAGTTTATACAATGTAAGAGTTTTCAAATGTTTCACTTATAATAGAAACCAGGTAAATAGTCAACAAGAAGAAAAAGTTGTTCCAAAATGCATTTTTTTGGCCTTTGCTAATTTGTTTCCATATCTAAGTGGACAAAGATTCAGCAAGTATCAAGAATGGTCAGCTGGATGACCAGACACTGACCAATGGCCATTTCAACATTCCTACTTCTGGCAAGGTTAACAAACACTATTAAGATTAGTAGTATGGAAAATCAATTTACAAAGAATTTGCTAAGAATCTTTGAGATGTTTAAACGCCACACAAGTGGATTAAAGTCCTATAAGTCATTTAAGCAGGTTTCAATAATCCATGAAATAACATTTCAGGCATGTGGAAATAATAAACAATAAGTGAGGGGTTGTGATTTAATAATAAATGAATGATAAATATTCTACAGTGAAAATGTAACAATACTTTATATATATATAATATGAGAAAGTAAACAAACAACGATGTGTTTTGATATGGCTTTTTTTAGCCCGACAATTTTTGAGAGAATATGTGCTTAATTGAAGTTGTACCTAATTTTTCTCGATTTGTTTAGCCTTACATTTTTGAATAGGTATGCCTGCCTATTCATTAAACTATTAATAATTAATTTTCAAAAAGGTACGCTTCAAATTAAGCACTATTCTTTCAAAAATTGTCCGGCTAAAAAAAAAGCCATATCAAACACAATTCGTTTGTTTGTTTACTTCTCATATTTATATATATATAAGTATTGTTACATTTCACTGTAAAATATGTTCATCATTATTATATAAATCACAACCCTCAACTATTGTTTATTATTTCCACATGCCCTGAAATTTGTTATTTCATGGATTATTGAAGCCTGCTTAAATGACTTTATAGACTTAATCCACTTGCTGTTGGCTGTTAAACATCTCAAAGATTCTTATGCCAAATTTCCTTGTAATGATTTCCATAGCTACTAATCTGTAATAGTGTTTTGTTCACCTTGCGAAAGTAGGACATGTTGTATGGCCATTGGTCAGTGTCTGGTCTATCCAAGCTGACAATTTCTTGATACTTTGGCTGAATCTTTGTCCACTTAGATATGGAACAAATTAGCAAAGGCCAAAAAAAATGCATTTCTGAACAACTTTTTCTTCTTGTTGACTATTTACCTGGTTTCATATTATAAGTGAAACATTTTGAAACTCTTACAATTGTATAAAACTTTCTGTCTTCTTGTTGACTATCTTCCTGGTTTCATAATCATAAGTGAACTATTTTTTGAAACTTTTACACTGTATAAACTTAGTTATATCTCATCTGAAACATGATTCATTTCCCATAAAGTAATAACAAGATAATTTTATTGGCCTGAGCAAACTTAAGAAGAACAGGAATATGAACTAGCAATGAGATACAAGGAAGAGCTAAACATAGTTGTATGAGTGGAAAGTCCTAATATGAAAAGAAGTTTGTTTAGAGAAAGTGTTGAGTCTTGATTTGTAAGCTGCTAGAAGGTATTAAAGATTAGAGTTAAGGAGACATTTTTTGAAACTCTTTCATGTAATATCAAATTAAAGTGATTGTTACACGATCCAATTGAGTGTTAATAACAAAGCTTGTAATTCTCTCATACACAGCACGACACACACACACAACACATATTGCCACCCATCTGCATGAGTGGGATGGACACAAGGTTGTTTTTTAAGCAGAGTTTAACACATTTGACTTCACTATTTCTTCTCCTAAAGGTTGCTCAATCCCCCCTACTATTTACTCATGCTGGAGGAAGATATTTGGATGCATACATTTCCCAAGTGGTGTTTATGCTTGTGAATGCAAACAGCCTTGTACAGGATTTGAATTTTGTCCCCCCATGTCCTTTTCTATGATGTTTAACTATACAGCAATGTACCTCCAACACACACACATATATATGTATATATAGTTTGCTTTATAAATAGTGAATGCTCACTTATCAGTGACAAATATATATATCTAAGTTAGGGTAGCATAGACATAAAGCTTGGTAACTGTCAGTTTCTTGCTTAGTGATCAATCTATCAAAAGTGGTTTTTTTGTGGTGTGTGTCCCTTTATATGCTGGTGTGACAGATGGGAAGGATGTATCTAGTTTGTGGGGCATCTAGGGAAAGGATGTATAGTTAATTAACTTTGTGGTTTATTTATGTAGCTATATTATATTAATTTTGGATTTGTTAATTTAATTTAGTCTATTATGTTTAATATGTTAGTTTTCTGGTATGGTTTTATCATATATATATTATATATATATATATATACATACCACACAACACACACACAATATAGATTGAATAGAGAATGAATGAGAAAAGTATTGCGCATATGAAAGGTGCTGAATGCTACAATAGCAGACAGAAATTTAACAATCAAATATTAATGGATTTTAAAAGCCACCATTTTTTAAAAATCTTAAACATTTTCACTGTCTCATCTGATGATTGCAGTAAGCATGAAAACTTTAGTAAAATGGAATATTACTCCATAATATATAAATATATATATATATAATATACTATATATATTATATATATATACCATCCGTATTCTCCAAAGTATATAAGAAATAGAAACCACACATATATATGGTAAAAATAGTACCTGAAACCTTAAGTTGTTAACTAACTTCAGGTTTCAAGTATTTTATTAAATATATTTCTATTCATTCTTTATTATATTATCATCAACTAAATTCATTTTTTTACATTAATTTTAATAATAATATAATATTATATATATATATATTATTAGTTAAGAATTAATGTAAAATGAATTGATGATATGTAATGCTGACAGTTTCTTGCCTATGCAATTCTTTAAAGCAAGCACTTGGTTATGAGAATTGCATAGGCGAAAACTGTCGGTAATCAAGTGCTATTGACTACTTTGATATTCAAGTTTTATCAATGATATTGAGTACTATTCTACTTCTGATATTGCACACAATATTAATCAAAATAATCACAACGATTTTTTATAATAGGTTACAGTGTAAAAATACTTATAGAATTCAGAATATGTTTATTAACATCAAAAGAAAGATCTTTTCTTAAGCCATTATCACCTGATTTACAAAATATCTACATTGATCTTTTATTGTCTTATGATAGTGGGTGTTCTTTGGGTTGTGTCCCTATTTCAGGTATAATCAATATTGCAATTCTTCACATAATTTGCCATGAACTGAATAAACCATGTTAGATTTTCATCAGTAACTTCGTATTTAATACATTTAACATTAATAAATAATTTTCAAGGTGAAGCATTAATATAACATCACTCATGAAGTTGGTTTTAATATTAGAAAGAATGGAAATGTTAAACATTGACATCATCTATTTATCTATACATATATAAAGGGCAGTTGTGTGTATGTATGTATGTCTGGAGGAAACCATTAACATAAAACAATCAATGACAAGGTAAAATATGTAATATATAATATTAATATATATATATATATATATATATATATACTCACTATATCAGCATCTTGCTTTTGATAATAAATAATAAATGATTTGATTTAGCTTGTGAAGATAATAAATAGAAATTTTAAATAACAGTATGGAATTTCTTTGTTTCTTAAAATTCTAATAGTAGACATTCATTTTTTTTTTCAAAGTGACTGGATCAAATGCAAGGTCTATTTTACATAGGATTTAAGGGGATCCTGCAAGGATCTACTCGTGATTCAATTATAATGATCTGGCAAAGACTAATTTTTTAACTCTTCCTCTACCCAGGTGACAGTGGTAGCTGCTTCTAGTTTTATATAAACAAATCCTCTGAACCACCTGAATATGCTGAATGCACCTGTTTGGGTGTGAGGTTTGTGACCAGTTGCTTGAGGATGTGGATAGTGGGTAGCTGAGGGCGGTCCTGTGAACCTAGGACTAAGTGTTTTAGCCATTTTGTAAGATTTCTTTTTTTTACCAAAACATGGCCTACTCCATATACATCACACACTTGTCTGTAAAATTTTGCATGGTCTTGCACTTCTTCAGCTGGGAGTAATGACAATAAAGGGGTACTTCTCCTCCCCAGAGCTCCAAACCAGAGGCTCACTATCAGATCCATTTAGTGTCTACCATAGAACATCCCTTTTTGAGGGGGTCTTACCCTCTGCATGGGATACAGTGTTTCTTTAACCCCACCAAAGTGTCTCCACTTCAGGTGATGAAGTCAATGATGGAGATTAGGTATATTTAACTAACATAACTGTCCAAAAGAGTGGTGTTTGGTTGTGATGACACTCAACTGGTCAAGGGTTATTTACATGCCTAGTAGTTAGGGAATAATGTTCATATTTACATTTTTGGTGTATTTTGTTGTTAAGAGTTTGCTTTTTTTTTAACACAGTCCTATTGAATCCACAGAATTTTTAGAGATCTATTTTGTAAAAGTTATCCTCCAGATATAGAAACAATATGATACTCATATATGGAAGGCTTTGGATTGTTCCATTATGAACTCAGGCAGTTCATTCCTGAGTTGAGTGAGAGGGGTGAGTAAGAACATGGATAAGTATCCACTCTAACAGCCATCCACATAATTTGACTCATGGATGGAAATCTAACAGGTACTACCCTCCAAGTGGACCAGGGAATAAGGCTATGAAGGTGCTTCTTACCTAGTTGCATGCCAGTCGTTATGAACAGGATGGAGGCAAGATCTCTGCCCCTCCAGCCTCTCAGACAGTGGCCATAAATACTGAGTTAGATTTTTGAGAGCTTCACAATGAAATTCATTGTACATATTTATAGTTTCAGGAGTATAGTGGTAAAGTTAGGTAATTATATTATCAAGAGAAAGTTACTTGATAAGTGTACTGAGGAAAACTCACAGAAAGCTAACGGAACTGTAGAATCCTCCTCAGAGAGATTGGCAAAACATCGAGAAGTTCCAACTCCATGATTGTTTTGTTATGTTTTTATGATTTGGGTCATCAGGAGAGAATGTGCAACGTTTGAGGCTTTCTCTCAATGGTTTTATTTTCAACACTAGCCTCCTTAACTGAATGTGAAGCCACAACAAACTATATCCAGTATATCGTACAAATTTGAATAATAATAAGACACTGTAAATAAAGTCGTTGGGGTAGCCTAAAGTCGGTACCAAGCCAGACAGTGGGGAGTCTAATCCCCTTTTCACTAGTGCTAGACCAAGGAGATTTTTTGCATCTGAGGTTGGAGCCACCACACCTAACTATTCGCTCCACACTTTACTGCACAGAATCCCTGTGCTTACTCATGACGCGAGCCCGGTACCGAACCGAAAACCTTGTTGGTTCCTAGTCAGAATGGTCTACCGACTGAGCTAATGGTGGTTAACACCCTTATATTGAAAATTCGAAGTTTTATGACTTGGGTTTAACTTCAAGTATGCTTCGCATCAAACTTCTTAGCATTTTTTTGACAAAAATACAATTAACCACATCAAATTAGAACTCACAACTAATCATTAAACACTTGCAGCTGCTAAACCACAAGAAGTTTCATACTCATTATTGTTTTTTATGTCTGTTTTGAATTTATGTTTTGGTTTTGAGGTCATCAGAGAGATGTGCACTGTTTGGGGCCTTCCTTCAATGGAAACTTTTGAGTTAGGCAATTTGCACCTATTTGAAGCTGGCGCCCTGAGAAGCTTCCCTTCCTTGATAACCTTCCACCACTGGGTTTGAGCCTACTTCAGGGGATACAGTATATTCTAATCCCTGCCAACAAGGCGAGGGGATAGAGGAGAAGGAATATTGAGTGTAACTCTGGTTTGTATTTAGAAAACAAATATGGTTGCAGTCATATGTATCAGCTAAATATCTCCGTGTTCATCTCTGTAATCATTTTTATTCTTTGTTGAGTTTTATCTCACTTATTCAAGATCCTTGGGTACAACGACCATCTTGCAATGTGTCATATAAGCTAATCCTATCAAAGAACCTAAATCTTTGATAGACAGTCTAATCCTCTTTTGTCAGCAGAGATAAATATTAGTCCTCTTCTTCCAGGAACATTTCCCAGTGATCCACTTCCATGTAAAACTATTATTGTTGTGCTTTCTCTTTGTTGGGCAATGGATACTTCAAGTGACATTCTCGTTTTTATTTCCAGGAGGGTGGTTAATCAAATGACTAACGTCAAATATTTTATTCTGTTCTTTTTCGACTATGAATTCATACCTTTTATCATATATAATATATATTATAATATATATTATATATAATTAGAGAGAGAGAGAGAGAGAGAGAGAGTAGTGTTAGACATGAAGTCAATGGTGCTTGGTTTCTGACGTTTCAATGCCTAAGTTTGGGTTTGAGATCAAAAGGTGAGAAACTTGTTATGTAAACTTCTTAACTATAGAATATTTATTTTATGTTAATTATGTCAGCGGAGTTTTGTACCCTAAGTAAGTAATTATCAAATTCACTTAAAGGATTAAGAAGAATAACAATTTGAATAAATTTAAATTATATAGCTAAAATAAAAAACTATATATAGATATTATAATACGCGTCACTGTATTTATTAACAACTTGTTTTTAAAAACAATGAGGACTGGGTCTAATGTTGCATAGTTTCAAATTTTGAGTGATTTTATTTTTATGTTATTCACGATGACGATTTTGGGTAATGTGACGTAAGAGTGACGTAATTTTTGTTACAGACAAAAAACGGAAGCATTCTGCTTTTATTAACCTAGATGGTAGAACCCAAATTCTATACTTAATGTTTTTATGTTTTCAGTAATAAAACGGGAATATGTAAACAATAACTATATTTGTTTAATTTATTCTCACGACGGAATACAGTGGGATTGGTTTTTGGATTCAGTTGTCTTGATGTAGGATACGCGTGTCACGTACCATGCTCGTTCTTTGTCCTTTTGGAAAGTTCCCATTCAAATTGTTAGGGGGAGATAACTCCCTAACACAGTATAGGAAATGTTATTCACTTCGAAAAAATAAATGATGTTAAAAATATAAGATTTTCAGTTGTTTTCTAGCACACTGCTGTTTTAAAATTTGAGTATTATTGGGTCTCAAGTTTATTAATTAAAATCAGTTATCTGATGTTTTTCTGGATACACGGACTACTTTCTTGCCAGTCTCTCGTGTTAGTGTGCTTTGGTGTATATACTATAGATTCGCTAGTTTGCGATATTGCTCCATCCCCTTGCCCAAATCGCATATTGATTATAGACCACGGGATATTTTGTGCCGAGCTAAATTAAGGAGATGATGGTAGATGTGGCACTTTACTTTCTATAGCTTAAAGAACAATCTCTTTTGTGTCTTAGCACTTAGTGAAGAAGGGAATAGGCACCGAAATATTTCATACTTTTTTACTTTGAGTATATTACAGTGTGGGGGAAAAGTATTCAATTTTTTGTAGACGTTTTATTAGACATGTTCACTTCATTACTTTTGAAATAATTTAACGTTACAAGTTCATTTGTTGCCTTTTTATGCTGTGTTAAGTACAGACTCTTAAACAATGTCAGTGTTTGTATCTTGAGAAGCTTGTTCTTGTCCTGAGAGGGAAATTGTACTCTTATCTATTAGTTTGTTTTATCATTTTACTATCTTTTGGTAGGTATTATCTACAGATTCTTACGCGCTGCGGTCAGGTTGTTGTGATTTTAGAGCTGTTTTGGTGATTATTATGGGGTATATCGGTAGTAGGTTTTGGATACACCATTTTACTCGTGTGATGGTGACTATGTAAATACGGAGCTAGGTACTTATGATATTATGGGTTATGGTACCCATTTCGTTTTGTCGTATTGGTTTTGCTTGGGAAAAGTATATCAATAAAAGATGGGATTAAACACTTCTTCATGGAATACGCTTTCTAGGGGATATTAGATTGGTTTCACAACAGTCTACACCTGGGCGTCACATTTACCTGTCAACCAACATGAGAGTTCTCTTTCAAGAGGTGTCGTTTGTTGAGGTGTTTTATCCGCAAAAATGTTAATGCTTCTGTGAAGTACTTTATCTGATGCTGCACTGATAACTTCTGGAGCCCACTGGATAAGATTCCAAGAATGTGCTGTCAGGGATGGTGACAGTGGACTTAGTTTGAAATCATTATAGTCCATAATGGTGCTCGCCATAGACAAGATTGAGCTATTCTTTGTTAAATTACCCGCAATGGGTAATACGCTACAAAAGCACACACAACCGATGTGTTTTTCTATCGGTACACAGCGCTGCGCATATAAGCCCATTCATATGATTAGTACATCTGCTGTATTATATATCATTAAATGCATTGCTCTGTCATTGACCATGCATGGTGTTCGTTTTATATACATTATTTTTATATATAATAACACTTTATTATACTACTTTATATCTTTTATTTGCCATATACATATGTTATGTCTTTTATTTGATGTGAGCTCCTTCCACCAGTGCGCCATGGCGCACCAATGCCTTGTGGGCATCTCTTCACTCTGTTGTCTGGCCTAATTTGTCTGCTTGGGAAGTAAGTCCAACTCTTTGGATTGGGGTTTCTTTATTTGTTCTACTAAGTTAACCAATCACTTCACGGGAGAGAATGATAGCACTCATTTGGGTTGCGAGACTGAAATCTGCTCGCTGTCCCCCAAAACTTTAGTCTTTCGCATAGTTTAAGTTGAGGCGCTAGAAATTATAACTTACTCAGCGAGTTTTAGGATATGCTTTATCAATAAGTTCATTGTAGGGACTAGCGTCATGGTCGTATGGGTATGGTTTGAAGTGTCCATTGGTAATGGACTTGTCGCCACGGTTAAATTTCTGGATGTGGTAATTGCATTTGTCCACTATAGCTCGCTAGGGGTACCCGCTGTGGGAAAGGGGATGAATTCTACGCTCTCCCTCTTAGCTATGGTGTATAATAGTAGGGTCAGTATTGGCCTTCTTGGTTTAACCTTGGGTAGGTAACCGTCTAGGAGGAAGGAAAACTTCTGAGAGTTGCGAAATGTTGAATCTTCTGCTTAATAAAATCATTTTGGCCCTTGTGTTCCGCAATGTCTGCTCGGGTTCGAGGGGTGTGGTAAGGTTATATTATATTCGAACTAAGATGGGTTCACCTAGAATTAAGTATTTCAAATATTCTTTTACCTCCAAATAAGATTATTCATTTTCCTAAAAATTATGCAACTCTGGTTTAGTGTCATTCTGTAGAGCATCATCCACTTATGACGGAACCGAGCGTGTGTTTATTGGCCTCTAATACTGGTCTGTCTAACCGCAGCGCAGTGAGTACAAAGCGATAAACACACTTCTGTTCGGCTCGGGTGTCTAGTATGAGGGGTTATACACGTGCGGGGTTGCTCGTCCGGTTTGCTAGTACTCTGTTAGCAATGAGAGGCGGTTTCGTAGCTATTGGCACAGGCACATCACATTGTTTTCATGGTGCGATATTGTTCTTATTCTATCTTATTATATAGTTTTTATACAATAACTAATTTCTTATCACAATCTCTATTACTCGTTTTAGAGATGTGGTGTTCAACAGGGGCAAGTAATGATTCAAGGAAGAGTAGAATAATCAAGCTTTGGAGGACGCACACGGAGACCTGGCATAGTCTTTTTGAACTTTTTAGTGCGCATCCTTGACACACTATTTTGCTTTGAATGAGTCGCCGGGAAAAATTATGGTCCGCAACTCAGCCATCCTAACCTCCTACCTTGTAATCTATCCTTGTGTAATTCATTTCTAAGAGAACTTATTCGATATGTATTTATCAGTTAGCTTGAAAGGGTAAGGAAGGTAAAAAGAAAACAGTGGAGTGTGCATTGTGATATTGTATGTTACCTGTGATTTTTAGACTCTTTTGTTTGCTCGTCAGGGATAGTGCATGTATGCTGTGGGTATCACTCATTCTCTGCTGCTATGAGGAACGGAGGGATCGCCATGTTGGGTGCCCTTTGGATGACATAATATAGGTGATAAGCTCGTCTCATAATAAGGTGGTATATAACGACTCCACAAGGCAGTCTCTCGCACAGAGCAGGTATATAACTTCGACACACACACACATCACACACTACACACACACACACACCACACACACATATATATATATATAGTATATATTATATACGATTATATTTTGGGAATAAAAAGGCCTTAAATACATGGGTATCGTGGTTTATGGACATTTCCACTTCGCGAGTTGGAAATGGTCCATATACACATACTCTGGGGTTATGTAAGGCCTTTTTGTATGTCCTCCAACTAACTTTTGTTGCGTCTGTTCTACAGGTCATTTAGAACGCAGTGTATTGTCTTCAGATACGGAGGAACTCTTACCACAAGGCTACCGGGTAGGAGAATTAGGACGCCACCTAGATAAGTTCTAGGCCTTGTACCGGGAAGAAGCGGTGGTGGTAACCGTGCTACCCATAAAGAAAAAAATAAAAAAAAAAAAGTATATATTATATAGTTATATTTATTGTATGTAATATATATATAGTTATTGGTAAGGGGGTATCCTATCTAACGGGCCCATTATGTCTGTCTAATATGGTATTGTTATCAGCGCAGTCAGGTCCATTTATTTGGGAGGGGAGATAGCTGATGCGCTTGATACAGGAATTATATATCAACAATTGTGTGTCCTGCATATAAGATAGATTATCCAGACGGGTTCCTCATATCATAAATACGCTATAAGGTCTTTATATAACACTCCGAACATTATCGTATGATTATATCAGAGGTAAATAACCAAAAATCCTGTTTATGCTTTGGTTGGAGGTTGAAACGCTGCTAGGGACTTTTCACCATCCGGAGTTTTATCCCATTGTGTTCTACCATTAGAGCGTCGATTTTTATTTAGAGTCATTATGATCACTTAATTTTATTGTTGTCATTTGCTCAAATTTTGATCTGGGGGACAGTACTATAAAGTAGAGATAATGACCTATGCATATATTATTTATTGTTTTTAGATTTAATCTACTCGTACTTGGTCTCTTTTTCTTTTTGATTGATTGTGATTTTTTTTGGTTTTTGGAGGCATTGATTTATAGCGAGGGTCGCTTCATTTCCAGCAGAGGGAGGGGCTGAAATGTGTTCTGGATGTCTATTTTTTGCATTTGGATTCCTCTATATGTCATGTGTTCCGCGTATTATCTGTCTGACGCATTCAGTTTTCAAGAATTTGAGGGATTGTTTTGTTTTCTTTTTTCTGAATACAGAGACGCATTTTCTTCTGCTTATTTTTTTTTTGCTTTTTTTTTTCCGAAAATTCAATCATTTATTTTATTTTTTAATATTTATATTCGCTTTTTTTTTTTTTTTTTTTTTTTTTTTTTTTTAGAACTTCATGGAAATGTCGGGACACTCATTCAACACTTTTAATACATTACTTTGGTCTCATGTGTAATACAATGATTTTAAGAGTGTTGTAGCATTGTTAGAAACATGTGACAATAATATTTATTTATTTAATATTTTATTGGTTCAACTTGGTGCCTACTTTTTGTGTGTGGATTATATTGATGTGTATTTTACGTTGATTTATTTTGTCCATACACGCTGTCTGGTGATCATACCAACAACACGAATGAGAAAATATCCAAGAAAGAATTTCATCTGGACGAATTGCGCATTTGTTCATAGACCTTTTTGAATTTTCTTTTTTTTATATAGACAAACAAAATACAAATTAGACAGACTAATGAATTTAAATAAGAACATATATAAAAGATACAACTTATTTTAAAGTAGAGCCTCACAGATAGCTGTATCACTCTGATCATATTACTTTATTCTAACTAACAAGATTATTCATTTGTTCATACCTTTGTTTAAATGTAATTTAAACATTTAGAAGCTTTGGAATTTAAGGGGAAATAACAGCGTAATTTAGATGCGCCAAAGTGTCTTTTGAGCCATTTTGTTTGATATATACTTTTCTCTTTAATGACGGTGATGTTGCTTGGATCTTTGAGAAATTCTCAAACAGATGTTAAGACGTTTAAGTGTAAATTGACATATATCATTAGAAAGACTAACGAAATTAAATGATAGACGTATTATATTAGATATGATTACACTTTATTTTAAAGTAGAGCTCAGCAGATACTAATCTTCTGTGATCTATAGGCATACAGTGGCTTTGCTAATGCATACTTATCTACTGTGTTTGGGCTGCAAAGGGGAATACGTTGAAAAACAAACCACTTGTATTTTAGTTGCCTAAATGAACTCTTTGGCTGCCTTGTATGGTTGTATTTATCATACGTATTAGTATCTTCTCGTGCGACTAGTAGATGGCAACACATGGTCTAATGGTTTTCTTAATGTGAAGTTCTAATGTGGTTTAATTCAGTATTCTTCTCTTAAGATTGGTTTTCCCACAAAGGTTAAAGAGCCAAACTGGGCTACTATTTCTTATTATAAACTTTTCAGTTTGGCCCTGCATGTGTGTATATTGTATACTTGTTGTTGCATCTGGTTTGCCAAGTAGACTTCAAGGTCATACTTGTTTTTTTATATTGAGGGGAAACACTAAAGATTAGTTTGTACATATGGCTAATAACTTTCGATACACATCAACCCACCTTTGAGTGGCCTCCTGGCATAAGTGGCTATGCTACATAGAGTACTGTGCTATTGTGAAAGAAACTTTCTGTAGTACTCTGTTTTTCTATATTTGGGGGAAAACTAGAGTTATCCTCGACGAAGCTGTTTTTGCATTTCACATGGCCTAATCCTTGGAAAGGTATGAATTCATCCTCTAAAGTATGGTTAGCAGGGAGACTGGGGCTCTTTAACATGGCTAGGTCACTAGTCTAGGAGAAGAAAAAACTCTGAATTCAGAACGGCTGTTAAACTCAGTGTAAGAAATTGACCTTGTGGTCACATCTGCTGCGTTCGGAGGGGTTGGGTAAATATAATCTCATAATTGAGGCAAATAACACTAAATCAATTTAGTCTTTGTAGATATTGGCTAAAATTTTGATGCTCGACATTTCAATCTCTACTCTGAGGGTTTTCCTTGTGCATACTGTACTGCGATATCATTGTAAGCGAGTTCAAACTGCAGTCTAGGCATTATGACAACTGTTATCTCAGTGAAAGGCTATGAAGCCCCTCGAGATGTCTTCCCAGCCTTGGAGTTTACATGGTTAATCTACTACTATTCTTGGTATTCATGGGGTAGCTATGAAGTAACCATGATATTAGGTTGCACATGTCTTCGATTTATACATATAGAAAATGTTCCATTTTGATGATTCTAGAGGGTTCTAATTTATAAAAGTTCATTATAAAATGTACTTGTCTTCGACCAGAGTTCAATGATCCTGTGGTCGTCTTAGCGGGACAATTTCTACATATGGGTCATAAAGGATACTGTCCTTGACGAAAGGTGATGTGGGTGGGAATCTCAACTTACTCTCCTCCAGCTATTGGGTAAATAGTAGGGCAGATGGGGGCTCTTTAACTTGGGAGGCAACCAGTCAAGGAGGAAAGAAGGGTTAGTTTCTGACTTCGAAACTGCTTCCTAAGTCTCATAGACTTCAGTGTGGCGCACAACTCAGAGTTGGTGGCTCTTATTATCCTCATCACCCACTTGATACAGGTCTAGGTCGCACTGGTGCTTCCTTATAACATTGGGATCTCCCAATATGCCTCATAGTACTCATTGGTGTGCAGCGTGGAAATGATATTGTCGTTTTTATCCCACGGCAATTCCCTCAGGTGGGCATTACCTCATGCACTGTGGCATCACACAGCCCCTTTTGTCGGCCTTTAATAATAGGGCGGAGATTGTTTGCCTGGGGGGTTGTGCCCCTGAAGGATCTAACACTATTAATTTAGACCTCTGGCAGGTCCAGCGACTCAAGCTCGCATTCTTGGTGCTCTAGGGCCGAACCTAGCAGAATAATAGTTCCTACTTAGTGATGTAGTTAGGTAGATAAAAATATTTTGTTTTTTTCATTTGAGACGCAACATAATATTTCGCCATACCTATTTCCTGAATTGTTTGTTGTGTTGTGGATTAATCATGCGGTCATGGTTCTAGGCTGTAAGTTTTAGTTGTTTATATTTTTATGTGGCACAAAATTTGTCACGTGTTGACTAATACATATAACCATTATGATAATCAAGGTACTTTGATTGATCGGTCTCTCTAGATCATATTATTACTGTGTGCTTACGTATAGATATGTAATCTGGGTGAGGTTTTGCTAGATAGATGAAACTTATATTGTGTTGTTGTTTATATGTAGACTTGGATATAATGTACTGTTAGATTACCTTGAAGGTCTATCTATATGGTGTACTATTCATATATATATTGACTAAAAATGTTTTTCTGTTTTCTGATGTGAGGGTGTTCCGAAACCGATTGGTAATGTACGAAACTTTATTTGTATGGTGATATATGGTATATAATATAATTACTATATATTGGTGTATGTATATATTTTATCACATTGACAATACAGCTAATAGGGTGTATGGGTTGTTTATGACTTTGGTGCATCCTGGGACGGGCATCGATTTTGCTTTGATGAGTGTTTCCTGGGAAGGTTATTTTATGCTGCCATCACGAGGGTTTCCTTATAATAATTGTATAGTGAGTTTTTGGGTATTTAGGTATTTTGGGGAAGCAATTAAAGCCATCAGGCTAACTGAAACTTTCTCTGTGTGAGATTTGGTTTCTAAAGAAACTAATTCCATGTATTTTGCGTTAGCTTCAAATAGTGAGGAAAGAAAAACACTGTTCTTTTAGATTTTTCGTGCCTCGGGGAGCAGGATATGTACTATCAGATCCTCAGTATCTATATATATATTACTATATTGTAGATATATGATAAAAATTAAAACAAACTATTCAATTATATGTATATAATTATTATTTATGAGATGAGAAAGTTTAGAAAAGATTTTTTTTCACTTGCAATAATTCTTATTTCTTATAAAAGTTAACTGTAATTGGTAATCAATAATCTTTATTCTAATACTTTTCATTTTGAAAAGAGTCATTACTGTTTAGACACACTTTTTCATTTTTAATGTTCTGATTAGTTTAAAAATGCTGTGGTGTTGTTGGAGCGTTATTTATGCAACTTGTCTTCAGCAGGAATAAGTTTAGGCAGAGCTCAATCCTTCTCCAGGTCTTTGGTTTTTGTTGTATTGGAATTTCCTACACTCTCTCTCACCCATATGTCTGCTATATATATAATTGAGCACAAATTATACTGGGCTGGCTTTCGGATCTAGTATGCGTACCTCACTATCCTTGTCTGTTTTATTGTTCTCTCTGCAATAAAACTCCTATCTTGATCTAGGAAACATATGACTGTCTTCTCTCGAGCTACACCTTGTTGATTGTACCTTTTATGACACAAACACTTTGCTTTTTTTTAATTGAATTTCCACACTCCCTCTCGACCCATGTGTTCTGACTAATATATATATATTTATTTTAAGATGGAAAGGAGTAGGTTACTCCTTTCATTCTTAAAATAAATTTATGCTCTACATTGTATTGAAGCTTTGTATTTGTTTTTTCTCAACCTTAACTCTGTATTGTGCGCTTCCAACGATCGCTTCTTATACCCATCGGTAAGTTAATACTTATACATATACAAATATATATAATATATTAATATTGTTTCGAGGATTAGTAGCATACCTCACTATTCTTGTCATCTAATTGTATCTCTCTGGCATAAACCCTCTACTTAAATCTAGGATTGTGTTGAATGGTCCCTTCCCCTCGACTACAACCTTGTCTGATTGTATCCTTTTAAGGAAACAACAGTTTTGAATTCAGAATTTTCCTCTCTTTGGAATTGAATTTTTAAACTGATCTGGGTCTTACTTGCCAGCCCATACAAGTGGGTATGAGGTAATACCTTACTCTGTTCAGTATCTTGCATCGAGCGTTGTGTTTTTTGGGGAGAGTTGTTAAGGGCAGTTAAAATACGGGTGGGTTAGAGCGAGGAGGGTAGTTTTAGAAAAGAATCATTTGGATGTCTACCAGAAGGTGTATTGTTGCTGCCAATGATTCTCTTTGTACATGTATTTTTGATCCAGAAGCATATGGACTTGAAAGTGAGCAGTTGAGGTGTGCACAATGCACTCATATGAGTAAACACAAATATCCATTATTATAGTTACTATCTTTTCTCAATATAAATTAGTTCAAAATGATATATCTTATAAGTATGGCATGTGTAAAGCTATAAATTATATTTTGGTTGTGTAGTGTATAAATTTTTGAGTACATTACATCCTGACTATATACAAGGGCCGGGTTAAGCTCAGTCAGTAGAGCGTTGGCTAGAAACCACAAGGTTCCTAGTTTTCGATACCCGCCCTCGCAACTCAGCGTATGCGTAGTAGCACAGGGATCTGTACGGTAAAGTAAGGAGCTGATGTAGGTGTGGCGCTCCACCTCAGACGCTAAATAATCTCCTTGGTCTAGCGCTAGTGAAAAGGGGATAGACTCCTGCTTTGCATGGCTGATACCGCATTAGGCCGCCTGAATGACTTTATTATACAAGGTGTGTCAAAAAGTATCAAGATTTTTCCGTACTTTTTGGACACACATTGTTTCTGAAAAAAATTAACGTTCCATTCGTTGTTCATTTCTATCTTGGTAAATTCAGCTTCAAACTCAGCACTTTTATGACACACTTGTATTCTGAAAAATTGTATGTTCTTTCATTGTTCATTTCTATCTTGTAAATACAGCTTATCATAAACTTTTATGACACACTTGAATAATATATATATAATTGTAAGCTAGAGCTGAGTTATACTTTTGCTTCCTAAAGGCTTTTTTTTTCCTGTTTAGTTTAATGAAATGAAAATTATACTAAATTAATTCCTTACTTTCCATTACCAGAATTTTTTCAAACATAATCTGTCTTAATTGGTTCTAAGGTGTGCAATGAAGTGTCAAAACTGACCCATCTTTACTTTACTCTTTGTCTATCACTTTTCTTCCCCTCTATATATCCTCTTGACTACCTCCCATTATTAATGTTAGTTTCTCTGGAGAGTAAGAGAGAGAGAGAGAGAGACAGGAGAATTCTGAACAATGTATTTCTAAGTGTAAAGTTCTTTACAGCCACAAATGAAGCTTAAATGAGGTTAACATTCGCTTTTTAGAAAGCTTAAAAATGATTTAAGGGTTTTGTTCCGGAGTATTTTATTATTTTTTTCAAATTTTTATTTGCTTTGCTAATCCCTTTTCCCTAATCTCAATTATTACTTAGAGCTGAATGGGTGACAATGGACCACATTTTGCTCTAGTATATATATATATATATATATTTATATATATATTGCACACACACGCAACAGTCTAACCTCCCCATTAACAGACTAGGATGTGATGAAAAATCTAAGGGAAAAAAGCCAAAAAAACCTCTTCCAAATAGTCCAGTGATGTGTTTCATTAGTTTGCACTGTGACCTATGCGATCACTTGCAAAATAAAATCTTCATTTTCCTGGATAAACAAAGTAAATTAAACTTTACAGTTCTGTAGTGTACATTTTTAATTTATTATACTGGACGATTGTGTGTTTTTCTGTCTGTAACGAAACTACATTCTATTCAAGACAAATTCCTTAGTTATTGACATCAATTCTCCATGGTTTTATTTTATCTTAAACTCATATTATTAATAAAATTGTTTACATTATATACCGTTTAACCATATCTACATACTAACAACATGCAATTATATTTATATATACAACAAAATAGCGGTTTACAGTGTGAACGGAAAGGCTAATTTGCATATTGATATTAAAAAATCGAATTTAATAAATATGTGCTCAGTGTTATTGATTTCTAACTGTTTGGTTTTATTTTAATGAATTTAAGCAAAAATCTCTTCAATGGATCTTAAATGAATCCATTAACAGGAAAAAATAAAGTCATTTTAATTCTTTACTTCCTCTTTTAACTAAATACTTAAATTAGAAAAAATAAACAATGAAGACGAGAGTGATTGAAGAGTAAGTTTCAGTTGTTTTATTTTTCAATTTTACTCCCCTCTGTTTCAAATCTTTTTATCTGCATTCTTATTTAGTTTTCATTAGCCTTTCAAATTCAATATATATTTTATTACATTAAAACTTAAATACTTGCACCCTGAGGGTGCATATATTTGCTAGTATCTATAATAAATGGAATGTCCCTGTATTTTTAAAACTTATATATCAATATTATGATAAAAATAGTCGTCGTCAGGATGGCCTAAAATCTGTATCAGCCAGACAGCGAGAGAGTCCTATCCCCTTTTCACTAGCGCTAGACCAAGGAGATTCTTTGGCATCTGAGGTGGAGCGCCACACCTAATCAGCTCTCACTTTACCGCACAGATCCCTGTGCTATCATACGCGAGAGCCAGTATCAAATGCACAACCTTGCAGTTCCTAGTCAAACACTTTACCGACTGAGCTAAGACCCTTGTAATATGTATATTAAAGTTTAAGTTTTTCTTTCTTTGAAAATTAAATATTGCTCTGTATATAATTTAATTTATTGTTATTATACATTGAGCTCTTTTTAGGAATTTATAAAAATACTTGTATGAATTATATATGTTTGCACTATAAGAGCATACAGTATGGTTGTACAGTGAGATTTTGATGATCCCAAATAGAATCATCCCTTACTTTCCAGTCATTTTGATTACCTTACATACATATACACACACACAACACACATATATATATATATATATATTTGGGAGAATATGTGTCTTAATTGAAGTTTTACTGAAGTTTAATTTTGAAAATAATTAATGAATTAGGCGGGCCATACCTATTCAAATGTACGGCTAAACAAATCAAAAAACTCAATCTCTGTATGTACATTTTGGCTATTGATTTTTCTCATTTGTCAAACACAAAGTTGCCAAAAAGGAGTAAGGGTCAAGTTTATTTGTCCAGTGCTGAAGTGTCCCTCAAGGAAATACTGGGGAATCACGGATTTTTTTGCACTAGCGGTTTGTGTGTAGCTCCCAACATTAAAAGATTTAGGTCAGGAAAATATAAGCCTTACACTAATGTATTTTTAAAACTGATAGTAATAGTGAATATACCTACACTAATGTCCTTCTAAACTGATAGTAATAGTGACATATACCTACACTAATGTCCTTCTAAACTGATAGTAAAGTGACATATACCTACACTAATGTCCTTCTAAACCTAATGCCTTCTAAACTGATAGTAATGACATATACCTACACTAATGTCCTTCTAAACTGATAGTAATGGTGACATATACCTACACTAATGTCCTTCTAAACTGATAGTAATAGTGACATATACCTACACTAATGTCCTTCTAAACTGATAGTAATAGTGACATATACCTACACTAATGTCTTCTAAACTGATAGTAATAGTGACATATACCTACACTAATGTCCTTCTAAACTGATAGTAATAGTGACATATACCTACACTAATGTCCTTCTAAACTGATAGTAATAGTGACATATACTACACTAATGTCCTTCTAAACTGATAGTAATAGTGACATATACCTACACTAATGTCCTTCTAAACTGATAGTAATACTGATATTGGTGTATAAAAAAGTAAAGTCTCTGTTCATTTGTTTGGCAGTAATTCTGTTGTATGATATCAGTTTTTATTAAGGTTGATGATTCGTCAATTGTATCTGTCAGCCTGAAAGACAGACATTACCCCAGATTAAGATCTTCTTGGTTAATTTAGAACATTTTTCATATAATAATCTTCCCCATTTCTTCCCAAGGGACTTTTTTTTTTAGTGTGGGGGTAGTTTTTTTATGCTTTGAATTCTTCTGTCTTTAGTAAGAGCATTGATTTTTAGTTTTAGTCAGATTTAGAAAAAAAAAACTAAAGATGTTCTTTTTTTTACTTTTATTGTTGTTTTTGTTTTTATTATGTTTAAATTGATTTTTTAATGATGTTTTTTTTTTGTTTGAAGAAATAGTTTTAATGACAAACTGAAAATGGATATAAATTTTTTTTATTTTTTTTATTTTATATTTTCTAATTTAGAAGTGATTTTTTTCTTTTTACTTTTTTTTTTTTTTAAATTCTTGAACTGTCATTTTTATTTCTTAGGGGGTTTTTTTTACACTTTTGATTTTGGTTTTCTTTTTAAAAAAACTTTTTCATGTGACAATAAATGAAAATAAGATTTTTTTCTCCTTTAAACAAAGAGCATAAATTTTAAAATTTTACAAAGATTTCCTAACAATGTTTATTGATTCTATTCAGCCAAAATTCATATTTACCCAATAATGTTTTCTTTTAAAATCTGTGAACATAAAACAATCCCAAGCTTGTCCTTTTGTCACCTCTTAGAAAATTGTGACCAAGGAAATATTTGCAAAATTCTGATTCAAAATTCTGAGAGAGTCTACAGTTTACAAATGGACTTTAACTGATATGTTCTTATTTCCTGTTTGTATTTGAGTGTTTCGGGGGGGGGGGTATTAGTAGTTATGTTGTATACCCTTCTTTATTACTTCTTTACTTCTGACTATTCTGGCGTCTTTGACATCTTAAGTCCTTCTAGGTCTCTTCTAGCATCTGGACTTCTCTTGGGGACTTCGTGTCTGGTCTTTCATTGGGGATTTCTCTTTATCAGAAGCCCTGTGTCATTGGTAGTTTTTAGATAATAACACAAGACTTCGATTTACTTAAATCACATTTTATTTCGAAATCCCCCACAGACTACCTGCGCAGATCGAGTCAGAGCGTGTATAACACGACTCACCACCGTTGTGGTTTCTCGCCGACTGACTAAAATCTATTTCTAATCTAAACTGGAAGAGGGTCTTCTCCACCGATTCTCACGGTATCCACCGGAAGGAAGGATCAGGACAGGTCAAGCCTTGTAATTCAAATCCTTTAAAGCCGTGGGCTGCAGCTTATAACAGCCATTTTGATTTCTACACTATTACACATAAATATTAGGTATCTAATAATTATGTAACAGTTACTCAGATGTAAAAATGGTGGCTGGTTTTATTTTCTGGGTGACAGTTTTGGTTACAGACACACACATAATCTCAATTATAATAAGATATTCACCAATTGTAATTATTTGTCTATGATACTGAGAATTAAATTGTGTTATTTTGTAAACACAATTTATATGTATTGGGGTGGGGTATGTATTAGTAGTCAATCAGACTACTAACATCATCAAGAGCAAAGATGAGAGAAAAATATGGAATTTGGAACATAATTCTTTACAACCAGACATTTTCCTTAAATTGGCAACTTGCATACTGGATCATACAGTATTCAGTATACTAGTACATTCAACTACAGTTTGCACTATATAGTAACTCACAACAGAGTGCTAAAACATCAATGGAGATGGTTCAGGTAATGGCCCGCCCTGTCGGCTGGGGCGTTAGAATGCACTGACTGCATCTCTGCACAGGGGTAAGACTCCCCCAATGGGGCCACCTGTTGACCGTGGGTGGTGACCTATGATGATTAAAGATAGAACCCAGGTGGTTGAGCAGTCCATGGCTTGTAACATTTCACTTCGGCCCTTTCTTGGGCTAGATGGGTGATCAGAGAGGCTCCCTCCGATCAGTCAGCTAGTCACGTCAAGCCATAGCACCTATATGATTGCCCTAGCCCTATTGCCCTTATGGCAAGCCCCAACCCTTTTTATCACATGGGTGCTAGAAGTCGGTGGCTGAGGGTCTTCATGTCCTAGGAATGACGTTAAACTCTGATCTGATGGTGAGGTTCCAGTTCTGGAGGTTTGAGAAATGTGGAGCACCCCTTCATCACCATTGCTCCCTGGTCCTGGAGTGATAGTACCTGTTAGGGTCCATCTATGGGTTAAATAGAAAAATGTGTTTATAAAAATATTGAGTATCCAAGATTCATAAGAATGAATTTATTTAAAAACTTTGCCAGCATTAAATGACCCACTGAGGTTGACATGCCGTAAAACAAACAATCAATCAGGTAATGGTTCTGTAATCTTCACAGTCTCAGTAATCACCCCTATGTTCTAAAACAAATGTAAATAGTCTTGGACCAGTGCATTCACTCTCTACGAAAGGTAAACTAGGTTAGTCCATAACACAACATCAAATAAACATAAAATGGTGTACATTGTAATATCAAAGAAAAGAGAGAAATATATAAGCTAAAAATAGATTTGTCCAGCGTGGGGTCAAATATGCAACACCTGTAGGAAACCAAACCATTTTTCAACAGTGTGCCGTACAAAGAAGGAACATCATTTGCAGTAGACTTTGCGACTATTTGGGTTTGTATTGGGTTACAACCGTTTGTTGCAATGTCTTCCCAGTTCGACAGTAATTGGAACTTTGATTATTTTCATCTGAGTTGAAAAGATAGTCCAGTGAATGTATACTGACTTCAGTGTCTTCTAAAATAAGCATAAGACTCACTCATGGGTCCCATCTCCTAATTTTATCGTGTGAGCCCATCTTTCTCCAGGTCTACAAGTGTTTTGGATTCAGTTTTCCTTCTTCAACTGGTAACCATACCAAGGTTAAAGAGCCCAGTCGGACCTACTATTTACCCATATTTGGAGAATGAATTGTTTGATTAATATCTTTTACAAGGGGATTAATGCTATGTGAAATGCAAACTGCCTTGTTCAAGATTTGAACTCAGATAGCCAAGTTTACACTTACATGAAAATAGTTACGTGACAAACGCCTCCAAAGGTTTACTATAAAATCAGTGGTGGAATAAAAGGGGTTTCAGGGTGGCAGAGCTGCTTGTGGGGGGCACAAAATTACCCAAACCCAAAAGCCTCTGTGTTGTTATAACATTGAAATATATTGCTTAACTTTTGCCACTATAGTTATGAACTATGAATGCGTAGAATTTGAAATCGTGATAATTCTTTGAAAAAATCTGAATCAGTATTTATTGGCCATTGGAGGGGGTGCTAGGCTGAGTTCTTGCCCCCACCCAGGATCATAAGATGCCACTGCTAATATTATACATATGATTGCTTTTAATATGTTTCAGAATGAAACAGTAATTTTAGAAATTAATAACATAAGATAATTATTTATAAAACCTGGTTTTGTTCAAAACTAGTAGACAAATTATCCACACTATATACTATGTAAAAATTTATTTCTTAGTGATATATAACACACGTTGCAGGATTTTAAATGCATTGGTAACATGGACTGTTTTGAGTCAAATCTAACTTAGATTTTAATAGAAACATCATTTATAAATAAGATGATAAGATTAAAAATGATAATTCAATAATAATTGAGAATATAACTAGAATAACTTGTGATGTCGGTGGTGACATAGTTTCAGTTATAGACATACACATAATCTCCATTATGATAAGATATTCACCAATTGTAATTGTTTGTCTATGGTAATGGGAATTGGATTATTTTCTAAATACCATTTTCTATTTTACCATTCCTGATTTCTTGGTATTTAAAAAGCAAGTTTCTTTTAATAATTTTTTTTTTAATAAAAAAGATTCATTGATATTTTAGTATGTGTGCAGCCTGTGTGTATTTTATATATATATATTTATTTATTTAGTATTATCTGCATTATTTGGACTATTGTCCCCATCTTCATTGTTATTTGTACAACATTTCGGCTGATATACCCTCCGGCCTTCTTCAGGTATTTCTTGTCGGACTCGGGAACCTTCTTTTCAAACTCGGGAACTTTCTTGCCATATTCGGGAGCCATCACGGAACTTTGAACCTCACCCTTTATTTATTCCATGGGGTATCCTGTTCTCATTCCGCTAACCATAGCTGGGGTAGGAGTTATGTTAATTAATTATTTTTTTAACTGCTTTCACTCAGGATTGAACTCGGGTTCCAGAGATAACTGTCACTTAGAACTGTCTTAACCTAACTGCCTTATCCACTCAGCCATGTGTCCAATAAATACAAATAACAATGAAGATGGGGACAATAGTCTGAATAACGCAGATAATACTAATCTTCAAGCCTCATCTCAAACATTCAGAGAAATAATTTATTTATTTATTTATCCATTCATTTTTAAACTCTGAGAGTGTGAAAAAAAACTCCCAGACCTATAATTTGTTATTAGAAAATAAAAATTTATGTCTGGAGAAATAAAAAATTACATAAAAAAAGACCAAAACATATGCACTACCTGAAAAGGATCAGCTGGCACTACTGTAATAGCCAAAAGAAAAAATACCGAAAGAGTTGCCTGTTAAATATGCTTAAGTTCTTAATCAAGAGAGCAAATAAAGCGCTCAATACACTAAGTAGAGCAAATATGACTCATTAGGCTTTACTATTATATATATATATATATATATATATATATATTGAAGAAATGGATACAATAGAAACCTACTCGAGTTTCATCACTAGAATCATCAGGGTTAAATCCACTGAATTAATCGAGTTACCGATTAATTGCAGCTGATCACACGTATGTTCATTGAATATATATATATATATATATATATATATATATATATATATATATATAGGGTCATCCACAGACACGTGTTTCGACTTATCAAGTCTCCTCAGTGTGGCTAGACATTTTGTAAGCTACCTACAGCCGGAATTGAAATCCGATCGGTTGGGTGTCAGTCCGGCACCGTAACCATTAGGCTGTCTTCACTTACAGAATATATATATATGAAGAGAGAGAGTGGAGGCACATGGTAATATGGTTAGTCATAGGAAATGGACTCACATAGCACGAATACCCTTGGGAAAGATATGCATCCAACTACTCTCCCTCCAACTATGGGTAAATAGCAAGGCAGACTGGGCACTTAACCGTGGCTAGATAACCAATCTAGGAGAAGGAAAACTCTGAATTCAAAGCTGTTAAACACCATGTAAGAAATTGACCTTGTGTCACATCCCACTCGTATGGAGAGGTTGATATATATATATATATATATATATATAGAGAGAGAGAGAGAGAGAGAGAATTTGACATTTATATGCTTGTTGTATGACTTTCTTAGAGTTGAAATTTTGTTTGCAGATAACCTGTATACGTTGTATCAAGTGGTGTAGGTGGGAATGTCAGTGGTGGTCAGGATGCCATCCGAGAAGAGTGTGTAGTGTACTCACCTAGTTCTATTCAAGTCACAAGGACCAACTTCAGAGAATTCAAACTTCACAAAGCCAGCAATACTGTTTAGTGCTTCGGTTTTGTGATTTTGATGTACTATATTTGTGGTGACTCTGTCGGTTTAATTTGTCCAGGGATACAATTCTAAACAAAGCCCTGTACCAAGATCAAACAAAACTTTTCTCTGGCAGAATTTTATGAGGAATACAGTGGTCGTATTTATATTTACCCAGGAATTCATTTCAGGTCACTAGGGACCAAATTGCTGGTTATGGTATGAGAAAATAGAAAAAAAAAATAGGCTAACAGGAATAAATCAGCAAATTTAATGAATTTCCATATCGAGCATCCTGTTCATCATGAATCTATTTCTCTCTCTCTATCTCTTTTTATATAGATATATATGTAAAAGAAATGACTTACCGGTAAAAATATTGGGTTGGTCTCAATATTTGGTTGGTATAAGTGTTACTCAGATAAGTCAGCGTTATAACAAATATAAAGTGCTCAATACATAAGTAGAGCAGATTTATTATTATAGTTGTACAGAAATAACCTAATTTCACATAAGGATCTTCAGGGTTAAATCCACTGAATTAATCAAGATATTGATTAATTTCAGCTAACTGCAGAGTTCATGTTGTAATATATATATAGAGAGAGATAGAAGAGAGAGAGAGAGATACCACCACATATTCTCCTGAACAATATTTCTCAGGTTTTTCTTCTCCTACACCAGTTGACCTAACAAGGCAAGAAAGCCCAGTCTGCCCTACTATTTTATCCATAGGGAAAAAAGAGATGGATTCATGTCTTTCTCAAGGATATTAGCATGTAGTGAAACACAAACAGCCTCATCCAGGATTTCGATTCTACTTGTCAAGTTCATTTTCGATGTGGAGGTGTGCATAGTGTAACAGTTATACATATGTAATTGTAAAGTCAGCAGAGTGGCCTATTGTCGGCATCAGCTGGATAGTGGTGGAGTCTATCCTCTTTTCACTAGTGCTAAACCAGCCTCCACACCCCTTAATATACTAACTTGAAAAAACTGAAACATAAACACATCGCCCCTGATGATGGCACTTTGAAGTGCCAAAAGTACTTGGGATAAGAACTTCAATGGACTAATCTACGGATTCCATCCAAATGTAAAAAAGTTGTCCAGAAAGCTTGAAAAGATTGTTAATAAAATTGTTAAACAAGAATGCTGCCCAAATACACACACACACACACATATATATATATACACGGGATACATCATAGCAGTATTGTATGTGGATAACAATATATATCCCACCCCACCCCCAATGGGTTGAGCTCTCTAGAAAGTAATTTCACTGATGGCTACTGATTATGTTTAAATTGCAAGACTCTCCTAAAAAACAGATAGAGTTCTCTTAGGAAGCCTTTAGATATGCATGTATTTATCTGTAAAAATTCCCTTCTGTTAGAGGGTGTGCTGATAGCCGTGGTTAGAGGTTCTGCTGACTGATGAAAAATTGGTCTAGTTTCTATCCCAGCTTAAGGCAACCTGCAAAGTCTAGCCGCACTGAAGAGACATGATACATCAAAGCAATACTGACACAAAATTTTGGAACTATATAATTATTAGCATTGAATATGAATACTTGAAACCTTTGAAACCGTGCAAATTATTTGGGACCATATGACCTTTAGGCACCCCTTTTGCAATCTCGATTCATAAGTACATGTTTTTCATTTACACCATCAGAATCTGGTTGTTTGTTAGGCTTTAGGGTTAGGGATTAGGGTTGGGGTTAAAAAAAAACTCTAAAAATTGTTTGTTAATAAACAATCGGATTTTGATGGTGTAAACGAAAAACGTGCTTATGAATTGAGATCGCAAAAAGTGTGCCTAAAGGTCATATGGTCCATTATTTGTATATAGTTACATTGAAAGCATATAAATGTGTGCAAGCATATTATTATTGAACAGAAATAATTACTTAGAAGCATATAATTATTAGTATTAGATAAGAATACTTGAAACTGTGTGCAAATTATTTGTATTAGATAGCAATACTTGATATCATATAACTGTGGGCAAAAAAACCTCTTGAACAACTTCTCAAAGAATGTAAGTATAAATGTACAATGAATGCAATTCCCTAACCACAAGGCCTGAAATAACCCCCAATGGTTGACATGCTGTTTTCAATCAATCAATCAATCAATATTTTGGAGAGCTTATAAGGGCTGGTTTAGCTCAGTTAGTAGAGCATCCAACTAGGAACCACAAAGTTCCGGGTTTGATACCAGCCCTCACCAACTCAGCATATGAGTAGCACAGGGATCTGTACAATAAAGTGAGGAGCTGATAGTAGGTGTGGCACTCCACCTCACACGCCAAAACAATCTTCTTGTTCGTTGTTTGGCTGATACCGACTGTAGGGCACCCCAACGATTTTACTTTTTTATGCAGCATTTGTGAATCCAAGTAATTTTGGGATATTCTGGAAACAAGAGGATAGAATAAGTGATTCCTGAAACTTGCTGGGTAAATAGTAGGAGAAACTGGGCTCTTTAGTATTGCTGTGGCAGTCCGTCTAGGAGAAAGAAAACTCTGAATTTAAACCAGCAGTATGTATTCACCCAACCCCTCTCCCATGAGTATGATGTGACACAAGGTCATTTTTTTGTAAAGCTGATTCAAATTCAGTTTTCATTCTCATTTACCTCACTGAAGTTAAAGAATTCAGTCTGCCCTACGATTTATTCATAACTAGACAGAGAACATGGATTTATGCCTTTTTCCAAGGGCATTAGCACAAAGTGAAATGCAATCACCCTCATCCAGGATTTGAACTCTGGTCACCGATTCTATTTCCTACAATGATAACAGTTACACTAGGTGCACTCCAATCTTCACTGACCCCCTCCAATCAATCGGCTGGCCATGTCAAGTCCTAGCACCTATATGATTGTCCCAACCCTATTGCCCTTATGGCAAGCCCCAACCCCTTTTTATCATCTGGGTGCTAGAAGGCGGTGGCTGCGGGTCTACGTCCTGGGAATGACGTTAAACTCTATCTGATGGTGAGGTTCCAGTTTTGGAGGTTTGGGGAATGTGGAGCACCCCTTCATCACCATTGCTCCCTGGTCCACTCTGACCCGGAGTGGTAGTACCTGTTAGGTCCCATCTATGGGTTAAATAGAAAAATGTATTTATAAAAAAATTGTATTATCCATTAAGAATTGATTTATTTCAAAATTTATCAGCATTAAATGACCAACTGAGGTTTGATATGCCGTAAAAAAAACCAAACCAAACCAACCCTTTTTATCATATAGGTGCTAGAAGACAGTGGTTGAGGGTCTTCGTGTCCTGGGAATAACGTTAAACTCTATCTAATGGTGAGGTTCCATTTCTAGAGGTCTGGGAAATATGGAGCACCCATTCATCACCATTTCTCACTGGTCCACTTAGACACAGAGTGGTAGTACCTGTTAGGGTCCCATCTATGGGTTGAATAGTAAAATGTGTTTATAAAAAAAAATGAGTATCCATTAAGAATGAATTTATTTCAACACTCTGTCGGCAATAAATGACCCACCCAGGTTGATAAGCCATAAAACAAACAAACCAAACTTCACTTAAAAATTGGCCTTGTGTTACATCCTGCGCATGATGGTCGATTGAGTAAATAACACCCTGAATATGCATTTCAATTTAATCAATATTAAACGTACAGGTAATAGAGCTGGATTACATTTAATGATCATATATACAAGTCAATACATGCACAGGTCCCAAAATAAGGAGTGTATCAGCAGAACCCACACCACATTCACATACCACACCCAGGTCAAAATCAGCATTGTCCTTCAGAGTGTTGCAATTGTATGTTCCGTGAGTACACTTGCACACACAGACACACACACACACACACACAAGTTTAGGTGCTGTTATTTCTATGTGATCATGTCTTTATTCTCAATTTAAAGTATATAAAGTATATATTGTGTAAGCCATGATGGGTTAAAAAGTGTGTGTGTGTTGAATGTCGACAGAGGAATGCTGAAGAGGTCCTCTCTCTATATATATATGTGTGTGTGTGTGTGATTGTGTGTGGGTGGGTGGCCAGCCTGCAGTGCAACAGTAGTTGAAGCATCCTGTTTTGACTCAAGACTCCAGGGATAGGGGTGAGGGGAAAATGTGGTTGGGATGAAAAGCTGGAGGGGTGGGAGATGAGTAACAAGGGGGTTGACAGAACTGGATGAGTCACATTCTATCGTGATGGCATTGGGCGCTTGATGGTGGGAGAGGTGTACGGGGTTAGTGGGCTTCTGGATGTTGCAGTGACTGACTGTTGACTGGTCCAGCTTCTGACACCATGGGAAGGTTTTGGGGCATTGGGTAAGGGGGTTATAGGAACTGAAAGAGGAAAAAAGGATCAATAGATGACCTGTCCTTTCAGTTTCACTTGTATTCCTACTTTCACTTTCACTTTCCATTGTTTTTTTTTGTTTTTGTTTTTTTTATATCTTTTTTTTCAACCTTTTTTTCTGGACTAATTTTGGGTGCTTTCATTTTAGTAGAACTCTCTACTAGAATAAAAATAATAAAATAATCACTTGTCTTCTTGTGATTATTGGTCTGGTGTATGAAAAGTGAAAGGAATGGTGTTTTGAAAAGAAGATGGAGAAAAGAAAGAAAAAGTTAGAAATTGGGAAAAAAAATAGATGACACAGAATGAGAAAGGAGTGATGATAGCAGAGCCAACTAAAAAGGAAGAAATAATAAGAAAAACATAACAACAATACAAAAATGTCCATCAAAGAAGGAAAAGAAAGAAAATTAAATCTTAAAGAGTGAATAAAAACAAAAAAAAGAAGATGATGAAGGAAGGTTCAAATATACAAAAACTGAAGGAAAAAGAAGACTAAGAAGAAAAAATAGAACGAAAAGATAAAGAAAAAGATGTGATTTAAGTATATACTACCTCTGTCCCATGATAGTTGTTAGACATAAATATAGTGTTTGAAATCTATTTGTAAATATAACTACTACTATGTGACAAAAGTAGCAGTAACAATAATATCTCATTATTATCAGTGGTAGACCTTTATTGTTTAGGGATCTGAAGGGGTTTAGGGAGTTTGAATTGCTATGAGAAGGTTTGCAACTTGAGTAACGTTTTTGTTTTTATTCTAATTATTATTTTGTATTGAATTAAACAATATTATTAATATTATTTTCTAAAACCTCTTTCTCATACAGTAGACCCACATTTTAAAGTAATGTGGGATAAAATAACTTCTGGGGTCCCACCGTGATTAGAGAGCCTGAAAGTTGATTAGTTCCATAGTAGATCTGTCTCTGCTCATAATATTTGTTTTCTGTTTTGTATATGCAAGTGTAATAACTATTATGGTACAGTGATAGTATAATGATATTCTATAATATAATAATATATAAAGAGAAAAAAATTAGAATATAAAGATATAATAGAATGTTTGATGTACATAGAAAATCAAGCTAAGTAATTCAGTGGAATGATAAGTTTGTTAGGTAAATAGAAATAAGGAAGGCGGAAAGGATAGAAAGTGTCCTGTAAAGAAAAAATAGAGAAAAGATTTTGGTAACTTGTGCATGTGAGAGAGTGTGTGTGTGAATGAGAGAGAGATGTGTGTGTGTGTGTGAATGTGAGTGTGTGTGAATGAGTGTGTGTGTGTGTGTGATGTGAGTGTGTGTGTGTGAATGAGTGTGTGTGTGTGTGTGTGTGTGAATGAGTGTGTGTGTGTGTGAATGTGAGAGTGAATGTGAGTGTGTGTGTGAATGAGGAGAGAGTGTGTGTGTGAATGAGAGAGTGTGTGTGTGAGTGAGAGAGAGCAAGATAGAGAGTGTGTGTGTCTATTTGTGAAGGAGTGAAACTGATGAGAGAAAAAAAATTAAAGATCAACTGAGAGAAGGCGAATAAAGAGAAAGTAAGACTTAAAGGGAGAGAGTTTTAAATAAGAAAGGATAAGATTTTAAGAAAGAGAGGAAACAAGAGAAAAGTTGTTAGACTTGAAGAAGTGAAAGAAGAGGAAAAAAAGAGAAAACCTGAATTGAAAGAGAGAGAGGAGAGAGACAAGGGGTAAGACTTGAAAAATGAAAGAGGAGGGGAAAAGTAAGGAAGCATGA
Source organism: Doryteuthis pealeii (assembly GCA_023376005.1). NCBI lineage: Eukaryota > Metazoa > Mollusca > Cephalopoda > Myopsida > Loliginidae > Doryteuthis > Doryteuthis pealeii. The sequence continues at coordinate 62,234,876 of CM042161.1, read as the reverse complement.
GAGAAGGGGTAAAACTTGATGAACTGAAAGAGAAAGAAATGAAGAGAGGGAAAAAGAATGTTACTCAAAGAGTGAGAGAAAAATAGGAATTATTAATTGTGAGAGAGAGAGAGAGAGAGAGAGAGAGAAAAGAGAAAAGGTATTGGGAGAGAGAGGCTATGAGAATAAGTGGTCTTTTTTCTTTCACTTTTTTCTTTATGAAAATGTTTATGTAGAGAGGAAATTCAAAGAGTTAAGGACAGAACAAGGCAGATATAATGGCACAGTATAAAGATTAAAATAACAAAAATGTCTGTCTATATAAAGAAAAAAAAATGGAAAAGAGATGAAAAAAAAGGAAAAGTGTAAAACTGTTAGGGAGAAGGAAACTGTCAGAAAGGAAGGAAATAAAAAACAAAAACAGAAAAGGGTTCAAAGAGTGCTAGTTGAGATCGGAAAGAGAGTTATAAGTGGTATTGAGGAATAAAATGAGAGGAAAGAAAGAAAAAGAGAGGTTTAAGGGAAATAATTCTGAGAGAGAGAAAAGGTGAAAGATAAATGTGAGATGCTAAATTAGAGGAGAGAGAGAGAGAGAGAGAGAGAGAGAGAGAGAGAGAGAGAGAGTATTAGTGGTATTTGTAAATAAAATAGAAAGAAGATTTAATAGAAAAGAGACTAAAAAAAAAATCCAAGTGAGAAAGAAGAAATAAAAGACCCAAGGGAAAACAGAAATGGGGACACTAAATTAGATAGAGGTGGGGGGTGGAAAATGAAATGAGGGTTTTAAATTAATAAATTGATTTATTAATTAATTAAACTTGAGTGATAATTAAAAAAAAAGGTCTGGTAAATAAAACTCCATTTGCCCTATTTTAGTGAGATTGTTACACATTACACGCCAGCGATCAGTGTTCAAACCCAGGTAAAACCATAATTTCAAATGCTGATTGTAAAGGATAGCAACCTTCCCCCTCTTCCTTCACCAATCTAATTTATCAGATTGGTGCAACACAGTCTTCTTTTCCCATTTCCTCCGACTGTTTCTCTTTTTATGACTATATCAAAGCTTAATTTGGTTTTCTTTTTTCTTCTGTAAACTAAAAAAAAAATTTTTTTTTTAATTTAAAAAATAAGTACGGAGATAGGAAAAAGAAAAGAAAGATCATATTGGCGCAACACAGTCTTCTTTCCACATTTTATCCTGCTGTTTCTTCTTAAGACGAAATAAAAGCCTAATTTGGTTATTTATTTTCTTTTCGTTTTTTTACTCTGTAAAACTAATAAAAGAAAAGGAAGTACAGAGAAGGGGAAGAGAAATAACGAAAAAATACGAGAGAGAGAGAGAGAGGTTATTAGACGAAACCAAGATGTCTCATCACGTCCTGTCGGCTGCTGTCCCCATTTTTATTTCGCTTTACGAGCGGACCCATTGGGATGTTAAGTTTAAAGAAGCAAGAGTAGTTGAGGTTCTAAACTCAGAGCCAAACAGTTCCGCGCCGGCGTCGGCGGGCGCGGCGTCGGCCTGAGCGAGCGACAGGCTTGACTTCTTCTTCTTCTAGCAATGATGACAATATCTTGGCAAACAAATAAAGTGTGGCCGGCTGCTTAACCAGTTTATATCGGCAATGTGTTAATCCTCTGTCTCCCTCGTCCCCTCTCCAGCGTCTATTGATTCGGATTTGGTGTCAGTGACAGCCTGGGTTCTTCCTATCTTCCTTCCTTTGCCAAATTCCTCAGCTCCTCCACTGCTGAAACCTTTCTCAAAGGAGACAACAGAATAAGATGATCCCAGTTCAGTGATATTGTCCTCTTCCCATTTTCTTATACATTCCTCTACTCTCTCTCTCCCTCCGTAACTTAGAGTAGCAGTAGATAGAATTATTTCTTTTAAACTCAAAAAGTATATCTTTTCTTTATTCTTTTGATTGTGGTTTTCTTCTTCTTTGCCTTTCTCTATATTCATTTCTTTCCTTCCTAAAGTTTTCATTCTTTCTTTCCTTTCTTTGATTTTTCAAAATTATTTTTCGCACAACTTATTTTTTTTCAGTATTCCTTGATTTTTTTAAATTTTTAATTTTCATTCCTAGTAGTTGTTTTGCTATTCCTATTTAATTCTATGTTTTTGAGGAAGTTTTTTTTTTTTTTTGGGGGGGGGGGATCTTTTTTTGGAGAGGGGGTTTCTTGTCCCCTTTTTATTCTTTTTTTTGTTTTTGAGAGGGGTCTTGTTTTATTTAGAGTTGGGGTTCTATCTCTTTCTTTTAAAAGGGGTTCCTTGTGTTGTTCTTTTTTTTTGGGGGGGGTCTTTTTTCATTTTATCTTTTGTTGGAGGGGGGGTGTTTCGTTTTTTTGGGGTGGATTGGGTACTTACTTTTTGGTTGTTTTTTCTGTCATCTTCTTTTTTTCCTAATTACTATAGAGTATCACCCACAAATAAGTACACCCTTAACACTTTCTTATTAAAAGTTAATTTTCTTGTAAACCAAAGACTTAGAATTATTTCTAGAAGAACATTATAATAAAATTACAACACCCCTGTAATCAAAACTAATATGCCATGAAAAGGATGTAAAGATTATGTAGTAAGTAAAACGTAAAGTCAGCAGAGTGGCCTATTGTCGGTATCAGCCAGACAGCGAGGGAGTCTATGCCCTTTTTAGTAGTGCTAGACCAGGGAGATGGTTTTTGTGTCTGACGTGGAGAGCCACACCTACCATCAGCCCCCCCCCCAACTTTACCGCATATTAATGGTTACATGTGTCATATTTAGGGGATTGACTGTGTTCTTTTGTGTCAGTTTAATTTTTAGGAAAAAATTGGTATTGACCTAAACATGAGTAATAATTTTGTTCAGTTTAAATTTTAACAAAAACGGTAAGGAGTAAAGTAACCCCCCCCTCTCTCTCTCTCTCTCTCTCTCTCTCTCTCTCAACTTTCCTTTCCTTTCCTATCTTAACACTTCTTCTTCTTCTTCTTCTTTTTTTCCCCCACTCTCTCTCATCCCATTCCTTTCTTATCTTTCTCTCTTCTTTCTTTATCTTCTCTCTCTCTTACCATTCTTATTTCTCTCTCTCTCTCTCTCTCTCTCTCTCTCTCCTCCCATTTCTTATCTCTTTTTCTCTCTCCTCCCATTTCTTATCTTTCTCTCTCTCCTCCCATTTCTCTTTCTTATCTCTCTCTCTCTCTCTCTCTCTCTCTCTCTCTCTCTTATTTTCTCTTTCTTTATTATCTCTCTCTCTCTCTCTCTCTCCTCTCATTCCACTCCCTTCTTTCTTACTCTCTCTCTCTCTCATTCCACCCTTCTTTCTTACTTCTCTCTTCTCTCTCTCTCTCTCTCTCTCATTCTCTACTCTCTCTCTCTCTCATTCCACCCCCTTCTTTCTTCTCTCTCTCTCTCTCTTCTCTCTCTCATTCCACCCCTTCTTTCTTACTACTCTCTCTCTCTCTCTCTCCACCCTTCTTTCTTACTACTCTCTCTCTCTCTACACTCTCTCTCTCTCTCTCTCTCGTTCCATCCCCATTTTTCTTATTTTTTCTCTCTATCCTTCTCTTTATCTCTTTCTCTTCTCTGTCTCTCACTTTTTCCATCTCTGTCTCTCTCCTCCCATTCTTTATCTCTTTCTCTATCTTTTCCCATCTCTCTCATTCTTTTCCCATCTCTCTCACTCTCACTTGCCTTTCTTATCTTTTCTCTCTCCCTCTGTCCTTCTTCAAATAACCTTGTGGGGCTCACTAATGATCCTACCACTGGAATCTTGCCTTTCTCTGCATCCTCCATTTTAAAGCCACACAATCATCATCTTTCTCCGCCCCCCCCAATCATTACCCTAACTCTTCTATTCTTGTCTCTGCTTCTTCTTCTTCTTCTTCCACCACCCCCAACTTTTGACAAACAGTTCTCCCACATCCCTTGCCTCTCATCCAAGTGTTCCTCATCTTTGACTTAGAAACAAACAAAATCCAAACAATGCTGTCAGTATTTAACTGTCTTTATCAAAATGCCAGTGTCCGGTGAATTATGTTTGGAGGGGGGAGCGGAGGGAGGGGGGAAAGCATTGTTGCCACACATCGTTTAAGGATGTTATAATTTTGTCATGATTATTGCAGGAGAGCCGTGTATGGGTAGGTGAGGAACCACAAACGCTGTGCTATTATTAAAAGACAATATAATCAAGCACTTGTTACATAGATGTTTCTATAGGGATTTCTGTTTAGATATTTCATCATTAATACTTATGTGTGTTTGTGTAGGAAGCGCGTGGTGTAATGGTTAAAGTCATGGGAAATGGACTCGTCGCCCCGAGTTCAAATCCTGGACGTGGTAATGGCATTTCACTTTGCGCTAATACCCTTGGGAAAGGTATGAATTCTACTCTCCCTCCAGCTATGGGTAAATAGTAGGGCTGACTGGGCTCTTTAACCTTGGTTAGGTAACCGGTCTAGGAGAAGGAAAACTCTGAATTCAAACCTGTTAAACTCCGCTTAAGAAATTGACCTTGTGTCGTATCCTGCTTGTGCGGAGGGGTTGGTAAATATGTATGTGTGTTTGTGTGTCTGTAGGTTTCCAAAAATCACAAAATTGTACTTAATCTTTATTGCCTTTTTCACATTTTCTCTTTTTGTTTTGCTTCTCCCCCCCCCACACACACACACAGATTATACATATATATATATGTATATATATACTCGGGACCTGAACTTTGGTGAACTTATCTACGAATTTCACCCAAATATTAAAAAGTTGGCCAGAAAACTCGAAAAGATCAAAAATAAAATTGTTAAAACCGAAGATGTGTCTTTTGCTTAATTCTACATGTATAAATGAAAAAATTCTGCCCAAATACACACATATATATAAGTAAGTGAAATAAAATGGAACTTAATCCGACAGTGTGAAATTTGATATTGAAAAAAAAATTTTCAATATCAAATTCATACATATATATATATATATATATCATGAAAGATAATCCAAATGACTGGTAAGAAAGGGATGATTCTATTTGGGATCATCAACATCCTATTGTACATCCATACTGTATGCTCTTGTAGGTGCAAACTTATAGATTCATACAAGGATTTTTATAAATCCCTGAGAGAGCTCAATGTATAACAACTAATAAATTAATTATATTATTTAACTTTCAAAGAAAGAAAAACTTAACAAGCCTCATTTAACTATGATAAACTTATTTCAACCAGAAACTCAAAATGAGTCTAGTCTTATCAAATAGATTTAACAAAATACAGGGAAAATCAAATAGAAAAAGTATTACCCAGAATTCAATCTTTATCCCACATAACAACAGTTATTATGTTAACAAAAACAACAATTTTGAATTCCAAGCTGGGACATGCCAAAAAGACACACATATACATACATACACACACACACACACACATACATATATATATATATATATATATATATATATATATATATATATATGTAGAAAGATGTAGATAAATCCTCTACTATATCCATTGTACTAACATATGGGGCATTTTTATATTTTTATAACCTCTACTCATTCGGTTAATAATTGTATTGACGGTCGAAGTTGCAATTAGCTCGATATTTCATTACCTGGTAAAATATTTGATGACAAACCTGTTCAATTTTCATGTGTTTCCTTCGAGTAATGTCCATCACAGACAATGGCTAAAGGACAAGTAATTGGCAGTTGAGACAATAGTGTCTGGCTGGGATAAAAATCTGAACCAATATTTTTCAAGGCTAAATAAATTTCATCATAGATTCAGAAAATAAATTCATATTTCTGCACACCACTGAAAATGACCCACACTGAGAAAAAAAAAAAAATCTATTACACCCTGTCATGCTAGTGGGTCTAAAACTGACCGTATGGTGAAAGTAAGGAAACCAAAGCAAAATTTTTAATTAATTTGCACTAGGGTGTCATATGAATTGACTTGTTTGCAAATTTTCTGAAAATAAGGCAACTAAAGTTGTTGTTTTAATTAATTTGCACTAGGGTGTAATACGAAACTTGTTTTGCAAATTTTTTGAAAAATAAGGCAACTGCACTTGTAATACGAATTGACTGGTTTGCAAATTTTCTGAAAATAAGGCAACTAAAGTTGTTGCTTTAATTAATTTGCACTAGGGTGTAATACAAATTGACTGGTTTGCAAATTTTCTGAAAATAAGGCAACTAAAGTTGTTGTTTTAATTAATTTGCACTAAGGTGTAATACAAATTGAAATTTTCTGAAAATAAGTTGTTGCTTTAATTAATTTGCACTAGGGTGTAATACAAATTGACTTGTTTGCAAATTTTCTGAAAATAAGGCAACAAAAGTTGTGTTTTAATTAATTTGCACTAGGGTGTAATACAAATTGACTGGTTTGCAAATTTTCTGAAAATAAGGCAACTAAAGTTGTTGTTTTAATTAATTTGCACTAAGGTGTAATACAAATTGACTTGTTTAAAAGTTGTTGCTTTAATTAATTTGCACTAGGGTGTAATACAAATTGACTTGTTTGCAAATTTTCTGAAAATAAGGCAACAAAAGTTGTTGCTTTAATTAATTTGCACTAAGGTGTAATACAAATTGACTTGTTTGCAAATTTTCTGAAAATAAGGCAACTAAAGTTGTTGTTTTAGTTAATTTGCATTCGAGTGTAATACAAATTGATTCACTTGTTTGCCAATTTTCTGAAAATAATTCTCTGAGGGGTAAAAAAGTTATCTGCCTGCAAACGGGTTAAGTTGAGAATAGGATGTAGTCAGAAAGATTTTAAGATAAATTTCCAAGAATCTGACATTTCGGTTTATTTGATTGAGACAAACAAAATACAAACTAAATTTTATTCTTGGACAATTGAGAAGAAGAAAAAAGAAAAAAACATTTTTTGTTCTCTGTGAATCAAAATAAAAAATTAGAAAAATATTTGACTGAACAGGTGTCTTTATTTACTTGTGTATTTCATTCTAAGCTTTTTGTCCAAGTGAGAATAATTTTAAAATAATAGTATAAAGTTTAGAATCCAAAAATGGCATGCATTTATATTTATTCCTTCTCAAAAGATGACAGAACTGATACTAAGCCCATTCAATATTTTTTGTTTTCTTTTAAGAGGAGAACTTATTTTACTGCCTACTTAAAAATTCAGTGCAAATAATGATACAAGCTATTTTCTCAGCATAAAACTGTGAAAAGAATGTCGTGAATTAAATCTATTTTGAAGACCAGAAAAAGGCACCTGCTATCTTCAAGCAAAAAATTGTGGCTAGAACTAAATCTCACACACAGAGTGATGGAAACATAACATTCTTTTTCACAAAATTTGTACAAGAAAAGAAAAAAACATATCCCGTAACTTAGTATGGTTCCCCTCCCCTCATTGGGGCCACGTGTTGGCCGAGGGTGCCGACCCATGATGCTTATGAACAGAATACTGGTGGATGAGCAGTCCATGACATGCAACACTCTACTTAGACCATTACTTAGGCTAGACGGGTGTTTGGAGAAGCCCACTCTGACCAATCAGCTAGTCATGTCAAGCCCTAGCACCTATATAATTGCCCTAACCCTATTGCCCTTATGGCAAGCCCCAACCCTTTTTATCATATGGGTGCTAGAAGGCAGTGGCTTAGGGTCTTCATATCCTGGGAATGACGTTAAACTCTATCTGATGGTGAGGTTCCAATTCTGGAGGTCTGGGGAATGTGGAGCACCCCTTCATCAACATTGCTCCCTGGTCCCAAAACTCACAACATGTAGATATACTATAGTATGATAAGTAAACAAATCAAATGTTGTAATAATTAAATTAAGAGCTATTGCTAAATAGTTCAATATGTAAAAAGTATAATAATCTTGATTTAATTTTCTCTCACTCTTTTTTTTTTCCTTCCTTCCTTCCTTTTCCTCTTTTGATTGCACTTGACTGAAACAAATTAGTGTTATCGCTTCTGCACTCTCACCCCTCTCGAATCTTTTCCCTACTCTCTTTTGTTTTTTATTTATAATAAAAATGGAATTGTCCATTATTTAGCTGAGGTAACAGCACTCATAAGAAATAAGAATTCTACAGATAACCAACAGTATATTATAAGAAATTATATTTTTGCATTTCATCTTGAATGATTTGGATGGTCTCATTTTTAAAAAGAGGGTGTTGCAAGATGGTAATGGTTGAAAGATTATGGAACATGAGAATTAATATTCAGTATTATTTGAATTATTCTGACTATTTTCCTCATCTTTATTGTTATCTGTACAACGTTTTGGCCGATGTGCCTTCTAGCCTTCTTCAGGTATTTCTTGTCAAACTCAGGAGCCTTCTATTTTCTGTCATAATCGGGAGCTATCACATAATTTTGAACCAAACCCTTTATTCAATCCATGGGGTATCCTGTTCTCATTTTACTGACCATAGATGGGGTAAAAAAAATTTCAAAGAAATAATATTAATATACAGTTTTTTCAGTGTCTTTTGTTTTTCTTTGTCCATTACTGTAAAACTGATTATTTGATTTTTCATTTTAACACCGGAATTTATTGTTTAATTTATTGAATCCTTAAAGTGAATGAAAAATCTTGCATAGATTGAATAAATTAACAGTTTATTGTAATCTTTTGAGGACTTTGTGCTGAAATTTAAATCCATTTGTTGCTTGTTAATATCAATTATGATTGGCCGAGGATCAAGTATTTGACCTTTTTTTTTTTCAAATTATTACGCATGAATTGTTAGAAATAATCTTTTTGTCACTCTATAAAACAAAACAAATTTCTTTGGGATTTGCAATGTTTGATATTTAATCAACGTCCATTTGACCCCCAACAGGAAACGGAAAGAATAGAAAAATTAAACAATAAAAATCTAAAAAGCATTCTCTATTTTTTTTTATTTATTAATTTTTTTTTTTAAATTTGAATATTAAAAAAAACAAAACAAATATTGTTGCATTTATAAAGACTTGAATTTTCATTATGTTTTTATTTTTTATTTTTTATCTATTTTTATTAATTATTATTTTTTTATTTTTTGTTTGAATTCTCCATGGTCGTTAAGCTCTTTTGGGTTTTTTTTATTACTGAATCAAAAAAAGACAATAAGAACAAAACAATTTCTTTCTGCCACCCTGGTCTCTGATTGTCACAGCTGATAAAGCAAAACAAAAGATGAATAAATAAATAAAAGAAAAAAAATTAAATTTTATTGGACTGCTCAGATATAAACATGTCTGATACTGATAATGATAATCTACCCAGAGGCCAAATTTTTCATTCATTTCCATTATTTCTTTTTTGAATTGTGATGTCAAATTATCACAGACATAAATCTACATTATTAATTTTATATTTTTTTTTACTCTTTTTTTTCTTTCTTTCATCTTAATTTCAGTTACTTTTTATCAAACCTTCTCTGCCATGATTCTAAGCCTGTGATAAATATACATCGTTTAGTTTTGTGTTTAGCATACAAATAGGATCATTGGTGGATTTCATGGAAGCCAATATAACAAACAAACAAAAAAAGGTTAATCCAATTTAAGTACTTGTAAAGAAACGTGAATTTTTACCAAACCTGATCGTATCATGACTGATTTTTATCATCCAATTGATCAGCATTCAATGGGTCATCCTTCAATGGAAAGAATAAGACTGACAATGACTTAATCACATGCAGATAGATCTCTTTAATCCTTGATTTTTTTTAAAAAGCCATTAGAAAAACAGCTAAATCTACACTCTCAAGAGACATCTTTCATCATAGATTTTAATTATCGTGACTTTTATTCATCATTTTCAGCTCAAGTTAAACACTTTGTTCTTTAAAAGAATATCAATTGGCTATAATTAATAACCTTTAAAAAATAAGTTGTTTATTACTAATTAATTTAATTGATTGTGATTCTCTTTACTCTCAATCTTTGTCGGCTGTGGTTTTAGAATACACCAACTACACCTCTGCAATGGGGCCACCTGTTGACTGTGGGTGCTGACCCGTGATGCTTAAAGAAAGAACCCTGATGGCTGAGCAGTCCATGACATGCAACACTCCACTTTTGGTCCTTACTTTGGCTAGAGAGGTATTCAAAGAAGGCCCCATCAGCTGGTCACGTCAAGCCCTGGCACCTATATGATTGTCCCAACCCTATTGGCAAGCTCCAACCATTTTTATCATATATGTACTAGAGGGTAGTGGCTGAGGGTCTTCATGTCATGTTAAACTGCATCTCATGGTGAAGTTCCAATTTTGGAGCTTTGGGGAGGTTGGAGTACCCCTTCATTGCCATTACTCCCAGGTCCACTCTGACCCGGAGTGGTAGTATCTGTTAGGGTCCTATCTATGGCTAGATAGAAAAAATGAGTTTTAAAAAATATGCTTACAAATAAATTTGGAGTGGAGGCTATCAATTATGTACTAGTTGGGTTCAGAATTCAAAAACAAAAAAAAGTATTTACCCTACAGGTACTATTCAGCCATAACTAGGAGAGAAATGTTTTCAGTCTCATCTATAATTTGATTGCCCTGTCTGCTGGGGCTATAGAATACACTGCTGCACCTATGATCACCTAATGTGGCCACCTGTTGGTCCTGGGTGGCAACTTGTCATGCCTGAGAACTGGAATTTAACGACGATGCAATCTGTGACCAGTATACTAAGAGGTCCCATGACATGCAACTTTGGCCCTTACTTGTGCTTGACAGGTGGTTGGAGAAGTTTCATCTGATCAATCAGCTAGTCATCAATTAAGGCTAACACCTATATAATTATATCGACTGTATTCTTCAAAAATATAATTGATAAAAGTTCACTAGTATGAGACATCATTTGCTTTTCAATATAAATGATTTGCGAGATTAGCTTGTTAACCATTACGCTATGATTCAATATGGCAATCCTGGAGGTACGGTGTAATGGTTAGATTCGTTGGAAATGGACTTGTCGACCCAAGTTCAAATCCTGGACGTGGCTGTTTGCATTTCACATAGCGCTAATACCCTTGGGAAATGTATGAATATATATATATATTCTCCTCCAGCTATGGGTAGATATTAGGGTATACTGCGCTTTTTAACCTTGGATAGGTAACCAGTCTAGGAGAAAGAAAACAATGAATTCAAACCTGTTAAACTTTGCTTAAGAAATTGACCTTGTGTTACATCCTGCTTGTGCAGAGGTGTTGGTAAATATATATGGCAATCTAAGCTCTTTACATTACAATTTACCACTCATTAAATATTACACATATATTACAATATTACCTGAGTACTTATAGTCATTTACCATATATATGTATACATAGTAATTTACAAAGCTTAGCTTAGTTTGGAACAAGGCCAGAAATATGGGGCACCTAGTGAGAATCAAACTCAACAAAGGTCTGCTAGTCTAGCTCATAAACCACTATTCTATGCCTTATAGTCATTTAGTAATATATATACACATAATATAAATTGCCATTTAATAAACTTAGTTTTTGGAACAAGGCTTAATTATATATAGATATAGATATATATTGTCATTTACTAAGCTTAGCTTAGTTTGGAACAAGGCCAGAATTATAGGGCACCCAGTGAGAATCAAACTCACTAACAAAAAGTCTAGGGCTTAGCTAGAATTATTAGAGTCTGTATATATATATATATATATATATATATAATATAGCTTATTTTATATATATATCACTATGCTATCTATATATATATATACATGCACACAACACACTCAAATTGCCATTTACTAAGCTTATTTTCGAACAAGGCCAGAATTATAGGGCACCCAGTGAGAATCAAACTAACAATGGTCTGCTAGACAAGCTCATTAACCATAAGCCACAAAAGGTGCCCAAAGAAACTTCCTACTATAAAGTAAACTACCAGACTGCCTCCATTTGAGATTAAAAACATGGACTACCACTCGATAAGCAAAGCTTTTAATAACCGCAGACTTTCGTTAGTTGGTTCTAGCTTATCTTTTTCTTTTTTAGTATCAATCTAAAACTACATTAGAATGGATCTCGGGAGCCTAACTCCTTTTATTTTTGATGACTTCCACTGGAACTGATTGGATACAATGGGTTAATAATAATAGTGATAGTCATCACTCGTTTGAAAAATATTCCATTGTGGGTAATTACTGGTGTGTTGACTCATATCAATTCGGCAGTGCGATGGTGCATCGTCCTTCCCATTCTCAACTGTTGGACTGTCTTCTTTAATAAATTGCTCTATTATATGCCCCAATTTCAAGTCAAATGACTCTTGTCACTGTTGGTCATAACAACGTTGACCACAACACCAGGCCTGGCTGTCTTGATGATAGATAAGTAGCGCCAGTCAATAATATAATGGAAGTTTCTGGACTGTGCAGGGGAAGGCTGACAATGCATGTGCGGTAGGGTCCACTGAGATTTTGCTTTCTCTCACCCCTGCTGTCCCAGATGAACCAATGATAGTGCCAAAAAAATAAATAAATAAATATGTATGTATGCGTATGTGTGTTATATATATATATAATGTGTCTGTGTGTATATGTACATACATATGTGTGTGTATATATATATATATATATATATATATATATATATAATGTGTGTATATGTACATACATATGTGTATATGTTTACATGTGTGTGTGTGTATATATATATATATATATATATATTATATATATACATACATATGTGTAGTATGTGTATATATATATATATATATATATATAAATATATATACTGGGGAAAGATGAGAGAAAGGAAAAAAATCAATCATTGTATTCTGTATCTTTTATTTGACATTTTTGGTTGAATATTGTATTGGCTTCTGTCCCTGTTACATATTGAAGAAGAGTCTTTTTTCTTCTTTTTGCCAGCACAATTGCAGTTTTTGCCATTTTTCATATTTTTTCTGAGTATCAAACTTACTGAGAAATAAATTCGTTGAAAACATTTTCTGTAATTACCTGAAAAAAAAAATTTACTCCACTTAAAAAAAAAATTTAAAAAAAAAAAGCATAATGGTTGTAAGGAAAGGAAATTGGAAAGCCAAGTTCAAATCCTGGACGAGGCTGTTTGCATTTCACTTGGGAAAGGCATAAATCCATCTGTTCTCCCCCAGCTATAAATAGTAAGTAAAGTAAAGTCATCAGGGTGGCCTAAAGTCGGTATCAGCCAATCAGCGAGGGAGTCAATCCCCTTTTCACTAGCGCTAGACCAAGGAGATTGTTTTGGCATCTGAGGTGGAGCACCACACCTACCATCAGCTCCTTACTTTACCGCACAGATCCCTGTGCTACTCATACACTGAGTTGGCGAGGACCGGAATCGAACTAGGAACCATGTGGTTTCTGATCGAACGCTCTACCAACTGAACTAACCCGACCCATTTATGTTAATAAGTTCACTAAAAATATTTATTTTTTCCAATTTTATTATGCCAAAGAAAAATATTTTGTACATATTCTGTTTTATGTTAATATAAAATACAGTGCTATTTTTCTGATTAAAAAAAAACATATCCCCCCAAAATTAGTTTTTTTTTTTTTTTTTTGAGGGGTGCTGAAATGATTGATGGTATTTCAGTTTATTCTAATTGTACCGGAACAATATATATCGCATAGAGCCAAGTTTGAGTTTTAGTAGTAGTCGTTAGTTCAGAAGCAACACACGCAGATTGTATAGTCACAGGGGGCTGTTTATTTCTTTCAAACTCGGGGGTTCTTTTTCAGAGAGAGAGTATATGGTCACATTATTCTATCTTCTAACATATTATCATGTTCTGTACTACTATCATCAAACCCATACGGGGAACCGTGAGCCATGTCTGCTCCAACCAAAGCCCACCCAAAAAAGGGCCAATTTTTTTCTTCTGTTTCTCGTCCCGGTGTCACATCTGTTTCCAGTCAAAACTCGGAATTTCCGTTTTTATCTTTAAACCTATTTCTGGGGTTATTCTACGGTCATTGTTGGCACCCTGTTGTGTGTTTACTCTTCCAAACTTTAACCTTTGTTCTTATTTCTTTTTCTTCTGTTTCTCCAGAAATCCGATTACCATTTTATTTTTCAATTCCCAAAGACCATAATAATTACGCTACATAATGGGAATATATATACAAGGAAATTAAGTTATGAGAAAGAAAAATTTAACCATTTCACAGTTACATTTTTTAATTTGATCTTAAAATCCCATTAAAACTCTTGATAAAATATAAATTGCAGATTTCATATGCATAAATTCTCTTCAAATACTGCCAATTTTATGGAGTATTCCCAATCATCATACACATAATGATTCTTTTCCAAAGTCAAATTCACTTTCTATTTCTGTTCAGATCTTGCAAGTGTCAATCCTGTTACCCTTCTACCAACAAAGTTGGAAGTGTGACAGTCGTGGTCAGTGCTTACAAAATATAATGTCCTAAACCACCCACTATCTTTTTTTTTCTTCTTTGTTTTGTTTTTGGTCAACTTGCAGCTAATGAAGTTAAAAGATATTTATTAACGTGGCTGCATTTGATAATCAATTCAGTCCTATTTAATAGATAATCTTGTTCAAAGAAATTGATGTTATAAGATTTTTTCCTCCAAACACTATCTACAGTTTCTTGATCATGTTCTCCATGTTCCTGTCTTTTTTTTTTCTGTGTTCAATTATGAGGGTGTGAAGTCCCATAGTGGTTAATATTCTTGACTGCAATATCATAATAAGTGAGTTTGAACATCAGTTGCACTATTACATTCACTTTTGGACTGATACACTTGGGAAAGGTATGAACCCCCTCATCCTTCCGGCTATGGGTCAAATATTACAAAAAATGGCTTTGGCATTAAATAACCTATGAAGGTTGCAATGCCATTAAACAAAGAAACCTGACCATTTGATTTAATTAGTTTTTTTTTTCCTCTTACATATTTAGATAATGTTGTACTGTTAGCATACAATCATTTTTGAAAGAAGTTTTGTATTTGTAAAATCTGTTTCTTGATTCTTATATAAGACATGTTGGTTCCATCATCAGTTTTTTATGTTTGCTTGGTAAATAACATTTTCTGTCAAGCATTTACCATTGACTGGGCACTCATTTTGACATCTGCAGTTACACAGTTTTTTTTTATGTGTTTACTTTTTTCATTATTTTTTTATTAGTTGTAACATTGTAACATATTTTCTATGCAACTGTAATTTGACAGAATTTCTGTTGGATATTTTATTTAATACATAATTCTTATGGATGAGTTTGTCAATTAAGTTGATTCATACTCTCTCTACTTTAGTTTTTACAACACTGTTTAATGGTGTAAAGGGGGATTAAACCAGATTATATTTCTTCTTCGTCTATTGTTGTTGTTGTTGTTATATTCTTTTTGTTCTTCTCATTTTCATTGTTATATGACAGTTTTCCAGTATATCTGCTATTTTTAGTGCATTTTCATATTCTTTTTTGTTATTGTTTTTGTTGAAGATTTCTCAATAGATGGAATTGATGGATAATCTTTTGTTATATACATTTGTTTATATGTTCATGTTACAATCAAATCTATATGTCTGATCATGGGTCATATCCAGCCATGTTCTATAGGGTAGAAACAAAATATATAATACAAAAATAGAATCTAAATAAGTATTTTTTTATCATGTTAATATTAATATGAAAAAATAAATATACAACTTATATGTTCATGTTACAGTCAAATCTATATGTCTGATCATGGGTCATATCCAGCCATGTTCTATAGGGTAGAAACAAAATATATAATACAAAAATAGAATCTAAATAAGTATTTTTTTATCATGTTAATATTAATATGAAATGTTAAATAGTCTCTTTTGTGCAATCAAATTATCATATCTTTGTTTGTAATGTGAACAATATAACAACAGAAAAATTAAGAATTAATGTTATATGTAGATGATATACTAATATAGCACACTGTGCTATCAGTCTTTCTAGATGGAGAAATTGAGGCCTTTTTGGAGATAAAATATATCCTCCAAAATATTTACCAGAGAATTTATACTCAGGCATAAAAATACTTACTGACCAAAACTGTCACTTCCAACTTTATTGATGGCAGCCCTGCAAAGAATAAGCCTCTCCCCCCATCTCACTAATGAGGCCACCTGTTGCCTGTGGGTGGCGACCCTTGATGCTTAACTCTTAAAGTCCTATACCACCTCATTCCACCCGGTGAGAAGTCACATTCGTTTTAACTAATCAGCCCCAAACAATAGCCTTTGTTTAAATTTAATATTAAACATATGTAGAAATCTTTGATTTAAGGGAAATAATAGGTAATTTAAGATGCAAAGGTCATTTTTAGCCATTTTTTAAATATATCCTTATAGGAATGCTCTGGACTTAAAAAATCTCAATAGGATAGAATCCTAGTGGCTGAGTAGTCCATGACCTACAACACTCTACTTTGGCCCTTGCTAGGGCTAAAGAAACTGTCGGAGAGACCCCATTCACTCAATTTTTGGTCACATCAAGTCCTAGCACCTATATGATTGTCCCAATTGTATTGCTCATGGCAACCTCTAACCGTTTTTATCATATATGGGCTAGAAGGCAACCCTGAGTATATTATCTGTATCGGGTGTTGAAGTTTCAATTCTGGAGCTCTTTGGAGTGGAGTATCCCTTCATTGCCATTACTCCCATGTCCACCCTGATCTGGCATGGTAGTACCTGTTAGGGTGTATAGATCAACAAAAGTTTTTTTAAAGATTTGAATACCTAACAAGAAGGAATAAAACAAATGTCTCTGGCATAAAATTACCCATGGGTTAACATGCTGTAAAACCAACTTAATTGATGGAGAGGTGAAAGGGTTAATGCTTGCCAGATGTAGATATAAAGTGAATTGTATTATGTGTCTTATGATTGAAAATCTCTCATGAAACTGACAGTAACTCAAAGATAGTGTATGCATATGAAATCCTTTTTTAATTTATTCTTATTCATGTCTAAATCCATATCACAAAAACAAAAAAAACGGCAGTTTTTAGTTCTAAATATAATATATATATATATATATATATATATATATATATATACTGCACTGATGAGAGGTGATACCTCGAAACACATGTCTGTAGTTTACTCTCTCTATATATATATCTATCTATATATATATATATATGCTCCCAAATTTCATGGTTGAGCACTGTAGGGGAGACATTAGTTGACCTTTCACCGTTTAGCGTAAAAGCAAATACTCGCCTGTTTACAGACTGGAGTTCTCTGGTGATTGTAAAAACATACATCCTGTAAGTTTATCAATTAATTTTTCACCCCTGGCTGACAGTTTTCGATAGCCGAGAGGGTAAGGAACTTGACTGACGAAAATTCTGTCAGGTTTTGCACCCAGTTAGAGGTAGCTGTTAAAAAGTCGATCCGCACTGATGAGAAGTCTGTGGATGACTGGTATATATATATTTAATATGAATATAACAGATATATTCATGATTTATATCATCATCAAGGTGTACTGATAGTATGGTTTCTCTTGACTCTCTCTCTCCCATCATCTGTTTGTACAGCCATTGCTCTTGGTAAGTCCTTGTCGGTTTGCTCAGTTGGTAGAGAGTTCGGCTAAGAATCACAAGGTTCCTGGTTCGATACCAGCTTTGCCAACTCAGCGTATGAGTAGCACAGCGATCTGTGTGGTAAAGTGAGGAGCTGATGGTAGGTGTGGTGCCCCACCTCAGACACTAAAATAATCTCCTTGGTCTAGCGCTAGTGAAAAGCGATAGACTCCCTCACTGTCTGGCTGATACAGACATTAGGCCACCCCGACGACTTGACTTTTTACTATATACCCTACCTATGAACATTAATGAGTATGTCTCAATCCTCATAAATACAGGAGTATTATGCTGACTGAGTAGTGTTATACCACTGGTTGTGGTTTACCCTTCTTCATGTCGCCGTATTGTATTTTTATTAATGTCATAAAGATTCTATTTCATTTCCAGCCTCTATTTGGTTATTTCTCATTTAGTAACCTTTGTTCAGTTACAACAGTCTTCTAGATGGCATCTAGTGTACCCACAGAGCTAACTGATATGAGTTTTTGCTGATCAGCCAACACTGGTGTGTCCATGTGTAGGAGTCCATAGGAGAACATTGTTTATGAGTTTATTCTTACTTCTCCAGCAGTGTCCAGTATATCCTGCAAGTCCTCTAGGCAGCATCCAGTGTTTGTGAGATGGGAAGTAAGTGGCTGTACAGCGGCTGTTTTGTGGTGCTGCTTCCAGCAGTGTCCAGCATATCTTGTTCATCTTACTTGGTGCAACCATACAGACTGGATCCCCTTGATTCTCTCACTATCCATCCCCATTGGTCATTGCTCTGGGCAAGTCCTCTAGACAGCATCCAGTATCTGCACAGAGCTGAGGGGTGTAAGTTTTTGCTGATCAGCCAGCATTGGTGTGTCCATGTGTAGGAGTCCATAGGTGAACATTGCTTATAAGTTTGTTCTTACTTCTCCAGTAGTGTCCAGTATATCCTGCGAGTCCTCTAGACAGCATCCAGTGTCTGCACAGAGCTGAGGAATGTAAGTTTTGCAGTATCTCTTGTTCATCTAACTAGGATGGTTTATGAGATGGGAGGTACGTGGCTGTACAGTTACTGTTTTGTGGTGCTGCTTCCAGCAGTGTCCAGCATATCTTGTTCATCTTACTTGGGTAGTTTATGAGATGGGAGGTAAGTGGCTGTACAGCGGCTGTTTTGTGGTGCTGCTTCCAGCAGTGTCCAGCATATCTTGTTCATCTTACTTGGTGCAACCATACAGCCTGGATCCCCTTGATTCTCTCACTATCCATCCCCATTGGTCATTGCTCTAGGCAAGTCCTCCAGACAGCATCCAGTATCTGCACAGAGCTGAGGGATGTAAGTTTTTTTCTGGTCAGCCAACACTGGTGTGTCCATGTGTAGGAATCCATAGGCGAACATTGACTATGAGTTCGTCCTTACTTCTCCAACAGTGCCCAGCATGTCTTGCTCATCTTACTTCGCTGATTTGTGCGATAGAAGTTGAGTGGCCAAACAGTTGCTCTTTTGTAGGGCACTGCTTCCAGGATTTGTTCAAAACACCATGAAGCATCCTTGTGCAGTTTTCATCACAATTATATATTCATACAAAGCTACTTTTTATAAAACAAGAAAAATTAATTTATATTTCTGTCCTTATTTCTGTGCAGGTGAGGCCTATACAAAGGGAGAGGTGTGTGAAAAATCTAAAAATAGACAAAACACAGGTGTGAGCAATCATAAAGTATCTGGGTGAGGCTTAGAAGTTTTTGAATAACCCTTAACCTTGGTAGTACCTATTAGGGTCCATCCTATGGGTTGAATAGATTTAAAAATGACTTTAAAAAATCTTGAATACCCAAGAAGAATGAATTAAAAAAAAAATCTTTGGCATAAAATATCACAAGGGTTGACATGCTGTAAAATCCAACAAACATGGTGAAAGCCCCGGTTCCCACCAAGATCACCAAATTTAACTCTTAACATCCTGTTGGGGATTTTCTAAGTCCAGAGCCCAATTCCTATAAGGATTTATCAAAAAATGGCTAAAAATGGCCTTTTCATTTAAAGTTAACTGTTATTTCCCTTAAATCAAAGACTTCTAAATGTGTTTAATATTACATATTACAAAGGTTATCATTTGGGGTGGATTAGGAAAATGAATGTGACTTCTGGCCGAGTGGAATGAGGCGGTATAGGACTTTAAGAGTTAAGCAGTGATTAGCCTGTTCAATACTTAGATGGGTGACAATTTAAGCAACAGCAGGTACTGTAAGAAACCCAAGTTCTTTGTTTATCAAAATGACTTGATTCAGCATTAAATGTTCTGAAAAAGGTTGATATGCTGTAAAACGACCAACCAGCCATCACCTAAGTTAAGCAGTGATGAGCCTGTTCAATACTTAATTGGGGGACCACTTAACTCTCAATGTCCTATATCGCCTCATTCCACTTGGCTGGAAGTTACATTCATTTTTCTAATCTACCCCAAATGATAGCCTTTGTTTAAATGTAATATTAAACATATTGAGAAGTCTTTGATTTAAAGGAAATAACAGTTAGCTTTAAATGAAAAGGCAATTTTTAGCCATTTTTTGATAAATCCTAATAGGAATTGGGCTCTGAACTTTAAAAAATTCTCAACTGTATGCTAAGAGTTAAGCAACATCAGGTACTGTAAGCAATTTGAGCCCTTTATCAAAATGACTTGATTTGGCATTAAATGACCCAAAAAGGGTTGATATGCCTTAAAACAAAACAACCAAACAACTGTCTTTTTGATTGACATTGATTTCTTTCACAAGAGGACTTGATCTCAGATATCTAAGGGTTCAAATACCTGCAAACTTAGGTTCTATTCTTGACCATCGTTTAAAAAAAAAAGTCTGAATGCTTTTATTCGTTAAAAAACAAAAACATAAAACTGTTTTTTGAAATCATCTTCTAAATAAGAGAAAAAAGTATACTGCAAAATATATATATATATAAGAAAATCTATGAAAAAGAGTGATTTGGATAGTCTGCTGGGATATGAAAATATAAACCATGGAGGACGAAGGAGGTCAGAGGAACAAGACTTGTCCCCACCAATGGACATCCAGGGAGAACGTCTTCAATTATAAGCCAATCAGAGTTCGGCAGAAGATTTATGTGCTCTTCAGCCTCAGGATGAGATTTCCTTCTGAGGGCATCGCAGTCCCTCCAAGAATATCAACGAGCCCCGGTTCTGGATCTCATCAAACTGAGGATAGTCTTACTCTGTCTTTAGTGCAATATCCCCAAGAGGGGAGCTCAGATTTCTGATTAATAGTGTACCAAACCTCATAAAGACACCATTGTAGCGAGTGAAAATTCAAAAATCTAAAGGCATATTCAGCATAGATATTATATACAAATACATTGTGTCTAGATATGTGTGTACATACATACATACATACATATATATGTATACTTGCTGACAAAATGGAGATAAATATATAGAAAAATGGATGAAGATATGTATTCTAATACACAGTCATACATATGTTCAAATATACATCAACAGAACTCATATTCAAACATAGAACTATATATGTATACAAATTTGTGCCAATATGTAAGGATATATATATATATATGTATATTTACACACACACATAGATATGTATAGAGAGAGATTAATGCGTGGATATAACTTTTTTTGATGCAGATGTATATGAACATACATGTAACAGTGAATTAGATACATATCTTTGTCCATATATATATATATATATATATATATGAATGATACACATTACTGAAGAATATATATATATATATATATATATATATATATATATATACACACAAGAATTTGGTTGGTGTGGAATATATGCTCAATCCATACAGATATCAGAGATTTTATACTTTGGCTGAAAATGTTTTATCAGACACCTTGAATGCAATAAGTGTATATATATATATATATATATATATATATATATACATGCAAAATTTTATGTACATACATATATTGCATATACTTGTGCAGCTGAGTATCTATATATTTCTAAAATTTTCATTGTTTTATATGTAAAACTGGCATATAATAATGAGATTTTTATTAGAAAATTGTACACTTAAAACAATCTTAGAGAATAAACCCATTACCATTCCAATTTGCAACTGAATGATAATTTTGTGAGGCTTTCATTTGTTGTGAATGTCGTTTTTAATCCTTCACTTCTTCCTAAATAGAAGCATCAATATCATCATGGAAAGCTGTTAACTATGAAATGCTAATTAGGAAAGAATGAAGAATGGAGAATCCTTCATTCTTTCTTTGATAGAAGCATGAATATCATAATGGGTTGTTATTACAAATTGACCCATTCAGTTCATGAATTTTCTTATATGTGTCAAATAGTATTCCAAATTATAAATACTAGCAAAATAAAAAGACAATTATTTTTACATCGTCCGGAGGGGACGATGTAAAAATAATTTTTTGAAAGATATTGCCTGAGGGGATGGGAGCTGAAAATTCAATGTCATAGAGTGTGTACCATAAGTATGTAAAATCATCAAATTTATTAAAGGAGTAATAAAAAAGAAAGAAAGAAAGACAATTTGAAATGGAAACAGTTCCGATAACTTTAAATATTATATTAAAATAAAACAACCTATATATAAATATATAATGCCGGGCATCTATTTATTGAAACAATAAGGATTGTCTAACGTTGCATGCTCACATTTTGAGTATATCTATTCTGTTATGACGTTGGACCATGTGTTGGGTAATGTGACACAGTTTCTGCTACAGACAAAAACCGGAAGTGAATCTCCATTATTAATAGAGATCACACAACATAATGTTGCTTTTTATTTTTTTCTCATTTAA
Organism: Doryteuthis pealeii; assembly: GCA_023376005.1. Classification (NCBI taxonomy): domain Eukaryota; kingdom Metazoa; phylum Mollusca; class Cephalopoda; order Myopsida; family Loliginidae; genus Doryteuthis; species Doryteuthis pealeii. Next base: position 62,212,522 of record CM042161.1, on the reverse strand, counting down.
AAATTTGTCATTTATTTGTCACTAATTTGAAATAGTAAGTGGTTTCCACCTCTTTGTTGTTTAGACTTTTCTTCATGTTCCTTGAAACACATTGGAACTTGTTTCCCTCCTTTTATGCTGCATAATTAAATGATATATAGTATTAATTGACTTGTCTTTTTTCCTACCGAATATTCAGTGTTAGGATATAATGCCTTATAAAAAACTGGTGTTAACTATGAGTTAACACACCACTAATTCTTATAAGGATATCAGTTGAAACATTTCATCAAATAATGACAACTCTTAATCTCAGAACTACAGATAATAAAGAATTCTTTTGTATCACATTAGGTCAGAGGTTGGACATTTAAAATAATAGACAGTCATAGCCTATCATTTTTATTAGTAGATGTAGTGTAGATTTTAAAATTAAAAGTAGCACTGGAAAATTACAGTGGGGTGTAAGTTCACAGAATTTGTACATTTATTTTTAGTCATGAAATTCCTCATTAAAAAAAAAATAAAAATTGTTGATTATTTTCATAACTAGTGAAGATTTGAAGAAGTTTCACCTTCAAAATCTGCCAAGAATAGATAAACAGACCAAACAAATATTTTTCAAAATCTAGATTACTAAATTCTCCAATATAATTTTCACGTCCATATATGTATATATATTTAATAGGTAGGTCAATAATCCAAATGTTATCAATAAGAATGTAGCGATTGTCTGCCCCTGTTTGGTCTGGAAGAGATATCTTCCCTTGCTACATGTTTTCTACTGCTAGGGGTCCTGAGTATTTATTCAGGACCCCTAGCGGTAGAAAACCCGTAGCAAGGGAAGATAACTCTTCCAGACCAAACAGGAGCAGACAATCGCTACAAAAAAAAACAACAACACTTATACTGCATCTAATGGTGAAATTTCAGTTCTGGAACTCTGGTGAATGTGGAGTAACCATTTAATGCCATTACTCCCTGGTCCACTCTGACTCGGGGTGGTAGTACCTGTTAGGGTTACTTCTATGGGTTAAACAGATTTTTAAAAATTAGTATTAAAAAGATGTTTTTAAAAAAATTGAATATCCAACAAGAATGAATAAACCAAAATGTCTTTGGCATAAAATAACCCAACAAGGATTGACATGCCATAAAATTCAACCAACCAACCAACCTCGTCCATTCTTTCTCCTCCACTTAATTAATTGAAAAATAAATAAATAGTTCTGAATACCAGTGGTGTTAAATAAAAATAAAAGCTGTAAAATACAGGACACTTCACATCGAACCATAGATCCAACGACTTCCGATTTTGTACTGTAACCACAAAGCTACCTCTGTGTACAGTTCATCTTTACAGGTAGAGAAAAAAAAATGAACCTGAAAGAAATTTTAATCACCTTAAGGATTGGCTAATTGTTGTATGATTCAGACCTTTTGGAGTCTGTCTGTGTGTTTATTTTATTTCATTTTTTTTTTTTGACAGGCATGTAGAGCTTGATATAGTGAAAGTGAAAGTAGACTTCTCATGCTGGAAAATCTTCTGCTTCAGGACAAGATGCAAAAAAAAAAAAGATGTAAAAAGATGAAGAAAAATATTCATGCACATTGCATTATCGAGTAAGCAAGGTCCTAGTTTGCTCAGTGCTGATGACTGTCAGATTGTTTTTCCCCATTGTCGTAAAACTCGGATAATTAATTATGTAGATTAATAACTAGAAGGTATATTCCAGGCCTTAATGACTTCTCCCTTAATTACATATAAACTAATCAGGATCTAAAATTTTTCAATAGGGTTTTGTTGGCAGAGCATGAATATGGCCAAAGATTGTTGATTAAGATTTCAATATTATATATAATATATATATATATATATGTGTATGTATATATATATATGTATGTATGTATGTATGTATATGTATGTGTGTGTGTGTGTATATATATATATGTATGTATGTGTGTGTGTGTGTGTATATATATTATATATATATATATATATATATAATTTTTTTTTTTTTGTGGGGACATTTTGTCTGCTTGTGTTCTTTATGCTATTTATTTTATTTTTCTACTTATTTGTATTTTCTTTTTATTTTTTTTTAATAATTTTTTTTTTTTTTTTTTTCTTTTCATCTCTGCATTGATTGCAACTGTCTGCTTGGTTTGGCAAATTTTTGAGGGTTTTTTTAAGTGAGGCTTCTGTCATTGTCCAATATCTGTGATCTTTTCATGCAAGAAATGCAGGAATGTGTAAATAACTTCTTAGAAATGTTTCCCCCTTTTCTTTCTGGCAGATGCCTAGAACAATGCACATTGATGTAAACAGAGAAACTTAAACACTTATCCTGGTGTACACATGATTACACACACACATACACACACGGGTATCATCATGGAAATGTACACAGTTTTTGAAGAAATTATTTCAATATTTACTTTATATTAAAATGATCAGATAAGTTAGTGGTGGGAATGATTCTATTCAGTATTTTTTTAATATAGATATATAAAAAAATTGGTGGTTCACTTGGAAGATGTCAGTGGAGGATAACTTGATAATTATAAACAACAATATTTATTGTATACAGAGTGTATACATATACATATATATATATATATATATATATATATATATATATATATATATATATATGAAATTTAACATTTTGAAAAACATATGATGTTTGTTATGTGATTGCTGACAGATCTGTTTCGACCAAATCGATAAGTTGGTTTTCATCAAAGAGCGATATAGATGGGAAGAAAGATATCCGTTAAAAAACTGTTTACAAAATATATATATATATATATATATATATAGTATACAAAGTAATATTTTCAATTTTCAACATTATTATGTTTGCTCAACACTATATGGCACAATTTATTTTTTATATTCTGCACGCTGAATTAATTCTTGAACTATTTTTTATAAATTTTTGATGTATTATTTTTTTGACCAAATGGCACTTGTATCATTTTGTAGTGTATATATATATATATATATATAATCCAAAAGTCCAGAGAAGAAATCTTCCTTACGACATAGGAGCTTTCTTTTAAAAAAACTGTCGCAGTTTGCAGAGCTCAATGTGTGCTCTTATTGTTAGAGTCACAGAGCAAATTTATAAGTAAAAATATAACAAAAGACTTAGAATTTTTGCATTATAGTCTATTTCAGGAAGCTTAGACAAAGTGTCTAACTCTCCCAAATCATCATTCTCATCTGATGATTTAGGAGAGTTAGACCTTTTGTCTAAGGTTCCTGAAATAGACTATAATGCAAAAACTCTAAGTCTTTTGTTATATTTTTACTTATATATATTATGATTTGAATGTTGTGTGAACAAAGTTTTTTTTTTTTTTTCTAAGCATAAAATGGATAAAGAGAGAAAAACCAATAGCAGAAAATGTAATAAAAGTCAAAAAAACAATATACAATTTTTAAACATACATGCATAAAACATTCAAAACACTTAAGTCCACTTCTTTAACAATGTTTGAAATTATCTTATATTTAAAAAAAGTTTTTATTCTCAATAAGAAACAGATGTTGTTATGTTAGACTTTGTGACACATGACTGTATTTAATGTAGTTTGGTTTGAGTACTTTTTTTATAGGTTTGGTTTATTTTTTTAATGGCATATTAACTCCTTATGGATTATTTGATGCCAAAATTTTAATCATGTTTGATTATAAACTGTATTTTCAATGTTTCGTTGCATTTTTTTTAATTGCCTTAGATTGATAAATTCTAAAGAATTTAACAAAACTTGTTAATTTGGCTTTGTTAGTAAGCTCACTTTAGGGGCCGGGTTAGCTCAGTCAATAGAGCATTTGGCTAGAAACCACAAGGTTTCTAGTTCGATAGTCGCCCTCGCCAACTCAGCGTATGAGTAGCACAGGAATCTGTGCAGTAAAGAGGTAGGTGTGACACTCCACCTCAGACACTAAAATAATCTCCTTGGTCTAGCACTAGTGAAAAGGGGATAGACTCTCTCGCTGCATGGCCAATACCGACATTAGGCCACCCCAACGACTTTACTTTACTTACTTATCTTACAGTAGTGATATTTGATATTGGTTCTATGTAATTTGCCTATGAAGAAATGCTAGAAAGAGGATATGCAAAAAGAGGATGTTGAACTAAGGCCAGTAGCTGGAGAGCTGATGTCAGCGGTTTTAAGTAGGCAAAGAGTTAAATTTGATTTTTTTAGTTTTTTTTTTAAATTACTGCCTATATTTCTAAATAGTTATTGGGAGAGCCAATGTGAGCAGCTTTAAGTAGGCAAATAGTTAAATTTATTTAAATGTAATTTGCCTATGAAGAAATGAAACAAATATATAGTCATGCTAGAAAGAGGATATTGAACTAAGGCCAGTGGTTGGAGAGCTGATGTGAGCAGCTTTAAGTAGTCAAAGAGTTAAATTTGTTTTTTGTTTCTTTTTTTTTTTTATTACTGCCTATATTTCTAAATAGTTATTTTTTATATTGGGACTTAAAAAAATATTTCTGCTGCTGTTATTAGACAATAGTACCTTGTTCATCTTAGACCAAATAAATAAGAAGTGGCTTAATTAGCAAAATTATATTGAACATAATAATTCCTGCCAACTCCCCATGTACCAGTGTTTAAATGCATGCAATATTTGTCTTCTTTTCTTTTATTGTTTTCCTGGATGCACAAGTCTTGGGTCTCACAGTCTTTGGTCTTGTCAGATTCTTTAAAAAAATGAAACCACTTTGTTTGTTTCTTTTATTTGGCGCCATTGTTTTAGCTCGGATCCTTTTCATCATTTGGTCATGAAATGAAGAGACGTTATTGTGCGTGTTGATATTTAAGCTTTTCAGGGTTTCTTTGTTCTCCGCTGTGCTTAAATATTATATGATGTTGACCCTCCAGCCGTTGCCACACCCCATTGTCCATCACCACTAAGTCCAGGTTTTGTAAGACACAGCAGTATCCGTTTAAAAACAGGACAAAGCCCTTCGTTCGAAAGATGCAAAGGTTAAAAAAAAAAAAGAAAAAAAAAAAAGTTCTCCATTCATTAATTTCTTTATATTTACATTCCATGTGAGAAACAAATTTTTTTTTTAAGTGTTAAGAAGTTTTTATGTCTATTTTTGTTTTGTTTTTAGGGAGAAATGAACACAAAACTTTCTTGAAACAAAAGAAACTTTCGTGTGTGACTTTAAATAAAGAAAAATGATCAATCACAGATTTTAATTTGGACAAAATCATAAATGTGAATTTAAATTTCTTCTTTCTCTTGATCATTAATGTATATATATATATATATATATATATATATATTTACCTACTCCACTACACAATTATGATGCGATACAAGGTCAATTTTTTAAGTTCAACAGGTTTGAATTTAAATTGGTTTGTTTATTTTACAGCATATTAACCCTTTTCAGGCCATTTAATGCCAAAATAAGTCATTTTGACAAATGTGTCTGTGTTTCAAGTTCTTAATATCTTCAAATTGGAATAAATAATTTTTATTAACTTTGTTTGGTTTGGTCTGCATATTGAGTACTTTTTAAAATAGTTATTTTGAAACTGTTTTGGTTTTATATTCTCAAGAAGTCATTATCTTTTTACAAAAAAATATATGCATATATATATATATATATACATACATATACATATACACACACCCACACCAACCCCTCCACACGAGCAGGATGCGACACAAGTTCAATTTCTTAAGCGGAGTTTAACAGGTTTGAATTCAGAGTTTTCCTTCTCCTAGACAGGTTGCCTAACCAAGGTTAAAGAGCCCAGTCTGCCCTACTATTTATCCATAGCTGGAAGGAGAGTAGGATTCCTACCTTTCCCATTTCACTATGTGAAATGCAAACAGTTTCGTCTAGGATTTGAACTCGGGTCGACGATTCCATTTCCTACGACTCTAACCATTATGCCAAGCGCCAATATATGCATATATAGTTACTTACTAAGCTTAGCTTAGATGTAGCATAAGGCTAGGTTATAGGGCACCCAGTGAGAATCAAACTCACTAACAATGGTCTGTAAATCTAATTTGCTAACCATTACACCACGTAAGTAAGTAAAGTTGGCGGAGTGGTCTATTGTCACTATCAGCCGGACAGCGAGGAACCCTATCTCCTTTTTGCTAGTGCTAGACTAGGAAGATTGTTTTTTTGATGAGGTGGAGTGCCACACCTACCGTCAGCTCCCCACTTTACCACACTTATAAGATTGCCAAATGTATGCTATTCATGCGCTGAGTTGGCAGGGATCAGTATCGAACCAGGAACCTTGCGATTCCTAGGCAGGTGCTCTACCAACTGAGCTACACCACGTAAGGTGCCCAATATATATATATCTTATTATAATGGAGATTGTGTGTTTTTCTGTCTGTAACCAAAACTATATTACTATTCAAGTAACAATTCCTTTAGTTATTTACGTCACATTCTACAGGATTTTATTTTTATTTAAACCTCAATTATTAATAAAATTGTTTCACATTATTAATACTGTTGGTAATAACTACATATTAATAACATACAATTGTATTTATATATACAACAAAATAGCAGTTTACAGTGTGAATGGGAAGGCTAATTTGCATATTGATATTAAAAATCTGATTTTAATAAATATGTGCTTAGTATTACTGATTTCTAATTGTTTGGTTTTATCTTCATGAATATTATCTAAAATCTCAGGGATAAATCTTAAAAGAAATTCATTAACAAGAAAAAATAACAGTAATTTTATTCTTTATTTCCTATTTTAACTAAATAGTTAAATTAGGAAAATTTAGCAATGAAAGACGGGAGTGAGAGAAGAGTAAGTTTCAGTTGTTCTTTATTTTTTATTATACCTCCCTCTGTTTCAAATATTTTTATCTGCTTTCTTATTTAGTTTCATTAGCATTTCTAATTTGATAAAATATTTTATTACATTAAAACTTAAATACTTGCACCTGGAGGGTGCATATATTTGCTAGTATATATATATATATATATATATATATATATATATAGTAAGTCGTCAGGGCGTCCGAAAGTCGGTATCAGCCAATCAGCGAGGGAGTCTATCCCCTTTTCACTTGCGCTAGACCAAGGAGATTATTTTAGCGTCTGAGGTGGAGCACCACATCTACCATCAGCTCCTTACTTTATTGCACAGATATCTGTGTTACTCATACGCTGTTAGCGAGGACCGGTATCGAACTAGGAACCTTGTGGTTTCTAGCTGAACGCTCTACCGACTGAGCTAACCTGGCCCCTTATATATATATATATATATATATAATATATATATTATATATATATATATAATTCTTAGTTAAGTGTATAGGAATGGGCCATGACAAGTGGAACATGTTTCATTCTTTGCTTTGAAGGACAGCACTAATCGACTTGTGTTGTACAGGTGGTGTGCATATTTGACTGGAAGAAACAAAAGTCATAAAGAATGAGGGGGGGGATTCTTGTCGTTTGTTCGACTGATGATTCAACATTTCAAATTTTTCCAAACTTGAAGATTAAGCATGTGACCCTTTCTTTTTTTGTCTTTTTTTGTCCCTTTTTTTTTTCTTAACTTTTTGGGAAGTTAAAAAAAAAAGGCAGTGCTCTGTGTTGTTTGTTGTAATTTTAGTTTCCTCACAAAATCTGATAAAAATCAGTTTTAAAGAAATAAGGAAACTAAAAAGAACATGAACACAGGCACAAGAAAAATGCATACGGATGATCCATTTATGCAAATACATGCACACACACACACACACACACACATATATATATATATATGTATATATAATGTGCAGTGCTCATGGTGTAATTGTTATTGCAATAGGAAATGAATACAGTAACTCGAGTTCAAATCCTAGACAAAGCTGTTTACATTTCACATAGCACTAATAACTTGGGAAAGGTATGCATCCAGATCCTCTCTCTTAAGTTGGGAGTAAGTTAGTAGGGCAGACTGAGCTCTTAAAACTTGGTATAGCAGCTGGTCTAGGAGAAGAAATATTACTGACATCATACTACTCAAACCTTGAAGCAGTACTCAGACACACACAAACATATATATATATATATGCATGTAGAATTAAACCAAAGACACCTCTCCTGTTTAACAATTTTATTTTTGATCTTTTCGAGTTTTCTGGCCAACTTTTTAATATTTGGGTGGAATTCGTGGATAAGTCCACCAAAGTTCAAGTCCCGAGTACTTTTGGCACTTCGAAGTGCCATCATCACGGGTGATGTGTTCCAGTTTTTTAAAAATTATATTAATGTGGAGGCTGGAAGGAGAAAAATTGATGAGAAAGGTGTTATAGGCATTTTAAAATGTGTGTACTGCATTGGAAATTAATTTTGTTTAAGGATGGTTTGTATTGTTTTATGTATAGAGCTTCAAAATATTCTAACGGAAAATAACACATTCTGCACAAAAAGAAAAAAAATAAACAAAAACTCCAAATACTAGAAGCTTTATACATAAAACAATACAAACCATCCTCCCAAATTGTCAAATCGGTACAATAAAACAAAAAGCAAAAAAAACAACAGCAGTATAAATAGAACACTCACAATGTTATATTGTTTTTGCAATATATTATGGTGAAGATCTTCAGACCAAGTCTGGCCTGAAGTTGCATAGGCGAGAAACTGTCAGTAACCAGGCAATCATTGATCATATCCTCACTACTTAGAAATATACAACATATTATCTTTATAATATTTATATATAATCAACATAGTGGCTAAAGATGGTATCAGCCAGAGAGTGAGGGACTCTATCCCCTTTTCAATAGCGCTGGACCAAAAAGATTACATTAGTGTCTGAGGTGGAGTTCTACACTTACCATCAGCTCCTCACTTTACTGCACAGATCCTTGTGCTACTCGTATGCGAGTTAGCAAGGGGGGTATTGAAACCAGAACCTTGTGATTCCTAGTCTGATGCTATACTGATTAAACTAAAGTGGCCCTATTATATATATTTATATATATATATAACACACACAACACACACACACACAACACCAATTTTTTTCTTCATCTTATCTAATTCACCATATAATAATCTTTTCCAGCCCTTTTTTATTTACATAATATTATCCACTTCTTTGCAGTCTCTGCCCCTACGTACTTCATTTTCTACTTTTATGCTTTTCAAATATATTATTATCTGTATCAGAGAATGAAATCATTTCCCCAGAGAGATACACAATCCATTAGATATTCAAAGATTCAGGGTATTTTTCACATAACTATTGACAAAAACCTCTCTTGGCTCAAATAACTTACCACCCAGTCCTAAATTTAAAAGAATGAAAATTTTAAAAGTAAAAAAGAAAAAAAAAAAAAAAAAACAAGCATTAATATTTCAAAGTATTTTTATGAGTTGAATTTTTAACAAAAATTTTTGTTGCTTTTTGAAGTCATTAAAAATTCTTCCTTTCATTTGTGACCTATTATATATAATATATATTTTTTTTCTATGTTTCTCTTAACTTTTTTCCTTTTTTAAATAATTGCTCACTTGAAACTTATTTTCATATATATTTTATTTATCAAATATTTCTGTTATGTTGAAATTTTGTTTCTGTATATTTGCACTATAATTTTTAAATTTTTACCAAAAATCATTTTGTTCAGTTTTGAAGTTTTTTCCTTATCTTTTTTTTGTTTTGTTTTTCTTAAACGTTCTATTCTGCATTTCAGTTTCAATCAATTTTTAATTATTTTATCTTATTTGTATATTTTTAAAACTTATTTCAAAAGACTCATTTAATTTTTTAAATACTTTAGTTTTCTCAAATATTCTGTGATAGTATAGTTATTTACTAAGCTTAGCTTAGATGTGGCACAAGGCCAGAAGTATGTAGTGCCCAATGAGAATCAAACTCACTAACAATGGCCTGCAAATTTAGCTTGCTACCCATTACACCGCATGATGCGTCCATTCTGTGATAGTATAGGTATATATTTTGAAATTTTTTATATGGATATATATCTGTGTGTATCTCTCTCTCTCAGAATTACAGTGGAACATACACTTCTCGAGTGTGTAGACTTTGATCTAGAGTAAACAAGCAAGTAATTTGAAAAAAACTTTTCATGAAAATAAGACCATCCAGGATTTTAAATTTCCTAAAAGAAGTGGGATTATATTCAAAAATATAAGTTATTGAACAATAGTTCAAATCAAATCTATACATATATACATTTGTTTTCTACCAAACTATTGCTACGAATCCAAAACTTAGTCAACATTAAATAACCCACTGAGGTTGATATGCCATAAAACAAAACAAACTCTCAAAATACAACTAAGAAAGGATAAAGAATTTCATAGTCAAACAAATTCATGAAAAAAAACTATTAGAATTATTTCAAAATGTTCACTTGATTTTCTTTTTTTATATAATTTTGTTTTCTCAAATATTCTGTGATATTTTTACATTTTTTTAATGTATATATCTGTGTGCTTGTCTCTCTCTTTCTCTCTAAAGTACAACTTAGGTTGTGTGGTTTATTCTATTTGTGTATTTATTCCTTAGTCTCATTTCTGTATTTTTATTAATTTAATTCTAATTATAAATAATAGCTAGTAAAAACAGTTAAAATTTAATTCTAATTATATTTTAGGAGTTGAATTTATAACTTTTATAATTTATAATTTATAGCTTTTCATTGTTCTTTTCAGTATTTATCTTATTTAAAATAATAACTATTTAAGAAAATAATTAAATTTATTTAGTTAAATTTAATATTGTAGTTCTAATAATATTTTAGTGAATGACTCAACCTATATCTACAATTGCAGATTGATTCAATTCTATTATTCAAAAGATTTTTCTTATCCTGGAATTTAATTATAGTTAACTTTTTAGTAGACATAGGTAGATTTAGATTTATAGATCTGCACACATTTGATTTTTGTAGGATATTTCATTCAATAATTGGTGTTATTAATTATAATTATTTGCTGATGCTACTAATGCAGAAATGTCGAAGTGGAAATTGAATACACATATATATATATATATATATATAGTAAATGAAGAAAACTCTAAACTTGCTTCATTACAATAATTTATTTCAACCGTATTAATACGGCATCTTCAGGTAATCACAAGAACATGACTCTTACTGAGAATTACATTCTTGTGATTACCTGAAGATACCGTATTAATACGGTTGAAATAAATTATTGTAATGAAGCAAGTTTAGAGTTTTTCTTCATTTACTAAATATCTTGCTCTGTCCTTCTACTCACGGGTATTAGGTACATTGAGCTCTCCTTATGGTCTACCTGCATCAGCTTGGTTAAACCACACATGGAAATACCCTAACTACGGAAAAAAAAAAAAAAAAAAAAAAAAAAAATATATATATATATATATATATATATATATATATATATATATGTTGCTTTTATGATGTCTGATTGTATGTATTTATCTTTTATGCATGAAGCACTACTGTGAGTGTTTTCCTATCTCTCTTCATATATATATATATATATATATATATATATATGAAGTTGTTGAGGTGACCTAAAGTTAGTATCAGCGAAGGAGTCAATCCCATTTTCATTAGCGCTAGACCAAGGAGATTGTTTTTTTTTGCATCTGAGGTGGAGCGCCACATCTACCATCAGCTCCTTACTTTACTGCACAGATACCTGTGCTACTCATACGCTGAGTTGGCGAGGGCTAGTATCGAACTAGGAACCTTGTGGTTTCTAGCCAAATGCTCTACCGACTGAGCTAATTCAGCCCCCTTCTCTCTCTCTCTCTCTCTCTCTCTCTCTCTCTATATATATATATATATATATATATATATATATATATATATTTTTTTTTTTTTTTTTTTTTTTTTTTTTTTTTTCCTTGCTCACTTTTTTTTGTGAAAGTCATTATAGAGGTTCCTGGTTGAGTTTACGTAAGAAAGCAAATGCTAAAGAAAAATAAAAGGGAAATAAATGAAAAGCTTAACATGAGATACAAAACAAAAGTCAAGATTTGTCGTATTTTAGAGAATTTTATCTTCTTTCTATAAACACAGCTGCATGTACGAAGCATCAGTGCATCTCTCTCTCTCCTTCTCTCTCTCTCTCTTTTTCTCTCTCCTTCTCTCACTGTCTCTTTCTACTTGATGTTGTTGCTGCTGCGTCTTTTCCCAAAGATGCAAAAAAGATTTCTGCATCACCTTGTGTTATTCACTGCCATCTTTATCTGAAGATATCTATGGCTTAAAAGTCAGAGTGAGAAGGTCTCAAGTGAAACCTTCAAATGAGTGCAATGGGCCAAACTCCTAGACTTTCACTTTTTGGTAATTCATTTCCATCTTCCTCCCCCCTTTCAATTTCTGTCTTTTTCTCTCATCGCCTTCTTTTTATTTGGCTTGGGGGCGGGGAGGTCATGTTTATCTTTTTTTTTCTTCTTTAATGTTTTTTGACTCTCTTCTCTTTTCTTTACTACCAATTTCTTTCTTTGTCTTTCTGACTCTTTCTCTCTCCATCTCTCTCCCTCTCATGTCATTCCCAAGTTTTTCTTTCTATTATTATCTTTCATCTTGTTTTCTTCATTAAACTTTCTTTCTTTTTCTTTCCTCCTCTCTTTATTTTTGGTCTGTCTCCCTCCTTTCATCTTGCTTTCAATTTCTTTCTTTTACTTTCATCTTTCTCTCTCATTTTGTCTCCTTTTTTGTTCTTTTTCTTTTTCTCTCTCCTTTCACCTTCTTTCTTTTTCTTTTTTTCTTTCTCTTAATTTCTTTTTCTTTTTTGTCTTTCTCTTTTCATCTTTATTTTTCTTTCTCTTAATTTCTTTCTCTTTTTTGTCTTTCTTTCTCCTTGCAATGATATTGAATTTGTTTCTCACTGTGTGCCCCATACTTTCCTCCTAGTGCAAAATCAAGCTAAATAAGAACTAGTATCACTCTTCTGTCTTGACCCTTCCTGTTTCTCATTTACAAACTTCCATTGCTGTCCCATCTACTCATCCCTTTTCTTCACTTTTATCTCTCACTCTCACTTATGACGATTTTCAGTATCTTATTCTTAAAAAAAATATTCTCTATGGAGGTGAGTGGTCTAATGGTTAGAATTGTAGGAAATGGATTCGTTGACTCTAGTTCAGTTCCTGGACGAAGCTGTTTGCCTTTCACATAGCACTAATACCTTGGGAAAGGTATGAATCCAGTTCTCCTACAGCTATGGGTAAATAGCAGAACAGACTGGTCTCTTTTTTTATGGAGGCATGTGGTGTAATGGTTAGAGACATAGGACAGGGACTTGTCAATGTGAGTTCAAATCCTGGACAAGGCGGTTTACTATTAGTTAAAATAGGAAGTAAAGAATAAAATGAGTTATTTTCTTGTTAATGGATTTCTTTTAAGATTTATCCCCAAGATTTTTGCTCTTATTCATTAAGATAAAGCCAAACAATTAGAAATCAATAATACCAAGCACATATTTATTAAAATCAATTTTTTTTGTCAATATGCAAATTAGCCTTCCTGTTCACACTGTAAACTGCTATTTTGTTGTATATATAAATACAATTGGATGTTATTAGTATGTAGATATGTCCAACATATCTAACTCTGGTTTCGATCGGGTGTCTGGTGCTTCGGCCCTGGACTATACAAGTTAACATCATTGATCCCAGGGGGCCGTCCCCCAGCAGCCCTGGCCCCTTGTTTAAAAGGGGCAGCTGGGTTTATTACCCGGTGCCTGAGTGCCATGTTGACAGGATCAACAATTTTTGCACCCGCTACCATGAGTCTCAGTTCGTGGGTGGTCCCACATTGATAGGGCCTTGTGCCCAAACCTGTACACATGGAGTACGTGGTAAATATCTAGTATATAGATAGGGTCAGCAGTATTAATAATGTAAAACAAATTTTTCATAATTGGGGTTTGAATAAAATAAAATGATGGAGAATGTGACATAGATAACTTAGGGAATTGTGACTTGAGTAGTAACATAGTTTCGGTTACAGACAGACAAATACACAATCTCCATTATAATAAGAGATAATATGTAATTCTTTAACTTTGTATTTGTAAAATCTGTGATAGTTTTATTTCATTCTTTACTCCTCCTCCATCTTATTCTTTTTATGAAGCCCTAATTAGAGTATTGCAATACTTTTCAAGGATTTCTCTAATTATAAAACATCTTTAGTTGGATTTATTGGCTGAAAAGCATCCCAAGGGTATCTTTCATTTTGTTTTCTTCATTAACTTTCTTTCTTTCTCTTTTCTGCTCTCTTTATTTTTGGTCTCTCTTCCTTTCTTTATTATTGGTCTTTCCCCCCTCTCTTTATTCTTAGTCTCTTTTTCCTTTCTTTATTATTGGTCCCCCCCCTCTCTTTATTCTTAGTCTCTCTTCCTCTCTTATTTTTGGTCTTTCCCCCCTCTCTTTATTCTTAGTCTCTCTTCCTCTCTGGTCTTTCCTCCTCTTGATTTTCTATCAGGGTATCTGATGTTCTCTCTCATTTATTTTTTCTCATTCTTTAATCTCTCTCTGTCTCCCTATTTATGTTGACTCCTTTCTCTTCCTTTTTGATTTTACTCTCTCTCTCTCTCTCTCTCTCTCTCTCAATTAATTACATGCCTTCTTCTTTCTTTTCTTTTCTCTTTCCTGTCTCTTTTAGGTGTCCTTGGTATGATACTAAACTACTTCTGATGGTGAGGCTCTTGTTTTGTAGATTTCTTATTTCTTCTTACCTCCTCCCTTCTATTTCCTCTTACCTCCTCCCCTCTTCTTTCTTTTTTCTTCTTACCTCCTCTTTCCTTTTCCTCTCTTCTATATTTGTCAATCTTTTTCTCCCTCTCTTCTTTCCTTCTTACCTTTCTTTGTTGATATTCTTCTTTTAAGTTTTCTTTTTCTTTCTTCTTTCTTTCCTGTTTTTCTTTTTTTCTTTTTCTTTCTTTTTTTTCTTCTTGTTTTTTCCTTTTTATTTCTCCTGTACTTCTTCATTAACTTACCTCTTATTCATTACTTCTTTTTTCTTCCTTCCTTTCTCTTTCTTTTATTCTCCCTTTTCTCTTGTTCTTTCTATTGCATTTCTTTTATTTCTCCCTTACTTTAACACTCCTCTCAACTAAGCTAAGAAGACAAAACTATACCATTAACTTTTGAAAATAAACAAAATCCAATGTCTGTTGCAGATCCTTCTCAATTGTAACAGATTTAGGGTGTTTTTTTCTATGCTAAGTGCTGAAATTTGTTTTCTCATTTTTTTTTTTTTTTACCCTTTTTTATTTCCTAACTTATCCCAACCCAAAGATTTGGCTTTTTCTTACTGACAACTCTTCACTTTCTTTAATTTACTATATCAAGAGATCCCTCCATTTCTCTAACTTTTATACCGCTTATGTCACCAGGGTTTTTTTTTTTTTGCTATACCAAGAGATCCCTCCATTTCTTTAACTTTTAGACCACTTATGTCACCAGGGTTTTTTTTTTTTGCTATACCAAGAGATCCCTCCATTTCTCTAACTTTTAGACCGCTTATGTCACCAGAGTTTTTCTGTTACACCAACGAATCTATTTCTCTGAATTTTTAAATGAGACTTTGATAATTTGGATTATTTGAAGTATTATCCTCATCTTTATTGTTACCTACTCAACATTTTAGCTGATGCTTACACCTCCACCCCCAAAGAGGATGTCATTTCTGTTGAATAGTTTAAATAGATGTATAAATATTTTGGTATTAAACAATTTAAAACATAAAAGAAGATATTAATTCATCATGCAAGGCATTCTGACAGCACAGATTCCCTGACTTTCTCTCACCATCAGTCCCTATCACCCATCACTTTTGATATGTCCTCTAGATGGCAAACCACTGTCTTTGTTTGTTGTTGTGGTTTAACACCTCCACCCCCAAAGTGGGTTCAATTTCTGTTGAATAGTTTAAATAGATGTATAAATATTTTGGTATCAACAATTTTAAAATACAAAAGAAGATATATTTTCTCTGAATCTTTGAGATGAGGCTTGATGATTTGTATTATTTGAAGTGTTGTCCTCATCTTTATTGCTGTCTGTACAATGTTTTGGCCAATGTGCCCTCAGGCCTTCTTCAGGTATTTCTTGCCGGACTCGGGAACCTTATTTCATAATTGGGAGCCTTCATAGAACTTGGATTGAAAAAAGAATAAAGTTTGGTTCAAAGTTCCATGAAAAGCTCCCAATTACGACAAGAAGGTTTCCGAGTTCGACAAGAAATATTAAAGAAGGTAGAAGGGCACATTAGCTGAAATGTTGTACAGATAACAATAAAGATGAGGACAATAGTCCAAATTATCCAAATGATACCAAGGAATCTCTCCTTTTTTTTACATATCAGATTGCTTATGTCACCAGGATTTTTCGGTAATTTATGAGAAGTGCGTCCCTGCCTCTTGCCTCAGAAATTCTACCCGGTGACTATTAAAATAACATCCCCAGCTATGTCATCTCGGCAGTGTTACTTGAAGAAAACAACCAACTTAGGGTGTTAAATGTATTTTTAGGGGGGGGGCTTCTCTTACAGATATGTAGATGACTAGACAGATAGATAGATAAATGGGTGGATAGATAGATGTAAACAAAAATTACGACAAATTTCTATAAATAAACAAGAATTACGACAAATTTCTATAAATAAACAAGAATTACGACAAATTTCTATAAATAAACAAGAATTACAACAAATTTATTCAATAAATCCTGGCAATGATATCAAGTTAGATTTATTATAAATAATTGTTTTCTTTTTAACTTAAAAGATGAATGTATTTGATTAAATTCAAGTTTGACTTTTCAATTTATCTAATTTCATTTTCTCTTTTTTTCAGGTAAGTGAACCTTGATTTTTGGATGTGTCCTTTATTTTTTGATTGAAACAAAAATGCTTCTGCAAAAACAACACAAAGAGAGAGAGAGACATAAGAAAAATTATGAGGTAAGTTACAAGTTACCAACAGCCATTACTCCCAGGTCCACTTTGACACAGGATGGTAGTACCTGTTATGATCCTGTCTGTAGTTCAAATAGATCTGTTTGAACATAAGCAGAGAGAAAGATAGGTGTTAAAGTTCAAGGACAATAGCAAAATGTATATGCAACTAGAATATGTTAAATGTACACAGTATATATATATACAATATAGCGTTAGGTTAGTGAGAGTTCAATGTTTAGGTCAGATAAAAGGCTACTGGTAATTAGTGAAGCCAGGTTAGTAGGTAATGTTAGAGTTTGTGTAGAGTTTATTTTGAAAGAGATATTCCTGCTGAAGAATGGTCTTGGATAACTATTCTTATAGTAAAGAAAGTTCTTTTAGCCTTTAATCTGAAGGTTGATATGGAGCAGTCTTGGATGTGTGATAATGGTGCTAGTCAAGCCTACTAGCCTTGTTGTGGTCAGTAGGCAGAGAATTTAGCTGTCACGGTGTATCATATTCTACTGCCCCTTGTCCCTAGTGAGGAGCTAAAGGAGAAAGTGTGTAGGTGGAAGGTTGGACCCACCTTGTTTAGCAGGGGTGTTAGGAGTAAAAGAGCATGAGGAAGCTGTATGCTTCCTTTTATAGGTTTGCCCATTGTGACCCTAAGGACTGCTGCTGGCTAGTGATGCTGGAAGTTTGTCCCTAAAGGCTGCTGCTGCTAGCCGGTAAAGCTGGATAGCTTGTCCTCTAACAAATTTCATTGCAGAGGTGCGTTGGTCAAATTTTAACAGCGAGTGAAGAAAAATTCTAAATACTATGTTTCTTTTCCAGGGAATGGCATTTCTATAAAATAAAATAAGAGATAAAACATAGGATTTTGCGCTGTCTACACCTGCTGTTAAAATTTGAGATCATTTAAATGAGAATTGGTTTGAGTTATTAGAATTCCACCCTGTTAACTTGCTTAAGAAATTGACCTTGTTTCACATCCTGTTTGTGTAGAGGGGTTGATCAATACATATAATCAAATACATAGTTTCATAAAGCTAATTAGAATCTTTATAATTATTTATTGTATATAGTTAATAATTTGCATATTTGAGTATTCTTTCTATTGTATATGTAGAATAATCATAGTCCAATTACCGTCGAATTGACAAGACAGCAAGCAGTCGTAACTCAATACGATTCTGGTTTGCTGCAAAGACTACTGCAAATGCAGGAATTTATGAAGCCTCAGAGGATCATACAACCAAGCAACCAATCAGGACTCAGGAATGGAATCACCCATATGCATGAGTGGCCTATTCTGAATTCCCATAAGTACCAGTTGTCTTTGGCCAGTCACATTGTTCAAACCAATAGTAGACTGACTGACTGACTGACTGACTGAAATAGTATATAGAATGTTTTTAATGTCCAATATGGTTGTATCTACAAGAAAGCACTGATGAACAGTTTCCACCATCTCTTTATTTATTTTCTGTATTTCTTTTCTAGAAACTCTGTAGGTAAGTAACTATCCATGAATACATAATCATTTTGAGAATTCAGGCCACAAGGCGGGAAGCAGGAAGGGTGGTGAATATTCAATCATTAATTCAAAGATGAAATAAATATGCAAGTTGGGAGGGGGTCGAATGTTTTGAGGAGTAGAGAAAATTGGTGGGAAAGGCAAAGAGGAATTCTTTCGCAGTTTGGGGCTTATTTCCTAGGCTTTTTGTAGGATTTTTAAAATTGTTTTTTTTTTTTGTTTTTTTTTGGTTTGTTTCTTGTTTTGTTTTGGGTTTTTTTTTTTTGTATCAGGTGTTGGTTTGTTTTTGATTCATCAGGATCTGAGAATATTCTCATTTCTCAGTCAAGTTCCGATCTACAAACTTACTTATAAAATGCATCAAGATATGGAAATTCTAAATCGTTTCTGTAAATCCAATTTACATGGAACCTTATTTGTACATATGTTCTATGCATCTTGATATATATATATATATATATATAATACAAGGATACAAGCATGATAATAATATATAATATATATATATAATATACAAGGATCATATTATATTATATATATATATAATATATTATATATATATATATATATATATATATATATAACATACAATATATATATAATATATATAATATATTAATATGTGTTATATATATATATATATAACATACAAGGATTATATATATATATATATATAATACAAGGATCAAGATCTTATATATATATATAACAACAAGCCATAATATATATAATATATAATATAATACAAATATTATCAGTTAGATTTCACATACTAAATACATGCATTTGTCCACACACATTACACACACACACACACACACACCACACACACATATATATATTATATATATTATATATATAATATACCACACATATACATATTTATCTTTGTATAGATAGATAGAGTGTGGTTTACATTGTTTCTACAAATTCAAACTAATATATATATATATATATATATATATAATATTATTATATGATGAAATGCAAAATAAAAAAAATATCGGTAATAAAATAAACTGCTTGAAATGCCACTATCTAAAATTTTCATGTGGCAAAAAAGAAATATAATTACAGTACAGAAATTATTTTTCCAGTTGTCTGATGATAGCAATATTTAATTCTGTTTGCATGAAACTAGTTACAATTGTATTACCATGAGTGATAACTCTTTTAGTGTGTATATATATATATATATATTATATAATATATAATATATATGAAAATCAGACATTGAATACTAGCTGACTTGAGAATCTGCAACATGAATTCTCAGTCATGAGTATTTATCCTGTTTTATCTTACACTTGAAATATTGTCATATTGCTCTGCATTTTAAGCATTGAACTTACATATATATATATATATATACACACAACACACACACACATATATATATAATATATATATATATATATTATATATATATATATATATAATAAAGAGAGGGCTTAATTGTATAGTACATCAATAAGATTATGGTCTAATGATGAAATAAAAACTTATTTTAGATCATATTCTTCATTTCTTGTCAAATTCACTGGCATATAGAGAGTAAAAAGGGGGGTATGTATAATGTACAGACAGAGATGGGTCAGGTTTGACTTAATTGCAAATTACGACTAATTAGAACCAATTAAACTGGAATTTTTTTCAAACATTTAATAATCCTAAAACTAAGGATAATTTAGGACAAATTTCGTGTGATCAAGGTCACCAGCAAAAAGCCTTTAGGGATTGAAAGCTCAAAATCTCAGCTTTAGTATAATAATAGAAGATATATATATATATATTATATTATGAAGTTGGTGGAGTGGCCTATTGTCAGTATCAGCCAGACAGTGAGGTAGTTATCCCCTTCACTACTGTTAGACCAGGAGATTGTTTTACTCAGGTGGAGTGCACACCAAATGTCAGCTCCCCACTTTACCACAACGATCAGATTACCCAATCTTAGCAACTAATACACTCAGTTGGCAGGGACCGGTATCGAACTCAAAACCTCAGTTCTAAGGTGGGGCTCTACCAACTGTGCTAAAACAATATATATATATATATATATATATATTATATATATAAGATTTGGTATTGAATAATTCAAAAGGGTTATTGTGCCATTAAACCCTAACCAATCAAAATCTTTTTTGTCAATGTCCATAATGAAATACTTTTCTCTTTATCACATAGATCAAAATTCAACTTGTAACTATTGATTCAGGCTCCCGACTTATTGATCATACGTTGTTTAATTACCCATGTATGTGTTTATATGCAACTCGTATAAATATCTCTGTCTTTTATTTGCATCATGCTTAATCTTATTCAAAGAAGCCATACATGTAACTGTAATAGCAAAAATAATTTTTATCACTTATTCTTTTTTTTATTTATCTATTTTATTTCTGTTACCTGTCCATCTTTTATATACTTTATTAATGGAATGCCAATAATACCATTTACTTCACCCACCCAAGACCTACATACATACATATATATATACATATATATATATAAATAAAAAGGAATATATATATATTTATATACCACACACACACATAATGAATATAAATAAAAAGGAATTTATATATATTATACACACACACACACACACACATAATGGATATAAACAAAAAGGAATATATATATATATATATATATATACATAATGAATATAAGTAATAAAAAAATATATAAACATGCATAATGTATATAAGTGAAAAGCATATAATATATTATATATATATATATATATATACATGCATAATGAATATAAGTAAAATGAAAAAGTATATATATATATATATATATAATGAATATATGTAAAAAGGAAAATGGGTATGTATATATATATATATATATATATAATGAATATAAGTAAAAGGAAAAAAACTGCATGTTAGAAAATTTGAAGATGGAAAGCAAATGAGAATTGTAACGAAAGTGAACAGTAAGTTTTTTGGTGTCGCTTCTAGACACTCTGCGATTCTATGATTACAGGAGAAGATTTTCCTCATATTTCTGTACGCTTCTGGCAAGCAATCCAAGAAACATGCCGCCATTCTAAGATGCCTGGCAATTAGAAATCGGTAAGGACACCTTCAGTGGGCACCTTCACTATTGTCTGACACTTCCTTCCGACGCTGCGCTTCCCTCTATCCAAATGGTCAGTAAATGCGTTTGTCACTCATTGAACAAGCTTAGTTTTAATAATGAGAGTAATGATGTGCCAGTGATGGCTGATAGCCAACAGGAATGGTCAGGGATGGTGGAACCGTTTTTGCAGACTCCTGAAACATAAGGGAATTCTCTCGTTCTCTTTTTTTTTCTTCTTTTTTTTCCTATTTTTTTTTCTTTCTTTATTGTTAATTCTTAACTGCAGTTATCATCGGATATAGCTTGCCTTGTTCTTTTTCTCAAGTTCTTTTCCAATGGCATACCTTCGACTCCCCACCTCCCTGCAACATCATCACTGTCCCGAGAGAGGCCTGATATAAAACTATGCTTGACTCTGCTAATGTCACAGAGATTATTGGGGGAGACCCCCTAATTCCTCTGCACTACCCTTCCCTTGAGGTGATGACTGAGAAAGTGCAATTAAATAATTATGTCTTCTTTCTACTTTTTGTCAATAAATTTCTTAGTTTTCTTTTTTGTGGAGGGAGAGGAATTTTTACTCTTATTTATCTGTCTCTCTCTATCTCTCATTTGCTCATCTTTTATCTATCCTCTCAGTTCTCTCTCTCTCCCTCTACTTTATCTTCTCTCTCCATTTCTCATGTTTATCTCTCTCATTAATTTTTTTCTGTTTCATTTATCTTTCTCTCTCTCTCACTTTTACTTTCTCTGCCTCTCTTGGTCTTTTCTTATCATCTTTATCTTTTTCTTTTCTCTCATCTTTTTTTCTCTTTCTTTCTCTCTTCTCTCCTTATTTTTTTCTCTTTCTTTTCCTTTATTTTTTCTCTTTTTTCTCTCTCTCTCCTTTATCTCTCTCTCTTTATCTTCTCTCTCTCTCCTTTATTTTTTCTCTTTCTCTCTCTCTCTCCTTTATTTTTTCTCTTTCTCTCTCTCTCCTTATTTTTCTCTTTCTCTCTCTCTCTCCTTTATTTTTCTCTTTCTCTCTCTCTCTCCTTTATTTTTTCTCTTTCTCTCTCATCTCTCT
>CM042161.1:62186169-62189805 GCA_023376005.1 Doryteuthis pealeii | reverse complement strand
CCAGGCCTCTATTTGGTTATTCTCATGATAACCTTTGTTCAGTTACAACAGTCTTCTAGATGGCATTAGTGTACCCACAGAGCTAACTGATATGAGTTTTTGCTGATCAGCCAACACTGGTTGTCCATGTGTAGGAGTCCATAGGAGAACATTGTTTATGAGTTTATTCTTACTTCTCCAGCAGTGTCCAGTATATCCTGCAAAAGTCCTCTAGGCAGCATCCAGTGTTTGTGGATGGGAGTAAGTGGCTGTACAGCAGCTGTTTGTGGTGCTGCTTCCAGCAGTGTCCAGCATATCTTGTTCATCTTACTTGGTGCAACCATACAGACTGGATCCCCTTGATTCTCTCACTATCCATCCCCATTGGTCATTGCTCTGGGGCAAGTCCTCTAGACAGCATCCAGTATCTGCACAGAGCTGAGGGTGTAAGTTTTTGCTGATCAGCCAGCATTGGGTGTGTCCATTGTGTAGGAGTCCATAGGTGAACATTGCTTATAAGTTTGTTCTTACTTCTCCAGTAGTGTCCAGTATATCCTGCAAGTCCTTTAGACAGCATCCAGTGTCTGCACAGAGCTGAGGAATGTAAGTTTTGCAGTATCTTGTTCATCTTAACTGGCATGGTTTATGAGATGGAGGTACGTGGCTGTACAGTTACTGTTTTGTGGTGCTGCTTCCAGCAGTGTCCAGCATATCTTGTTCATCTTACTTGGGTAGTTTATGAGATGGGAGGTAAGTGGCTGTACAGCGGCTGTTTTGTGGTGCTGCTTCCAGCAGTGTCCAGCATATCTTGTTCATCTTACTTGGTGCAACCATACAGCCTGGATCCCCTTGATTCTCTCACTATCCATCCCCATTGGTTCATGCTCTGGGCAAGTCCTCCAGACTGCATCCAGTATCTGCACAGAAGTTGAGGGATGTAAGTTTTTTTCTGGTCAGCCAACACTGGTGTGTCCATGTGTAGGAGTCCATAGGAGAACATGCCATGAGTTCGTCCTTACTTCTCAACAGTGCCCAGCATGTCTTGCTCATCTTACTTCGCTGATTTGTGCGATAGAAGTTGAGTGGCCAAACAGTTGCTCTTTTGTAGGGCACTGCTTCCAGGATTTGTTCAAAACACCATGAAGCATCCTTGTGCAGTTTTTATCACAATTATATATTCATACAAAGCTACTTTTTATAAAACAAGAAAAATTAATTTAAATTTCTGTCCTTATTTCTGTGCAGGTGAGGCCTATACAAAAGGGAGAGGTGTGCGAAAAATCTAAAAATAGACAAAACACAGGTGTGAGCAATCATAAAGTATCTGGGTGAGGCTTAGAAGTTTTTGAATAACCCTTAACCTTGGTAGTACCTATTAGGGTCCCACCTATGGGTTGAATAGATTTAAAAATGACTTTAAAAAATCTTGAATACCCAAGAAGAATGAATTAAAAAAAAAATCTTTGGCATAAAATATCACAAGGGTTGACATGCTGTAAAATCCAACAAACATGGTGAAAGCCCCAGTTCCCACCAAGATCACCAAATTTAACTCTTAACATCCTGTTGGGGATTTTCTAAGTCCAGAGCCCAATTCCTATAAGGATTTACAAAAAATGGCTAAAAAATGGCCTTTTCATTTAAAGTTACCTGTTATTTCCCTTAAATCAAAGACTTCTAAATGTGTTTAATATTACATATTACAAAGGCTATCATTTGGGGTGGATTAGGAAAATGAATGTGACTTCCGGCTGAGTGGAATGAGGCAGTATAGGACTTTAAGAGTTAAGCAGTGATTAGCCTGTTCAATACTTAGATGGGTGACAATTTAAGCAACAGCAGTTACTGTAAGAAACCCAAGTTCTTTGTTTATCAAAATGACTTGATTCAGCATTAAATGTTCTGAAAAAGGTTGATATGCTGTAAAACGACCAACCAACCATCACCTAGGTTAAGTAGTGATGAGCCTGTTCAATACTTAATTGGGGGACCACTTAACTCTCAATGTCCTATATCGCCTTATTCCACTTGGCTGGAAGTTACATTCATTTTTCTAATCTACCCCAAATGATAGCCTTTGTTTAAATGTAATATTAAACATATTGAGAAGTCTTTGATTTAAAGGAAATAACAGTTAACTTTAAATGAAAAGGCAATTTTTAGCCATTTTTTGATAAATCCTTATAGGAATTGGGCTCTGGACTTTAAAAAATTCTCAACTGGATGCTAAGAGTTAAGCAACATCAGGTACTGTAAGCAATTTGAGTCCTTCATCAAAATGACTTGATTTGGCATTAAATGACCCAAAAATGGTTGATATGCCTTAAAACAAAATAACTAAACAACTGTCTTTTTGATTGACATTGATTTCTTCACAAGAGGACTTGATCTCAGATATCTAAGGGTTCAAATACCTGCAAACATAGGTTCTATTCTTGACCATCGTTTAAAAAAAAAAAGTCTGAATGCTTTTATTTGTTAAAAAAAACAAAAACATAAAACTGTTTTTTGAAATCATCTTCTAATAAGAGAAAAAAGTATACTGCAAATATATATATATAAGAAAATCTATGAAAAAGAGTGATTTGGATAGTCTGCTGGGATATGAAAAATAAAACCATGGGAGACGAAGGAGGTCAGAGGAACAAGACTTGTCCCCACCAATGGACATCCAGGGAGAACGTCTTCAATTATAAGCCAATCAGAGTTCGGCAGAAGATTTATGTGCTCTTCAGCCTCAGGATGAGATTTCCTTCTGAGGGCATCGCAGTCCCTCCAAGAATA
This sequence comes from Doryteuthis pealeii, assembly GCA_023376005.1. Taxonomy (NCBI): domain Eukaryota; kingdom Metazoa; phylum Mollusca; class Cephalopoda; order Myopsida; family Loliginidae; genus Doryteuthis; species Doryteuthis pealeii. The sequence continues at coordinate 62,187,042 of CM042161.1, read as the reverse complement.
TCAACGAGCCCCGGTTCTGGATCTCATCAAACTGAGGATAGTCTTACTCTGTCTTTAGTGCAATATCCCCAGAGGGGGAGCTCAGATTTCTGATTAATAGTGTACCAAACCTCATAAAGACACCATTGTAGCGAGTGAAAATTCAAAAATCTAAAGGCATATTCAGCATAGATATTATATACAAATACATTGTGTCTAGATATGTGTGTACATACATACATACATACATACATATACTTGCTGACAAAATGGAGATAAATATATAGAAAAATGGATGAAGATATGTATTCTAATACACAGTCATACATATGTTCAAATACACATCAACAGAACTCATATTCAAACATAGAACTATATATGTATAACATTTTGTGCCAATATGTAAGGATATATATATATATATGTATATTTGTATATTTACACACACACATAGATATGTATAGAGAGAGATTAATGCGTGGATATAACTTTTTATGATGCAGATGTATTTGAACATACATGTAACAGTGAATTAGATACATATCTTTGTCCATATATATATATATATATATATATATATATATATATATATATATGATTGACACACATTACTGAAGCATATATATATATATAAGAATTTGGTCGGTGTGGAATCATGTTCACACCCATATACTCAATCCATACAGATATCAGAGATTTTATACTTTGGCTGAAAATGTTTTATCAGACACGTTGAATGCAATAAGTGTATATATATATATATATATATATATACATGCAAAATTTTATGTACATATATATATTGCATATACTTGAGCAGCTGAGTATCTATATATTTCTAAAATTTTCATTGTTTTATATGTAAAACTGGCATATAATAATGAGATTTTTATT
>CM042161.1:62166169-62181169 GCA_023376005.1 Doryteuthis pealeii | reverse complement strand
TATTTTTATTAAAATCAATTTTTTAAGATCAATATGCAAATTAGCCTTCCCATTCATACTGTAAACCGCAATTTTGTTGTATATATAAATACAATTGCATGTTATTAGTATGTAGATATGATCAACAGTCTTAATGATGTAAAACAATTTTATTAATAATCGAGGTTTAAATAAAAATAAAATCATGGAGAATGTGATGTAAATAACGAAAGGAATTGTGACTTGTATAGTAATATAGTTTCGGTTACAGACAGACAAACCCACAATCTCCATTATAATAAGAAGATATCAACTCCTTATGGATTATTTGATGCCAGAATGTTAATCATGTTTGATCATAAACTGTATTTTCAATGTTTCATTGCATTTTTTTTTTAAATTGCCTTAGATTAATAAATTCTAAAGAATTTAACAAAACTTGTTAATTTGGTTTTGTTAGTAAACTCACTTTAGGGGCTGGGTTAGCTCAGTCGGTAGAGCGCTTGGCTAGAAATCACAAGGTTTCTAGTTCGATACCCGCCCTCGCCAACTCAGCGTATGAGTAGCACAGGGATCTGCGCGGTAAAGTAAGGAGCTGATGGTAGGTGTGACACTCCACCTCAGACGCTAAAATAATCTCCTTGGTCTAGCACTAGTGAAAAGGGGATAGACTCTCTCGCTGCATGGCCGATACCGACATTAGGCCACCCCAACGACTTTACTTTACTTACTTATCTTACAGTAGTGATATTTGATATTGGTTCTATGTAATTTGCCTATGAAGAAATGCTAGAAAGAGGATATGCAAAAAGAGGATGTTGAACTAAGGCCAGTAGCTGGAGAGCTGATGTCAGCGGTTTTAAGTAGGTAAAGAGTTAAATTTGATTTTTTTAGTTTTTTTTTTTAATTACTGCCTATATTTCTAAATAGTTATTGGGAGAGCCAATGTGAGCAGCTTTAAGTAGGCAAATAGTTAAATTTACTTGAATGTAATTTGCCTATGAAGAAATGAAACAAATATATAGTCATGCTAGAAAGAGGATATTGAACTAAGGCCAGTGGTTGGAGAGCTGATGTGAGCGTCTTTAAGTAGTCAAAGAGTTAAATTTGTTTTTTGTTTCTTTTTTTTTTATTACTGCCTATATTTCTAAATAGTTATTTTTTATATTGGGACTTAAAAAAATATTTCTGCTGCTGTTATTAGACAATAGTACCTTGTTCATCTTAGACCAAATAATAAAGAAGTGGCTTAATTAGCAAAATTATATTGAACATAATAATTCTTGCCAACTCCCCATGTACCAGTGTTTAAATGCATGCAATATTTGTCTTCTTTTCTTTTATTGTTTTCCTGGATGCACAAGTCTTGGGTCTCACAGTCTTTGGTCTTGTCAGATTCTTTAAAAAAATGAAACCACTTTGTTTGTTTCTTTTATTTGGCGCCATTGTTTTAGCTCGGATCCTTTTCATCATTTGGTCATGAAATGAAGAGACGTTATTGTGCGTGTTGATATTTAAGCTTTTCAGGGTTTCTTTGTTCTCCGCTGTGCTTAAATATTATATGATGTTGACCCTCCAGCCGTTGCCACACCCCATTGTCCATCACCACTAAGTCCAGGTTTTGTAAGACACAGCAGTATCCGTTTAAAAACAGGACAAAGCCCTTCGTTCGAAAGATGCAAAGGTTAAAAAATAAAAAATAAAAAAAAAAAAGTTCTCCATTCATTAATTTCTTTATATTTACATTCCATGTGAGAAACAAATTTTTTTTTTAAGTGTTAAGAAGTTTTATGTCTATTTTTTATGTCTATTTTTTTTTGTTTTTAGGGAGAAATGAACACAAAACTTTCTAGAAACAAAAGAAACTTTCGTGTGTGACTTTAAATAAAGAAAAATGTTTGTTATTTTTTATTCATTTAGGGACACCACTGATTTTCATGTAAACTAACGATCAATCACAGATTTTAATTTGGACAAAATCATAAATGTGAATTTAAATTTCTTCTTTCTCTTGATCATTAATGTATATATATATATATATATATATATATATATATATATATATATAATATATTTACCTACTCCACTACACAATTATGATGCGATACAAGGTCAATTTTTTAAGTTCAACAGGTTTGAATTTAAATTGGTTTGTTTATTTTACAGCATATTAACCCTTTTCAGGCCATTTAATGCCAAAATAAGTCATTTTGACAAATGTGTCTGTGTTTCAAGTTCTTAATATCTTCAAATTGGAATAAATAATTTTTATTAACTTTGTTTGGTTTGGTTTGGTCTGCATATTGAGTACTTTTTAAAATAGTTATTTTGAAACTGTTTTGGTTTTATATTCTCAAGAAGTCGTTATCTTTTTACAAAAAATTATATGCATATATATATATATATATATATATATATATATATATACACACACACACACACACACACACACACACACACCAACCCCTCGCACGAGCAGGATGCGACACAAGTTCAATTTCTTAAGCGGAGTTCAACAGGTTTGAATTCAGAGTTTTCTTTCTCCTAGACAAGTTGCCTAACCAAGGTTAAAGAGCCCAGTCTGCCCTACTATTTATCTATAGCTGGAGGGCGAGTAGGATTCCTACCTTTCCCAAGGGTATTAGCACTATGTGAAATGCAAACAGTTTTGTCTAGGATTTGAACTCAGGTCGACGATTCCATTTCCTACGACTCTAACCATTATGCCAAACACCAATATATGCACATATAGTTATTTACTAAGCTTAGCTTAGATGTAGCATAAGGCTAGGTTATAGGGCACCCAGTGAGAATCAAACTCACTAACAATGGTCTGTGAATCTAATTTGCTAACCATTACACCACGTAAGTAAGTAAAGTTGGCGGAGTGGTCTATTGTCACTATCAGCCGGACAGCGAGGAACCCTATCTCCTTTTTGCTAGTGCTAGACTAGGAAGATTGTTTTTTGATGAGGTGGAGTGCCACACCTACCGTCAGCTCCCCACTTTACCACACTTATAAGATTGCCAAATGTATGCTATTCATGCGCTGAGTTGGCAGGGATCAGTATCGAACCAGGAACCTTGCGATTCCTAGGCAGGTGCTCTACCAACTGAGCTACACCACGTAAGGCGCCCAATATATATATATATCTTATTATAATGGAGATTGTGTGTTTTTCTGTCTGTAATCGAAACTATATTACTATTCAAGTAACAATTCCCTTAGTTATTTACGTCACATTCTACAGGATTTTATTTTTATTTAAACCTCAATTATTAATAAAATTGTTTCACATTATTAATACTGTTGGTAATAACTACATATTAATAACATACAATTGTATTTATATATACAACAAAATAGCAGTTACAGTGTGAATGGGAAGGCTAATTTGCATATTGATATTAAAAATCTGATTTTAATAAATATGTGCTTAGTATTACTGATTTCTAATTGTTTGGTTTTATCTTCATGAATATTATCTAAAATCTCAGGGATAAATCTTAAAAGAAATTCATTAACAAGAAAAAATAACAGTAATTTTATTCTTTATTTCCTATTTTAACTAAATAGTTAAATTAGGAAAATTTAGCAATGAAAGACGGGAGTGAGAGAAGAGTAAGTTTCAGTTGTTCTTTATTTTTTATTATGCCTCCCTCTGTTTCAAATATTTTTATCTGCTTTCTTATTTAGTTTCATTAGCATTTCTAATTTGATAAAATATTTTATTACATTAAAACTTAAATACTTGCACCCAGAGGGTGCATATATTTGCTAGTATATATATATATATATATTATTATTATTTATATTTTTGCTTGAAGGCAATTATAAATGCATGTATCGATAATTATAGAAAATAATCTTGACAAGTAAATCCCGCAAAGGATGGCTCGCTATGCAGAACACCGTACAGACTGTTTCGACTTTATTAAGTCTCTTCAGCGATGTATACTAACGACTCCCCTCCGACAGGAATCGAAACCGGGACTTCACAGGCATAGTCAGAGACCATATCCGTTTTACATAGCGAACAATCCCTGCGAAATTAACCTTGTCAATGATACTATTATTACACCCCCTGCCATAGTAGGCAAGTGGACGTTTATTTTTAGTAAACAACCCGGCCGTAAGCTCTTTGGCGAAGTGAATAAGATTTTTGGATGTTGTTTTTAGAAGCAATGTTGAATAAATTATTATTTATATTTTTGCTTGAAGGCAATTATAAATGCATGTATCGCATAAAATTCGATAATTATAGAAGTAAGTCGTCAGGGCGGCCGAAAGTCGGTATCCGCCAATCAGCGAGGGAGTCTATCCCCTTTTCACTTGCACTAGACCAAGGAGATTATTTTAGCGTCTGAGGTGGAGCACCACATCTACCATCAGCTCCTTACTTTATTGCACAGATATTTGTGTTACTCATACGCTGAGTTAGCGAGGACCGGTATCGAACTAGGAACCTTGTGGTTTCTAGCTGAACGCTCTACCGACTGAGCTAACCTGGCCCGTTATATAATTCTTAGTTAAGTGTATAGGAATGGGCCATGACAAGTGGGAACCATGTTTCATTCTTTGCTTTGAAGGACAGCACTAATCGACCTTGTGTTGTACAGGTGGTGTGCATATTTGACTGGAAGAAACAAAAGTCATAAAGAATGGGAGGGTGGGGATTCTTGTCGTTGTTATCGACTGATGATTCAACATTTCAAATTTTTCCAAACTTGAAGATTAAGCATGTGACCCTTTTTTTTTTGTCTTTTTTTGTCCCTTTTTTTTTTCTTAACTTTTTGGGGAAGTTAAAAAAAAAAAAAAAGGCAGTGGCTCTTGTTTGTTTGTTGTAATTTTAGTTTCCTCACAAAATCTGATAAAAATCAGTTTTAAAGAAATAAGGAAACTAAAAAGAACATGAACACAGGCACAAGAAAAATGCATACGGATGATCCATTTATGCAAATACATGCACACACACACACACACACACACACATATATATAATATATATATATATATATATATAATGTGCAGTGCTCATGGTGTAATTGTTATTGCAATAGGAAATGAATACAGTAACTCGAGTTCAAATCCTAGACAAAGCTGTTTACATTTCACATAGCACTAATACACTTGGGAAAGGTATGCATCCAGATCCTCTCTTTTAAGTTGGGAGTAAGTAGTAGGGCAGACTGAGCTCTTAAACCTTGGTATAGCAGCTGGTCTAGGAGAAGAAATATTACTGACATCATACTACTCAAACCTTGAAGCAGTACTCAGACACACACAAACATATATATATATATATATATATATATATATATATGCATGTAGAATTAAACCAAAGACACATCTCCTGTTTAACAATTTTATTTTTGATCTTTTCGAGTTTTCTGGCCAACTTTTTAATATTTGGGTGGAATTCGTGGATAAGTCCACCAAAGTTCAAGTCCCGAGTACTTTTGGCACTTCGAAGTGCCATCATCATGGGTGATGTGTTCCAGTTTTTTTTAAATTATATTAATGTGGAGGCTGGAAGGAGAAAAATTGATGAGAAAGGTGTTATAGGCATTTTAAAATGTGTGTACTGCATTGGAAATTAATTTTGTTTAAGGATGGTTTGTATTGTTTTATGTATAGAGCTTCAAAATATTCTAACGGAAAATACACACATTCTGCACAAAGAAAAAAAATAAACAAAAACTCCAAATACTAGAAGCTTTATACATAAAACAATACAAACCATCCTCCCAAATTGTCAAATCGGTACAATAAAACAAAAGCAAAAAAACAACAGCAGTATAAATAGAACACTCACAATGTTATATTGTTTTTGCAATATATTATGGTGAAGATCTTCAGACCAAGTCTTGGCCTGAAGATTGCATAGGCGAGAAACTGTCAGTAACCAGGCATCATTGATCCATATCCTCACTACCTTAGAAATATACAACACATATTATCTTTATAATATTTATATATAATCAACATAGTGGCCTAAAGATGGTATCAGCCAGAGAGTGAGGGACTCTATCCCCTTTTCAATAGCGCTGGACCAAAAAGATTACATTAGTGTCTGAGGTGGAGTTCTACACTTACCATCAGCTCCTCACTTTACTGCACAGATCCTTGTATACGGAGTTAGCAAGGGGTGGTATTGAACCCAGAACCTTGTGATTCCTAGTCTGATGCTATACTGATTAAACTAAACTGGCCCTATTATATATATATATATATATATATATATATATACACACACACACACACACCAATTTTTTTTCTTCATCTTATCTAATTCACCATATAATAATCTTTTCCAGCCTTTTTTTATTTACATAAATATTATCCACTTTCTTTGCAGTCTCTGCCCCTACGTACTTCATTTTCTACTTTTATGCTTTTCAAATATATTATCTGTATCAGAGAATGAAATCATTTCCCCAGAGAGATACACAATCCATTAGATATTCAAGATTCAGGGTATTTTTCACATAACTATTGACAAAACCTCTCTCTTGGCTCAAATAACTACCCACCCAGTCCTAAATTTAAAAGAATGAAAATTTTAAAAAAAAAAAAAAAAAAAAAAAAAAAAAAGCATTAATATTTCAAAGTTATTTTATGAGTTGAATTTTTAACAAAAATTTTTGTTGCTTTTTGAAGTCATTAAAAATTCTTCCTTCATTTGTTGACCTTTATATATATATATATATATTTTTTTTTTTTCTATGTTTCTCTTTAACTTTTTTTCCTTTTTTTAAATAATTGCTCACTTGAAACTTATTTTCATATATATTTTATTTATCAAATATTTCTGTTATGTTGAAATTTTGTTTCTGTATATTTGCACTTATAATTTTTAAATTTTTACCAAAAATCATTTTGTTCAGTTTTGAAGTTTTTTCCTTATCTTTTTTTTGTTTTGTTTTTCTTAAACGTTCTATTCTGCATTTCAGTTTCAATCAATTTTTAATTATTTTATCTTATTTGTATATTTTTAAAACTTATTTCAAAAGACTCATTTAATTTTTTAAATACTTTAGTTTTCTCAAATATTCTATGATAGTATAGTTATTTACTAAGCTTAGCTTAGATGTGGCACAAGGCCAGAAGTATGTAGTGCCCAATGAGAATCAAACTCACTAACAATGGCCTGCAAATTTAGCTTGCTACCCATTACACCGCATGATGCATCCATTCTGTGATAGTATAGGTATATATTTTGAAATTTTTTATATGGATATATATCTGTGTGTATCTCTCTCTCTCAGAATTACAGTGGAACATACACTTCTTGAGTGTGTAGACTTTGATCTAGAGTAAACAACCAAGTAATTTGAAAAAAACTTTTCATGAAAATAAGACCATCCAGGATTTTAAATTTCCTAAAAGAATTGGGATTATATTCAAAAATATAAGTTATTGAACAATAGTTCAAATCAAATCTATACATATATACATTTGTTTTCTACCAAACTATTGCTACGAATCCAAAACTTAGTCAACATTAAATAACCCACTGAGGTTGATATGCCATAAAACAAAACAAACTCTCAAAATACAACTAAGAAAGGATAAAGAATTTCATAGTCAAACAAATTCATTGAAAAAAAACTATTAAGAATTATTTCAAAATGTTCACTTGATTTTCTTTTTTTTTATATAATTTTGTTTTCTCAAATATTCTGTGATATTTTTACATTTTTTTAATGTATATATCTGTGTGCTTGTCTCTCTCTTTCTCTCTAAAAGTACAACTTAGGTTGTGTGGTTTATTCTATTTGTGTATTTATTCCTTAGTTCTCATTTCTGTATTTTTATTAATTTAATTCTAATTATAAATAATAGCTAGTAAAAACAGTTAAAATTTAATTCTAATTATATTTTAGGAGTTGAATTTATAACTTTTATAATTTATAATTTATAGCTTTTCATTGTTCTTTTCAGTATTTATCTTATTTAAAATTAATAACTATTTAAGAAAAAATAATTAAATTTATTTAGTTAAATTTAATATTGTAGTTCTAATAATATTTTAGTGAATGACTCAACCTATATCTACAATTGCAGATTGATTCAATTCTATTATTCAAAAGATTTTTCTTATCCTGGAATTTAATTATAGTTAACTTTTTAGTAGACATAGGTAGATTTAGATTTATAGATCTGCACACATTTGATTTTTGTAGGATATTTCATTCAATAATTGGTGTTATTAATTATAATTATTTGCTGATGCTACTAATGCAGAAATGTCGAAGTGGAAATTGAATACACATATATATATATATATATATAGTAAATGAAGAAAAACTCTAAACTTGCTTCATTACAATAATTTATTTCAACCGTATTAATACGGCATCTTCAGGTAATCACAAGAACATGACTCTTACTGAGAATTACATTCTTGTGATTACCTGAAGATACCGTATTAATACGGTTGAAATAAATTATTGTAATGAAGCAAGTTTAGAGTTTTTCTTCATTTACTAAATATCTTGCTCTGTCCTTCTACTCACGGGTATTAGGTACATTGAGCTCTCCTTATGGTCTACCTGCATCAGCTTGGTTAAACCACACATGGAAATACCCTAACTACGGAAAAAAAAAAAAAAAAAAAAAAAAAAAATATATATATATATATATATATATATATATATATATATATATGTTGCTTTTTATGATGTCTGATTGTATGTATTTATCTTTTATGCATGAAGCACTACTGTGAGTGTTTTCCTATCTCTCTTCATATATATATATATATATATATATATATATATGAAGTTGTTGAGGTGACCTAAAGTTAGTATCAGCGAAGGAGTCAATCCCATTTTCATTAGCGCTAGACCAAGGAGATTGTTTTTTTTTGCATCTGAGGTGGAGCGCCACATCTACCATCAGCTCCTTACTTTACTGCACAGATACCTGTGCTACTCATACGCTGAGTTGGCGAGGGCTAGTATCGAACTAGGAACCTTGTGGTTTCTAGCCAAATGCTCTACCGACTGAGCTAATTCAGCCCCCTTCTCTCTCTCTCTCTCTCTCTCTCTCTCTCTCATATATATATATATATATATATATATATATATTTTTTTTTTTTTTTTTTTTTTTTTTTTTTTTTTTCCTTGCTCACTTTATTTTTGTGGAAAGTCATTATAGAGGTTCCTGGTTGAGTTTACGTAAGAAAGCAAATGCTAAAGAAAAATAAAAGGGAAATAAATGAAAAGCTTAACATGAGATACAAAACAAAAGTCAAGATTTGTCGTATTTTAGAGAATTTTATCTTCTTTCTATAAACACAGCTGCATGTACGAAGCATCAGTGCATCTCTCTCTCTCCTTCTCTCTCTCTCTCTTTTTCTCTCTCCTTCTCTCACTGTCTCTTTCTACTTGATGTTGTTGCTGCTGCGTCTTTTCCCAAAGATGCAAAAAAGATTTCTGCATCACCTTGTGTTATTCACTGCCATCTTTATCTGAAGATATCTATGGCTTAAAAGTCAGAGTGAGAAGGTCTCAAGTGAAACCTTCAAATGAGTGCAATGGGCCAAACTCCTAGACTTTCACTTTTTGGTAATTCATTTCCATCTTCCTCCTCCCCCTTTCAATTTCTGTCTTTTTCTCTCATCGCCTTCTTTTTATTTGGCTTGGGGGCGGGGAGGTCATGTTTATCTTTTTTTTCTTCTTTAATGTTTTTTGACTCTCTTTCTCTTTTCTTTACTACCAATTTCTTTCTTTGTCTTTCTGACTCTTTCTCTCTCCATCTCTCTCCCTCTCATGTCATTCCCAAGTTTTTCTTTCTATTATTATCTTTCATCTTGTTTTCTTCATTAACTTTCTTTCTTTTTCTTTCCTCCTCTCTTTATTTTTGGTCTGTCCTCCCTCCTTTCATCTTGCTTTCTTAATTTCTTTCTTTTACTTTCATCTTTCTCTCTCATTTTGTCTCCTTTTTTGTTCTTTTTCTTTTTCTCTCTCCTTTCACCTTCTTTCTTTTTCTTTTTTTCTTTCTCTTAATTTCTTTTTCTTTTTTGTCTTTCTCTTTTCATCTTTATTTTTCTTTCTCTTAATTTCTTTCTCTTTTTTGTCTTTCTTTCTCCTTGCAATGATATTGAATTTGTTTCTCACTGTGTGCCCCATACTTTCCTCCTAGTGCAAAATCAAGCTAAATAAGAACTAGTATCACTCTTTCTGTCTTGACCCTTCCTGTTTCTCATTTACAAACTTCCATTGCTGTCCCATCTACTCATCCCTTTTCTTCACTTTTATCTCTCACTCTCACTTATGACGATTTCTCAGTATCTTATTCTTAAAAAAATATTCTCTATGGAGGTGAGTGGTCTAATGGTTAGAATTGTAGGAAATGGATTCGTTGACTCTAGTTCAGTTCCTGGACGAAGCTGTTTGCCTTTCACATAGCACTAATACCCTTGGGAAAGGTATGAATCCAGTTCTCCCTACAGCTATGGGTAAATAGCAGAACAGACTGGTCTCTTTTTTTATGGAGGCATGTGGTGTAATGGTTAGAGACATAGGACAGGGACTTGTCAATGTGAGTTCAAATCCTGGACAAGGCGGTTTACTATTTAGTTAAAATAGGAAGTAAAGAATAAAATGAGTTATTTTTTCTTGTTAATGGATTTCTTTTAAGATTTATCCCCAAGATTTTTGCTCTTATTCATTAAGATAAAGCCAAACAATTAGAAATCAATAATACCAAGCACATATTTATTAAAATCAATTTTTTTTGTCAATATGCAAATTAGCCTTCCTGTTCACACTGTAAACTGCTATTTTGTTGTATATATAAATACAATTGGATGTTATTAGTATGTAGATATGTCCAACATATCTAACTCTGGTTTCGATCGGGGTGTCTGGTGGCTTCGGCCCTGGACTATACAAGTTAACATCATTGATCCCAGGGGGCCGTCCCCCCAGGCAGCACCTGGCCCCTTGTTTAAAAGGGGCAGGGCTGGGTTTATTACCCGGTGCCTGAGGTGCCATGTTGACAGGATCAACAATTTTTTGCACCCGCTACCCATGAGTCTCAGTTCGTGGGTGGTCCCACATTGATAGGGCCTTGTGCCAAACCTGTACACATGGAGTACGTGGTAAATATCTAGTATATAGATAGGGTCAGCAGTATTAATAATGTAAAACAATTTTATTCATAATTGGGGTTTGAATAAAAATAAAATGATGGAGAATGTGACATAGATAACTTAGGGAATTGTGACTTGAGTAGTAACATAGTTTCGGTTACAGACAGACAAATACACAATCTCCATTATAATAGAGATAATATGTAATTCTTTAACTTTGTATTTGTAAAATCTGTGATAGTTTTATTTCATTCTTTACTCCTCCTCCATCTTATTCTTTTTATGAAGCCCTAATTAGAGTATTGCAATACTTTTCAAGGATTTCTCTAATTATAAAACATCTTTAGTTGGATTTATTGGCTGAAAAGCATCCCAAGGGTATCTTTCATTTTGTTTTCTTCATTAACTTTCTTTCTTTCTCTTTTCTGCTCTTCTTTTTTTGTCTCTCTTCCTTTCTTTATTATTGGTCTTTTCCCCCTCTCTTTATTCTTAGTCTCTTTCCTTTCTTTATTATTGGTCCCCCCCTCTCTTTATTCTTAGTCTCTCTTCCTCTCTTATTTTTGGTCTTTCCCCCCTCTCTTTATTCTTAGTCTCTCTTCCTCTCTGGTCTTTCCTCCTCTTGATTTTCTATCAGGGTATCTGATGTTCTCTCTCATTTATTTTTTCTCATTCTTTAATCTCTCTCTGTCTCCCTATTTATGTTGACTCCTTTCTCTTTCCTTTTTGATTTTACTCTCTCTCTCTCTCTCTCTCTCTCTCTCAATTAATTACATGCCTTCTTCTTTCTTTTCTTTTCTCTTTCCTGTCTCTTTTAGGTGTCCTTGGTATGATACTAAACTACTTCTGATGGTGAGGCTCTTGTTTTGTAGATTTCTTATTTCTTCTTACCTCCTCCCCTTTCTATTTCCTCTTACCTCCTCCCCCTCTTCTTTCTTTTTTCTTCTTACCTCCTCTTTCCTTTTCCTCTCTTCTATATTTGTCAATCTTTTTCTCCCTCTCTTCTTTCCTTCTTACCTTTCTTTGTTGATATTCTCTTTCTTTTAAGTTTTTCTTTTTTTCTTTCTTCTTTCTTTCCTGTTTTCTTTTTTTCTTTTTCCTTTCTTTTTTTCTTCTTGTTTTTTCCTTTTTATTCTCCCTGTACTTCTTCATTAACTTACCTCTTATTCATTACTTCTTTTTTCTTCCTTCCTTTCTCTTTCTTTTTATTCTCCCTTTTCTCTTGTTCTTTCTATTGCATTTCTTTTATTTCTCCCTTACTTTTAACACTCCTCTCAACTAAGCTAAGAAGACAAAACTATACCATTAACTTTTGAAAATAAACAAAATCCAATGTCTGTTGCAGATCCTTCTCAATTGTAACAGATTTTAGGGTGTTTTTTCTATGCTAAGTGCTGAAATTTGTTTTCTCATTTTTTTTTTTTTTTACCCTTTTTTTATTTCCTAACTTATCCCAACCCAAAGATTTGGCTTTTTCTTACTGACAACTCTTCACTTTCTTTAATTTACTATATCAAGAGATCCCTCCATTTCTCTAACTTTTATACCGCTTATGTCACCAGGGTTTTTTTTTTTTTGCTATACCAAGAGATCCCTCCATTTCTTTAACTTTTAGACCACTTATGTCACCAGGGTTTTTTTTTTTTGCTATACCAAGAGATCCCTCCATTTCTCTAACTTTTAGACCGCTTATGTCACCAGAGTTTTTCTGTTACACCAACGAATCTATTTCTCTGAATTTTTTAAATGAGACTTGATAATTTGGATTATTTGAAGTATTATCCTCATCTTTATTGTTACCTACTCAACATTTTAGCTGATGCTTAACACCTCCACCCCCAAAGAGGATGTCATTTCTGTTGAATAGTTTAAATAGATGTATAAATATTTTGGTATTAAACAATTTTAAAACATAAAAGAAGATATTAATTCATCATGATCAAGGCATTCTGACAGCACAGATTCCCTTGACTTTCTCTCACCATCAGTCCCTATCACCCATCACTTTTGATATGTCCTCTAGATGGCAACCACTGTCTTTGTTTGTTGTTGTGGTTTAACACCTCCACCCCCAAAGTGGGTTCAATTTCTGTTGAATAGTTTAAATAGATGTATAAATATTTTGGTATCAAACAATTTTAAAATACAAAAGAAGATATATTTTCTCTGAATCTTTGAGATGAGGCTTGATGATTTGTATTATTTGAAGTGTTGTCCTCATCTTTATTGCTGTCTGTACAATGTTTTGGCCAATGTGCCCTCAGGCCTTCTTCAGGTATTTCTTGCCGGACTCGGGAACCTTATTGTCATAATTGGGAGCCTTCATAGAACTTGGATTGAAAAAAGAATAAAGTTTGGTTCAAAGTTCCATGAAAGCTCCCAATTACGACAAGAAGGTTTCCGAGTTCGACAAGAAATATTTAAAGAAGGTAGAAGGGCACATTAGCTGAAATGTTGTACAGATAACAATAAAGATGAGGACAATAGTCCAAATTATCCAAATGATACCAAGGAATCTCTCCTTTTTTTTACATATCAGATTGCTTATGTCACCAGGGATTTTTCGGTAATTTATGAGGAAGTGCGTCCCTGCCTCTTGCCTCAGAAATTGCTACCCGGTGACTATTAAAATAACATCCCCAGCTATGTCATCTCGGCAGTGTTACTTGAAGAAAACAACCAACTTAGGGTGTTAAATGTATTTTTAGGGGGGGGGCTTCTCTTACAGATATGTAGATGACTAGACAGATAGATAGATAAATGGGTGGATAGATAGATGTAAACAAAAATTACGACAAATTTCTATAAATAAACAAGAATTACGACAAATTTCTATAAATAAACAAGAATTACGACAAATTTCTATAAATAAACAAGAATTACAACAAATTTATTCAATAAATCCTGGCAATGATATCAAGTTAGATTTATTATAAATAAATTGTTTTCTTTTTAACTTAAAAGATGAATGTATTTGATTAAATTCAAGTTTGACTTTTCAATTTATCTAATTTCATTTTCTCTTTTTTTCAGGTAAGTGAACCTTGATTTTTGGATGTGTCCTTTATTTTTTGATTGAAACAAAAATGCTTCTGCAAAAACAAAACACAAAGAGAGAGAGAGACATAAGAAAAAATTATGAGGTAAGTTACAAGTTACCAACAGCCATTACTCCCAGGTCCACTTTGACACAGGATGGTAGTACCTGTTATGATCCTGTCTGTAGTTCAAATAGATCTGTTTGAACATAAGCAGAGAGAAAGATAGGTGTTAAAGTTCAAGGACAATAGCAAAATGTATATGCAACTAGAATATGTTAAATGTACACAGTATATATATATACAATATAGCGTTAGGTTAGTGAGAGTTCAATGTTTAGGTCAGATAAAAGGCTACTGGTAATTTAGTGAAGCCAGGTTAGTAGTAATGTTAGAGTTTGTGTAGAGTTTATTTTGAAAGAGATATTCCTGCTGAGAATGGTCTTGGATAACTATTTCTTATAGTAAAGAAAGTTCTTTTAGCCTTTAATCTGAAGGTTGATATGGAGCAGTCTTGGATGTGTGATAATGGTGCTAGTCAAGCCTACTAGCCTTGTTGTGGTCAGTAGGCAGAGAATTTAGCTGTCACGGTGTATCATATTCTACTGCCCCTTGTCCCTAGTGAGGAGCTAAAGGAGAAAGTGTGTAGGTGGAAGGTTGGACCCACCTTGTTTAGCAGGGGTGTTAGGAGTAAAAGAGCATGAGGAAGCTGTATGCTTCCTTTTATAGGTTTGCCCATGTGACCCTAAGGACTGCTGCTGGCTAGTGATGCTGGAAGTTTGTCCCTAAAGGCTGCTGCTGCTAGCCGGTAAGCTGGATAGCTTGTCCTCTAACAAATTTCATTGCAGAGGTGCGTTGGTCAAATTTTAACAGCGAGTGAAGAA
>CM042161.1:62143673-62161069 GCA_023376005.1 Doryteuthis pealeii | reverse complement strand
TGATTTTTTAGTTATTTTTTTAATACTGATGCCTTATATTTTCTTAATAGGTTATTGGGAGAGCCAATGTGAGGAGCTTTAAGTAGGCAAATAGTTAAATTTTACTTGAATGTAATTTGGCCTATGAAGAAATGAACAAAATATATAGTCATGATAGAAGAGGATATTGAACTAAGCCAGTGGTTGGGAGCTGATGTGGAGCGTCCTTTTAAGTAGTCAAAGAGTTAAATTTGTTTTTTGTTTCTTTTTTTATTTATTATGCCTATATTTCTAAATAGTTATTTTTTATATTGGGACTTTAAAAAAAATATTTTGTGCTGTTATTAGACAATAGTACCTTGTTCATCTTAGACCAAATTAAAGAAGTGGCTTTAATTAGCAGAATTTATATTTGAACATAATGAATTTTGCTCAACTTGCCCATGTACCAGTGTTTAAATGCATGCAATATTTGTCTTCTTTTCTTTTATTGTTTCCTGGATGCACAAGTCTTGGGTCTCACAGTCTTTGGTCTTGTCAGATTCTTAAAAAATGACACTTTGTTTGTTTCTTTTATTGGCGCCATTTGTTTTAGCTCGGATCCTTTCATCATTTGTCATGAAATGAAGAGACGTTATTGTGCGTGTTGATTTTTAGCTTTTCAGGCGTTTCTTTGTTTCTCCGCTGTCTTAAATATTATATTGATGTTGACCCTCCAGCCGTTGCACACCCATTGTCCATCACCACTAGTCCAGGTTTTGTAAGGACACAGCAGCTATCCGTTTAAAAAAAGGACAAAGCCTTTCGTTGAAGATGCAAAGGTTAAAAATAAAAATAAAAAAAAAGAAAGTTCTCCATTCATTAATCTTTATTATTTACATCCATGGGAGAAAACAATTTTTTTTTTAAAGTGTTAAAGTTTTTATGTCTATTTTTATGTCTATTTTTTTTTGTTTTTAGGAGAAATGAACACAAACTTTCTTAGAAACAAAAGAAACTTTCGTTGTGTGACTTTTAATAAAGAAAATGTTGTTATTTTTTTATCATTTAGGGACACCACTGATTTTAAACTAACGATCAATCACAGATTTTATTTTGGACAAATCATAAATGTGGAATTTAATTTCTTCTTCTCTGATCTTAATGTACTATATGTATATTTATATATATATACTATGATATATATATATTATATATTTTTACCTATCTCCACATACACAATTATGATGCGATCACCTCAAGGTCAACTTTTTTAAGTTCAACAGGTTTTGAATTTAAATCTGGTTTTGTCTTATTTTACAGCCATATTAACCTTTTCGCCATTTAATGCCAATAAGTCATTTTGACAAATGTGTCTAGTGTTTTCAAGTTCTTAATATCTTCAAATTGGAATAAATATTTTTATTACTTTGTTTGTGTTTGTTTGGTGATATTGAGTACTTTTAAATAGTTATTTTGAAACTGTTTTGGTTTTATATTCTCAAGAAGTCGTTATCTTTTTTACATAAAAATTATATGCATATATATATACTATATTATATATATATATATATATATTACACACACACACACACACACACACACACACACACACCAACCCTCCGCACGAGCAGGATGCGACACAAGTTTCAATTTCTTAAGCGGAGTTCACAGGTTTTGATCAGAGTGTTTCTTTTCCTAGACAGTTGCCTAACAGGTTTAAAGAGCCAGTCTGCCCTACTATTCTATCTATAGCTGGAGGCGTGTAGGATTCTTATCGCTCTTCCCAAGTCTGCTATCTAGCACTATTGTGAAATCAAACAGTTTTGTCTAGGATTTTGACTACAGGTCGACGTACTTCCCCATTTCTACGACTCCTAACCATTTATGCCAAACACCCAATATATGCACAATATAGTTATTACTAATCTTAGCTTAGAATGTAGCATAGCTAGGTCATATTAGGCACCCATGTGAGAATCAAACGTCACTCACAATGGTTCTGTGAATCTACATTTTGCTACCATTTACGACCACTGTAAGTAAGTAAAGTGGCGGTGAGTCGGTCTTTGTTCTCACTATCAAGCCCGGACAGCGAGGAACCCTACTCTCCTTTTGCTAGTGCTTAGACTAGGAGTTGTTTTTTGATGCACTGGTGTGAGTGCCACACCTACCGTCAGCTCCCCCACTTTACCACCACTTATAAGATTGCCCAATGTATGCTATCTATGCGCTGAGTTGGCAGGGAATTTCCCGCACTATTCGGGAAAAACCCCCCACACAGGAACCTTTGCTAATCCGATTCCTAGGCAGCAGTGCCCTTTACCAAAGAGCTACACACGTAAGGCGCCTCGATACGTATATATATATCTTATTTATAATGGGAGATTTGTGTGTTTTCTGGTCTGTAATCGACTATATTACTATTCAAGTAAAATTCCTTAGTTATTTTACGTCACATTCTACAGGATTTTATTTTTTTTAACTCAATTATTAATAAAATTTGTTTTCACATTATTAATACTGTTGGTAATAGATACATATTAATAACATACAATTGTATTTAGTATTACAGACCAATTAGCAGTTAACAGTGTGAGATGGGAGGTAATTTGCATATTTGGATATTAAAAATCTGATTTTAATTAAAATACTGTGCTTAGTTTACTGATTTCTAATTGTTTGTGTTTATCTTCAGAATATCTATCTATCTCAGGATAAATCTTTTAAAAGAAATTCATTACAGAAAAATAACAGCAATTTTATTCTTTATTCTCATTTTTTAACTAAATAGCTTAAATTTCTAGGAAAATTTAGCAATGAAAGACGGGATGAGAGAGATTAAGTTTCAGTTGTTCTTTATTTTTTTATTATTGCCTCCTCTGTTTTCAAGTATTTTTATCTCTTTCTTATTTAGTTTTCATTAGCATTTCTTATTTGATAAAATATTTATTACTTAAAACTTAAATCTTGCACCCAGAGGGTGCAGTATAATGGCTTAGATAATGATTATATATATATAGATTATATATATTTATAATTTTTTTGCTGAAGGCAATTTATAATATGCATGTATCGTATTTATTAGAAATAATCTTGGACAAGTTAAATCCCGCAAAAGGATGGCATACGCTATGCAGAACACCGTACAGACGTTTCGACTTTATTAAGTCTCTTCCAGGAGTTACTAACGGAACTCCCTCCGACAGGAATCGAAAACCGGACTTCACAGGCATAGTCAGAGACCATATCCGTTCGGCCGCGGACATAGCGGAACATCCCTGCGAAATTAACCTTTTCAATTGATACTATTATTACACCCCCTTGCCATAGTAGGCAAGTGGACCGTTTTATTTTTAGTAAACAAACCCGCCGTAAGCTCTTTGGCGAAGTGAATTAAGATTTTTTTGGGATGGTTTGTTTTTAGAAGCATGTTGAAATTTAAATTATTTATTTTATATTTTTGCTTGAAGGCAATTATAATGCCATGTATCGCATAAATTCGATAATTATAGAAGTAAGTCGTCATAGGGGCGGGCCGAAAGCGGTATCCGCCAATCAGCGAGGGAGTCTATCCCCTTTTCACTTCGCACTAGCAAGGAGATTTTTAGCGTCTGAGGTGGAGCACCACATCTACCATCAGCTCCTTACTTTATTGCACAGATATTGTGTTACTCATACGCTGAGTTAGCGAGGACGGTATCGAACTAGGAACCTTGTGGTTTCTAGTGAACGCCTCTTACCGGACTGAGCTAACCTGGCCCCTTATATAATTCTTAGTTAAAGTGTATAGGAATGGGCCATGACAAGTGGGAACCATGTTTCATTCTTTGCTTTGAAGGACAGCACTAAATCGACCTTGTGTTGTACAGGTGGTGTGCATATTTGACTGAAGAAACAAAAGTCATAAAGAATGGAGGGTGGATTCTTGTCGTTGTTATCGACTGATGATTCAACATTTCAAATTTTTCCAAACTGAAGATTAAGCATGTGACCTTTCTTTTTTTTGTCTTTTTTGTCCTTTTTTTTTTTCTTAACTTTGGGAAGTTAAAAAAAAAAAAAGGCAGTGGCTCTTGTTTGTTTTGTTGTAATTTTTAGTTTCCTCACAAAATCTGATAAAAAATCAGTTTTAAGAAATAAGGAAACTAAAAAGAACATGAACACAGGCACAAGAAAAATGCATACGGATGATCCATTTATGCAAATACATTGCACACACACACACAACACACAACACATATATATATATATATATATATATATATATATAATGTCAGTGCTCATGGTGTAATTGTTATTGCAATAGGAAATGAATACAGTAACTCGAGTTCAAATTCCTAGACAAAGCTGTTTACATTTCACATAGCACTAATACACTTGGAAAGGTATGCATCCAGATCCTCTCTTTTAAGTTTGGGAGTAAGTAGTAGCAGACTGAGCTCTTAAACCCCTTGGGTATAGCAGCTGGTCTAGGAGAAGAAATATTACTGACATCATACTACTCAAACCTTGAAGCAGTACTCAGACACACACAAACATATATATATATATTATATATATCTATATTATATATGCATGTAGAATTAAACCAAAGACACATCTCCTGTTTAACACATTTTATTTTTGATCTTTTCGAGTTTTCTGGCCAACTTTTTAATATTTGGGTGGAATTCGTGGATAAGTCCACCAAAGTTCAAGTTCCCGAGTACTTTTGGCACTTTCGAAGTGCCATCATCATGGGTATGTGTTCCAGTTTTTTTTTAAAAATTATATTAATGTTGGAGGCTGGAAGGAGAAAAATTGATGAGGAAAGGTGTTATAGCATTTTAAAATGTGTGTACTTGCATTGCGAAATTAATTTTGTTTTAAGGATGGTTTGTATTGTTTTATGTATAGAGCTTCAAAATATTCTAACGGAAAATACACACATTCTGCCCACAAGAAAAAAATAAACAAAAACTCAAATACTAGAAGCTTTATACATAAAACAATACAAACCCATCCTCCCAAATTTGTCAAATCGGTACAATAAAACAAAAGCAAAAGAAACAACAGCAGTATAAATAGAACACTCACATGTTATATTGTTTTGCAATATTATGGTGAAGATCTTCAGACCAAGTCTTGGCCTGAAATTGCATAGGCGAGAAACTGTCAGTAAACCAGGCATCATTGATCCATATCCTCACTACCTTAGAAATATACAACACATATTATCTTTATAAATATTTATATATAATCAACATAGTGCCTAAAGATGGTATCAGCCAGAGAGTGAGGGACTCTATCCCCTTTTCAATAGCGCTGGACCAAAAAGATTACATTAGTGTCTGAGGTGGAGTTCTACACTTACCATCAGCTCCTCACTTTACTGCACAGATTCCTTGTATACAGAGTTAGCAAGGGTGTATTGAACCCAGAACCTTGTTGATTCCTAGTCTGATGCTATACTGATTAAACTAAACTGGCCCTTATATATATATATATTATATATATATATATATACACACACACACACACACCAATTTTTTTTCTTCATCTTATCTAATTCACCATAATAATCTTTTCCAGCCTTTTTTTATTTACATAAATATTATCCACTTTCTTTGCAGTCTCTGCCCCTACGTACTTCATTTTCTACTTTTATGCTTTTCAAATATATATTATCTGTATCAGAGAATGAAATCATTTCCCCAGAGAGATACACAATCCATTAGATATTCAAGATTCAGGGTATTTTCACATAACTATTGACAAACCTCTCTCTTGCTCAAATAACTACCCACCCAGTCCTAAATTTAAAAGAATGAAAATTTTAAAAAGTAAAAAAAAAAAAAAAAAAAAAAAAAAGCATTAATATTTCAAAGTTTATTTTATGAGTTGAATTTTTAACAAAATTTTTGTTGCTTTTTGAAGTCATTAAAAATTCTTCCTTCATTTGTTGACCTTTATATTATATATTAATATATTTTTTTTTTTCTATGTTTCTCTTTAACTTTTTTTCCTTTTTTTAAATAATTGCTCACTTGAAACTTATTTTCATATATATTTATTTATCAAATATTTCTGTTATGTTGAAATTTTGTTTCTGTATATTTGCACTTATAATTTTTAAATTTTACCAAAATCATTTGTTCAGTTTGAAGTTTTTTCCTTATTTTTTGTTTTGTTTTTCTTAAACGTTCTATTCTGCATTTCAGTTTCAATCAATTTTAATTATTTTATCTTATTTGTATATTTTTAAAACTTATTTCAAAAGACTCATTTAATTTTTTAAATACTTTAGTTTTCTCAAATATTCTATGATAGTATAGTTATTTACTAAGCTTAGCTTAGATGTGGCACAAGGCCAGAAGTATTAGTGCCCAATGAGAATCAAACTCTCACTAACAATGGCCTGCAAATTTAGCTTGCTACTCATTACACCGCATGATGCATCCATTCTGTGATAGTATAGGTATATATTTTGAAATTTTTTATATGGATATATATCTGTGTGTATCTCTCTCTCTCAGAATTACAGTGGAACATACACTTCTTGAGTGTGTAGACTTTGATCTAGAGTAAAAACCAAGTAATTTGAAAAAAACTTTTCATGAAAATAAGACCATCCAGGATTTTAAATTTCCTAAAAGAATTGGGATTATATTCAAAAATATAAGTTATTGAACAATAGTTTAAATCAAATCTATACATATATACATTTGTTTTCTACCAAACTATTGCTACGAATCCAAAACTTAGTCAAAATTAAATAACCCACTGAGGTTGTATGCCATAAAACAAAACAAACTCTCAAAATACAACTAAGAAAGGATAAAGAATTTCATAGTCAAACAAATTCATTGAAAAAAAACTATTAAGAATTATTTCAAAATGTTCACTTGATTTTCTTTTTTTTTATATATAATTTTGTTTTCTCAAATATTCTGTGATATTTTTACATTTTTTTTAATGTATATATCTGTGTGCTTGTCTCTCTCTTTCTCTCTGAAAGTACAACTTAGGTTGTGTGGTTTATTCTATTTGCGTATTTATTCCTTAGTTCTCATTTCTGTATTTTTATTAATTTAATTCTAATTATAAATAATAGCTAGTAAAAACAGTCAAAATTTAATTCTAATTATATTTTTGGGGTTGAATTTATAACTTTTATAATTTATAATTTATAGCTTTTCATTGTTCTTTTCAGTATTTATCTTATTTAAAATTAATAACTATTTAAGAAAAAATAATTAAATTTATTTAGTTAAATTTAATATTGTAATTCTAATAATATTTTAGTGAATGACTCAACCTATATCTACAATTGCAGATTGATTCAATTCTATTATCCGAAAGATTTTTCTTATCCTGGAATTTAATTATAGTTAACTTTTTAGTAGACATAGGTAGATTTAGATTTATAGATCTGCACACATTTGATTTTTGTAGGATATTTCATTCAATAATTGGTGTTATTAATTATAATTATTTGCTGATACTACTGACACAGAAATGTCGAAGTGGAAATTGAATACATATATATATATATATATATATATATATATATATAGTAAATGAAGAAAAACTCTAAACTTGCTTCATTACAATAATTTATTTCAACCGTATTAATACGGCATCTTCAGGTAATCACAAGAACATGACTCTTACTGAGAATTACATTCTTGTGATTACCTGAAGATGCCGTATTAATACGGTTGAAATAAATTATTGTAATGAAGCAAGTTTAGAGTTTTTCTTCATTTACTAAATATCTTGCTCTGTCCTTCTACTCACGGGTATTAGGTACATTGAGCTCTCCTTATGGTCTACCTGCATCAGCTTGGTTAAACCACACATGGAAAGACCCTAACTACGGAAAAAAAAAAAAAAAAAAAAAAAAATAATATATATATATATATATATATATATATATATATATATATATATGTTGCTTTTTATGATGTCTGATTGTATGTATTTATCTTTTATGCATGAAACACTACTGTGAGTGTTTTCCCTATCTCTCTTCATATATATATATATATATATATATATATATGAAGTTGTTGAGGTGACCTAAAGTTAGTATCAGCGAAGGAGTCAATCCCATTTTCATTAGCGCTAGACCAAGGAGATTGTTTTTTTGCATCTGAGGTGGAGCGCCACATCTACCATCAGCTCCTTACTTTACCGCACAGATACCTGTGCTACTCATACGCTGAGTTGGCGAGGGCTAGTATCGAACTAGGAACCTTGTGGTTTCTAGCCGAATGCTCTACGACTGAGCTAATTCAGCCCCCTTCTCTCTCTCTCTCTCTCTCTCTCTCTATATTTATATATATATATATATTTTTTTTTTTTTTTTTTTTTTTTTTCTTGCTCACTTTTATTTTTGTGGAAAGTCATTATAGAGGTTCCTGGTTGAGTTTACGTAAGAAAGCAAATGCTAAAAAAATAAAAGGGAAATAAATGAAAAGCTTAACATGAGATACAAAACAAAAGTCAAGATTTGTCGTATTTTAGAGAATTTTATCTTCTTTCTATAAACACAGCTGCATGTACGAAGCATCAGTGCATCTCTCTCTCTCTCCTTCTCACTCTCTCTCTCTTTTTCTCTCTCCTTCTCTCACTGTCTCTTTCTACTTGATGTTGTTTGCTGCTGCGTCTTTTCCAAAGATGCAAAAAAGATTTCTGCATCACCTTGTGTTATTCACTGCCATCTTTATCTGAAGATATCTATGGCTTAAAAGTCAGAGTGAGAAGGTCTCAAGTGAAACCTTCAAATGAGTGCAATGGGCCAAACTCCTAGACTTTCACTTTTTGGTAATTCATTTCCATCTTCCTCCTCCCCCTCCTCCTTTTCCTCCCCCTCCTCCTTTCAATTTCTGTCTTTTTCTCTCATCGCCTTCTTTTTATTTGGCTTGGGGGCGGGGAGGTCATGTTTATCTTCTTTTTTTTCTTCTTTAATGTTTTTTGACTCTCTTTCTCTTTTCTTACTACCAATTTCTTTCTTTGTCTTTCTGACTCTTCTCTCTCTCATCTCTCTCCCTCTCTTGTCATTCCCAAGTTTTTCTTTCTATTATTATCTTTCATCTTGTTTTCTTCATTAACTTTCTTTCTTTTTTCTTTCCTCCTCTCTTTATTTTTGGTCTGTCCTCCCTCCTTCCATCTTGCTTTCTTAATTTCTTTCTTTTACTTTCATCTTCTCTCTCATTTGTCTCCTTTTTTGTTCTTTTTTCTTTTTCTCTCTCCTTTCACCTTTCTTTTTCTTTTTTCTTTCTCTTAATTTCTTTTTTTTTTTGTCTTTCTCTTTTCATCTTTATTTTTCTTTCTCTTAATTTCTTTCTCTTTTTTGTCTTTCTTTCTCCTTGCATTGATATTGAATTTGTTTCTCACTGTGTGCCCCATACTTTCCTCCTAGTGCAAAATCAAGCTAAATAAGAACTAGTATCACTCTTTCTGTCTTGACCCTTCCTGTTTCTCATTTACAAACTTCCATTGCTGTCCCATCTACTCATCCCTTTTCTTCACTTTTATCTCTCACTCTCACTTATGACGATTTCTCAGTATCTTATTCTTAAAAAAATATTCTGTATGGAGGTGAGTGGTCTAATGGTTAGAATTGTAGGAAATGGATTCATTGACTCGAGTTCAGTTCCTGAACAAAGCTGTTTACCTTTCACATAGCACTAATACCTTTGGGAAAGGTATGAATCCAGTTCTCCCTACAGCTATGGGTAAATAGCAGGACAGACTGGTCTCTTTTTTTATGGAGGCATGTGGTGTAATGGTTAGAGACATAGGACAGGGACTTGTCAATGTGAGTTCAAATCCTGGACAAGGCTGTTTACTATTTTTTTAAAATAGGAAGTAAAGAATAAAATGAGTTATTTTTTCTTGTTAATGGATTTCTTTTAAGATTTATCTCCAAGATTTTTGCTCTTATTCATTAAGATAAAGCCAAACAATTAGAAATCAATAATACCAAGCACATATTTATTAAAATCAACTTTTTTTATATGAATATGCAAATTAGCCTTCCTGTTCACACTGTAAACTGCTCTTTTGTTGTATATATAAATACAATTGGATGTTATTAGTATGTAGATATGTCCAACATATCTAACTCCAGTTTCGACTGGGGTGTCTGGTTGCTTCGGCCCTGGACTGTACAAGTTAACATCATTGATCCCAGGGGGCCGTCCCCCCAGGCAACACCTGGCCCCTCATTTCAAAGGGGCAGGGCTGGGTTTATTGCCCGGTGCCTGAGGTGCCATGTTGACAGGATCAACAATTTTTTGCACCTGCCACCCATGAGACTCAGTTCGTGGGTGGTCCCACATTAATAGGGCATTGTGCCTAACTTGTACACATGGAGTACGTGGTAAATATCTAGTATATAGATAGGGTCAACAGTATTAATAATGTAAAACAATTTTATTCATAATTGAGGTTTGAATAAAAATAAAATGAAGGAGAATGTGACATAGATAACTTAGGGAATTGTGACTTGAGTAGTAACATAGTTTCGGTTACAGACAGACAAATACACAATCTCCATTATAATAAGATAATATGTAATTCTTTAACTTTGTATTTGTAAAATTTGTGATAGTTTTATTTCATTCTTTACTCCTCCTCCATCTTATTCTTTTTATGAAGCCCTAATTAGAGTATTGCAATACTTTTCAAGGATTTCTCTAATTATAAAACATCTTTAGTTGGATTTATTGGCTGAAAAGCATCCCAAGGGTATCTTTTATTTTGTTTTCTTCATTAACTTTCTTTCTTTCTCTTTTCTGCTCTCTTTATTTTTGGTCTTTTCCCCCCTCTCTTTATTCTTAGTCTCTCTTCCTCTCTTTATTTTTGGTCTTTTTCCCCCTCTCTTTTTCTTAGTCTTTTCTTCCTCTCTTTATTTTTAGTCTTTCCCCCCTCTCTTTATTTTTAGTCTTTCCCCCCTCTCTTTATTCTTAGTCTCTCTTCCTCTCTGGTCTTTCCTCCTCTCTTGATTTTCTATCAGGGTATCTGATGTTCTCTCTCATTTATTTTTTTCTCATTCTTTAATCTCTCTCTGTCTCCCTATTTATGTTGACTCCTTTCTCTCTTTCCTTTTTGATTTTACTTTCTCTCTCTCTCTCTCTCTCTCTCTCTCATGCCTTTCTTCTTTCTTTTCTTTTCTCTTTCCTGTCTCTTTTAGGTGTCCTGGGTATGATACTAAACTACTTCTGATGGTGAGGCTCTTGTTTTGTAGATTTCTTATTTCTTCTTAACTCCCCCTCCTCCTCTTTCCTCCTATTTCTTTTTCCTCTTCTCCCTCTTCTTTCTTTTTTCTTCTTACCTCCTCTCTTTCCTTTTTCCTCTTTTCTCCTCCTCCTCTTACTTTATCTTTCCTCCTCCTCTATATTTGTCAATCTTTTTCTCCCTCTCTTCTTTCCTTTCTTTGTTGATATTCTCTTTATTTTAAGTTTTTCTTTCTTTTTTCTTTCTTTCCTTTTTCTTCTTGTTTTTTCCTTTTTATTCTCCCTGTACTTCTTCATTAACTTACCTCTTATTTATTACTTCTTTTTTTCTTCCTTCCTTCCTTCCTCTTTCTCTTTATTCTCCCTTTTCTCTTGTTCTTTCTATTTCATTTCTTTTATTTCTCCCTTACTTTTAACACTCCTCTCAACTAACCTAAGAAGACAAAACTATACCATTAACTTTTGAAAATAAACAAAATCCAATGTCTGTTGCAGATCCTTCTCAATTGTAACAGATTTTAGGGTGTTTTTTCTATGCTAAGTGCTGAAATTTGTTTTCTCATTTTTTTTTTTTTTTTACCCTTTTTTATTTCCTAACTTATCCCAACCCAAAGATTTAGCTTTTCTTACTGACAACTCTTCACTTTCTTTAATTTACTATATCAAGAGATCCCTCCATTTCTCTAACTTTTAGACCGCTTATGTCACCAGGTTTTTTTTTTTTTGCTATACCAAGAGATCCCCATTTCTTTAACTTTTAGACGCTTATGTCACCAGGGTTTTTTTTTTTTGCTATACCAAGAGATCCCTCCATTTCTCTAACTTTTAGACCGCTTATGTCACCAGGGTTTTTTTTTTTTGCTATACCAAGAGATCCCTCCATTTCTTAACTTTTAGCACTTATGTCACCAGGGTTTTTTTTTTTGCTATACCAAGAGATCCTCCATTTCTCTAACTTTTAGACCACTTATGTTTTTTTTTTTTTTGCTATACCAAGAGATCCTCCATTTCTTTAACTTTAGACCGCTTATGTCAGGGTTTTTTTTTTTTTGCTTTACCAAGAGATCCTCCATTTCTCTACTTTTAGACCACTATGTCACCAGGGTTTTTTTTTTTGCTATCCAAGAGATCCCTCCATTTCTTTAACTTTTAGACCGCTTATGTCACCAGGGTTTTTTTTTTTTTTGCTATACCAAGAGATCCCTCCATTTCTCTAACTTTTAGACCACTATGTCACCAGGGTTTTTTTTTTTTTGCTATACCAAGAGATCCCTCCATTTCTTTAACTTTTAGACCGCTTATGTCACCAGGGTTTTTTTTTTTTTTTGCTATACCAAGAGATCCCTCCATTTCTCTAACTTTTAGACCACTTATGTCACCAGGGTTTTTTTTTTTGCTATACCAAGAGATCCCTCCATTTCTTTAACTTTTAGACCGCTTATGTCACCAGGGTTTTTTTTTTTTTGCTATACCAAGAGATCCCTCCATTTCTCTAACTTTTAGACCACTTATGTCACCAGGGTTTTTTTTTTTTGCTATACCAAGAGATCCCTCCATTTCTTTAACTTTTAGACCGCTTATGTCACCAGGGTTTTTTTTTTTGCTATACCAAGAGATCCCTCCATTTCTCTAACTTTTAGACCACTTATGTCACCAGGGTTTTTTTTTTTTTTTATACCAAGAGATCCCTCCATTTCTTTAACTTTTAGACCGCTTATGTCACCAGGGTTTTTTTTTTTTTGCTATACAAGAGATCCCTCCATTTCTCTAACTTTTAGACCACTTATGTCACCAGGGTTTTTTTTTTTTTGCTATACCAAGAGATCCCTCCATTTCTTAACTTTTAGACCGCTTATGTCACCAGGGTTTTTTTTTTTTGCCTATACCAAGAGATCCCTCCATTTCTTTAACTTTTAGACCGCTTATGTCACCAGGGTTTTTTTTTTTTGCTATACCAGAGATCCCTCCATTTCTTTAACTTTTAGACCGCTTATGTCACCAGGGTTTTTTTTTTTTTGCTATACCAAGAGATCCCTCCATTTCTTTAACTTTTAGACCGCTTATGTCACCAGGGTTGTTTTTTTTTGCTATGACACCGCTTACAAGAGATCCCTCCATTTCTCTAACTTTTAGACCGCTTATGTCACCAGGTTTGTTTTTTTTGCTATACCAAGAGATCCCTCCATTTCTCTAACTTTTAGACCGCTTATGTCACCAGGGTTTGTTTTTTTTTGCTATACCAAGAGATCCCTCCATTTCTTTAACTTTTAGACCGCTTATGTCACCAGGGTTTGTTTTTTTTGCTATACCAAGAGATCCCTCCATTTCTTTAACTTTTAGACCGCTTTATGTCACCAGGGTTTTTTTTTTGCTATACAGAGATCCCTCCATTTCTTTAACTTTTACCGCTTATGTCACCAGGGTTTTTTTTTTTAAAGAGATCCCTCCATTTCTTTAACTTTTAGACCGCTTATGTCAGGGTTTGTTTTTTTTGCTATACCAAGAGATCCCTCCATTTCTTTAACTTTTAGACCGCTTATGTCACCAGGGTTTTTTTTTTTGCTATACCAAGAGATCCCTCCATTTCTTTAACTTTTAGACCGCTTATATCACCAGAGTTTTTCTGTTACACCAACGAATCTATTTCTCTGAATTTTTAAAATGAGGCTTGATAATTTGGATTATTTGAAGTATTATCCTCATCTTTATTGTTACCTACTCAACATTTTAGCTGATGCTTAACACCTCCACCCCCAAAGAGGATGTCATTTCTGTTGAATAGTTTAAATAGATGTATAAATATTTTGGTATCAAACAATTTTAAAACATAAAAGAAGATATTAATTCATCATGATCAAGGCATTCTGACAGCACAGATTCCCTTGAATTTCTCTCACCATCAGTCCCTATCACCCATCACTTTTGATATGTCCTCTAGATGGCAACCAGTGTCTTTGTTTGTTGTTGTGGTTTAACACCTCCACCCCCAAAGTGGGTGTAATTTCAGTTGAATGGTTTAAATAAATGTATAAATATTTTGGTATCAAACAATTTTAAACCATAAAAGAAGATACATTTTCTCTGAATCTTTGAGATGAGGCTTGATGATTTGTATTATTTGAAGTATTGTCCTCATCTTTATTGCTGTCTGTACAATGTTTTGGCCAATGTGCCCTCAGGCCTTCTTCAGGTATTTCTTGCCGGACTCGGGAACCTTCTTGTCATAATCAGGAGCCTTCATAAAACTTGGGTTGAAAAAAGAATAAAGTTGGGTTCAAAGTTCCATGAAAGCTAATGATTACAACAAGAAGGTTTCCGAGTCTGACAAGAAATACTTAAAGAAGGCAGAAGGGCACATCAGCTGAAATGTTGTACAGATAACAATAAAGATGAGGAGAATAGTCCAAATTATCCAAATGATACCAAGGTATCTCTCCTTTTTTCTACATATCAGACTGCTTATGTCACCAGGGATTTTTCTACTCAACTCAAGCACTTCTTCTTGACATTGATGGGCTTTAGAATATGTATCCTTTACAGAGTTGTAAGACCTCTCTCAGAAGAAGTGTCCTCAATAAGATACTAAACTGCATCTGAGGGAGAGGCTCCAGTTATCAAGCACTGGGGAGTGTGGAGTCATCTCTTCATTGCCATTACTCCCAGGTCCACTTTGACCCAGGGTGGTAGTATCTGTTAAGGTCCTGTCTATAGGTCAAATAGATCTTTTTGAAAATTGTTAGTATTAGAGATAGGAACAATTGAAATTCTATAAGTGTATGGAAAGTATGTTAGGGAAATTAACATTTCATTCATTGTTTATTTCTGTCTTGGTAAATATAGCTTCAGTCTCGATACTTTTTGAAAACGCCTTGTATTTTGAAGAGTATTAACATTTCATTCATTATTCATTTCTGTCTTGATTAATACAGTTTCAGATGTTTTATGTTTTGAACCTAAATTGTATTTATTCAATAAATCCGGGCAATGATATCAAGTTAGATTTATTATAAATATTTGTTTTCTTTTTAACTACAAAGATGAATGTATTGGATTAAATTTAAGTTTAACTTTTCAATTTATCTAATTTCATTTTCTCTTGTTTTCAGGTAAGTGAACCTTGATTTTTGGACGTGTCCTTTATTTTTTGATTGAAACAAGAATGCTTCTGCAAAAAGAAAACACAAAGAGAGATAAGAAAAAGTTATGAGGTAAGTTACAAGTTACCAACAGCCATTACTCCCAGGTCCCCTTTGACCCAGGATGGTAGTACCTGTTATGTTCCTGTCTGTAGTTCAAATAGATCTGTTTGAACATTATAAGTATTAGAGATAAGGAATAATTGAAATTCTATAAGTGTATGGAAACTGTATTAGGGAAATTAATGTTTCATTCATTGTTCATTTCTGTCTTGGTGAATACAGCTTCAGTCTTGATACTTTTTAAACATACCTCATATACTGTATATGGATTATATTGCCTTCTCCTTTTTGTTTTTGCTTTCCTTATTGATACTGAAAATTTATAAAAATGAAAATAGAAGAAATAGACTCCTATGGTGTTTAGTGAAATAATTCATGAGTAACTAAAGCAGAGAGAAAGATAGGTGGTAAGGTTCAAGGACAATGGCAAAATGTATATGCAACTTTGAGAATAAGCTAGATGGAAGCTGCACAAGAATGCTGCATGCAGTCTTGAACAAGTTGTGGAAGCAGCACCCCACGAGGGGGCAGCTGTATGGTCACTTGCCCCCCATCTCACAAACTATCCAAGTGAGACAGACAAGACATGCAGGACACTGCTGGAGAAGCAAGGACGAGCTCTTAAGCAACATTCTCCTGTGGAAGCCAACACATGGAAATGCAGGTGTGGGGCGCCCAGCAAGGACCTACATTGACCAAATATGCGAGAATGCTGGTTGCTCCGCACAGGACTTCCTGGGTGCAATAAATGATAGGGAAGGTTGGCAAGAGATTGTCATGGATATCCATGCTAATTGCACGACATGATGATGATGATATGCAACTAGAATATGTTAAATGTACACAGTATATATATATATATACAATATAGCGTTAGGTTAGTGAGAGTTCAATGTTTAGGTCAGATAAAAGGCTACTGGTAATTAGTGAAGCCAGGTTAGTAGGTAATGTTAGAGTTTGTGTAGAGTTTATTTTGCAAGAGTTATTCCTGCTGAAGAATGGTCTTGGATAACTATTCTTATAGTAAAGAAAGTTCTTTTAGCCTTTAATATGAAGGTTGATATGGAGCAGTCTTGGATGTGTGATAATGGTGCTAGTCAAGCCTACTAGCCTTGTGTGGTCAGTAGGCAGAGAATTTAGCTGTCACGGGTGTATCATATTCTACTGCCCCTTGTCCCTAGTGAGGAGCTAAAGGAGAAAGTGTGTAGGTGGAAGGTTGGACCCACCTTTGTTTAGCAGGGGTGTTAGGAGTAAAAGAGCATGAGGAAGGTTGTATGCTTCCTTTTATAGGTTTGCCCATGTGACCCTAAGGGACTGCTGCTGGCTAGTGATGCTGGAAGTTTGTCCCCTAAAGGCTGCTGCTGCTAGCCGGTAAAGCTGGATAGCTTGTCCTCTAACAAATTTCATTGCAGAGTTGCGATGGTCAAATTTTAACAGCGAGTGAAGAAACAATTCTAAATACTATGTTTCTTTTCCAGGGAATGGCATTTCTATAAAATAAAAAAAGAGATAAAACATAGGATTTTACGCTGTTTCTACACCTGCTGTTAAAATTTGAGATCATTTAAGTGAAAATTGGTTAAACTCTGCTTAAGAAATTGACCTTGTTTTACATCCTGTTTGTGTAGAGGGGTTGATCAATACATATAATCAAATACATAGTTTTCATATAAGCTAATTAGAATCTTTATAATTATTTATTGTATATAGTTAATAATTTGCATATTTGAGTATTTGAATATTCTTTCTATTGTATATGTAGAATAATCATACTAAGTCCAATTACCGTCAAATTGACAAGACAGCAAGCAATCGTAACTCAATACGATTCTGGTTTGCTGCAAAGACTACTGCAAATGCAGGATATTTATGAAGCCTCAGAGGATCATACAAACCAAGCAACCAATCAGGACTCAGGGAATGGAATCACCCATATGCATGAGTGGCCTATTCTGAATTCCCATAAGTACCAGTTGTCTTTGACCAGTCACATTGTTCAAACCAATAGTAGACT
>CM042161.1:62008673-62138673 GCA_023376005.1 Doryteuthis pealeii | reverse complement strand
TCCCCATCTGGAATCTATGAAGGTGCCCCTCTTTACTACATGTCAATTTTAATAAAGTAATATTCATAGAAAATGCATGAAAACTGCTCTTCTGGGAGCCCACAAGCAGGCTTGAGCTCCCCAGTAAGAGGGGTGGATTACAAGCTGTATTTATGATGAAAATAATTTGCATGTGTTTTACAAGCAGAGCTGGTGCTAGGGTCCCCCCTACAGAATCTATGAAGGTGCCCCCTCTTTACTACATGTCAATTTTAATAAAGTAGAAAATACAGGAAAATTGCCTTTCAGGGGGCCCCCAAGCAGGCTTGCCCTCCCTGTTTGTGGGGTGGGGGGTGAGGGATTACAAGGAGTTGTTATGATGAAAATAATTTGCATGTGTCTTACAAGCAGAGCTGGTGCTAGGGTTTCATGCAGAAGCTATGAAGACGCCCCCTCTTTACTACATGTCAATATTCATAAAGTAGTATTCATAGAAAATACATGAAAACCACCCTTCCAGGGGCCCCAAAGCAGGCTTGCCCTCCCCATTTGGGGGGTCGGGGGATTACAAGCTGTTGTTATGATGAAAATAATTATCATTTTAGTATTATCATAAAATGGCTTATTTTTGTGATTTTTTTTTTGCGAGGGGGGGGTTCCATTTCAGTTTGCCTCACCTGGGGGAAAACCTAACAAAAATGTCCCCTTCTACCTCATTTACTTATTAGAGAAATGGGGCAAAGTAAAATGAAATCCTTACTGCTTGGATCAATAAGGGGAAGAAAAAAACAAACACATACAAAGCGAATGAAAAAGCTTTGAAAGACATTGAGAAATTTTCTTTTTACTGTCATATTTATTATATCTCAATATACTCATCGACTGTATCAGATAGATATGAATACATTGAGATGGATAGATAGATAGATAGATATTGAGATAGATAGATATTGAGATATGAATACATTGAAATAGATAGATAGATAGATAGATAGATATGAATACATTGAAATAGATAGATAGATAGATATGAATACATTGAAATAGATATAGATAGATATAGATAGATATGAATACATTGAAATAGATATAGATAGATATAGATAGATATGAATACCTGGATATATGAATACATTGAGATAGATAGATAGATATGAACAACCTGAGATAGATAGAAAGATAGATAGATTTAATATGTTACCTGCATTTCTCATAATTCCATTTTATCTTGAAGTCATATAACTGTGTATGTATATTATAGATGTATATTATAGAATTCTTTTATTATTATTTTCCCTTTTTCTTCAATTACAATCCCAACCCCACAAAGCATGACCCCCCTCCCCCAATGACTAAAAACAAAAAAATAAGGATAGAAAAAAAAGTGGTCAGTCATGTCAATGAAAGTTACCAAAAAAAAAAAAAATGCAGAAAGGTTTTAAAAAAAAAAAAATGATAAAACAAATGTTATCTTCAAAAGAAAAACAATTAACCTTTTTTTTTGTTAAGTCTTTTTATTTTATCATTCCTTTCCACATTGTTTTTTTTATTTATCTTTATTTATTTTATTATTTTCTTTTTGATTTTCAATATTTACTTATTATTTTTCCTTACCTCTAATCTTCTGGAGATGAAACACTTTAAAGATATGATGCATTATATACATACATTTATATATATATATATAAGGGACAAACCCTCCTGGCTCCTAGGAAATCAACCTGATTTGATGAAGAACTTTGTGCAAAATGACATGAAAGAGGGTGGGTTAGACGATTCCAAAGGAACACCTTCTTAACCTCCTTCCTCTTTGACTGTCAGGAATTCTAAAGGATTTATAGCTCTAAAGATACTTCGGAAATATACCACTGATTCAGAAAAATGACATAAAAATAAAACACATGCTTTTTACATACTTGTGAGAATTTGGGATCCCGGACACGACTAGTTCATTGCCCTCTTCCCCTGACCCGTCGGAGTGATTCAACCAACTTTTTGGAGATTTTATTCGTATTGTTTTCTGTTGGGCACCAATGGAGATTGCTAAAACAAAAATAAAGCTCAAAGAAAGTGACAGTTTGTGGGGATGGGAGGAGAAAGATTTTTTTTAAAAACGAGATGTATATACAACACACACACACACATATATATATATATATATATATATATATCATTCATTATTGTGTCACAATATCTGAGATTATTCAACTGAGAGATTTTTTTTTTTCTGACTCTGTCTCCTCCTGTCAATAGAACAGATGAAAAAAAGATTGGATTAGTGGATCTCAAAAGACCAAAGAATCTTCTTTTTTTTTTTTTTTTTTTATCTTGGTGTCGGTCTGGTGGTTAGGATGGGGAGAAAAAAATTATACGAGTAACTTAGAACTAAAGTCGATTGGGATATTTCTTTATTAGAAAATAATGAAAGTAGAACTGTTATTTTTTATTGTCAAGCAAGTAGAGATGTAATAAAACCTCCAAATGTACATTTATACTTATATAATTTAATATTTATTTTTATTTACCTGTATTGACCTTCTTTCTGTGCTGTGTAATTTACCAATAGCTGGGAGGGTTTGGCACCTTTCCCAAAAGTATTTGATCTTCCCAACCCTATTGCCCTTATGGCAAGCCCCAACCCTTTTTATCATATGGGTACTAGAAGGCAGTGGCTGAGGGTCTATATGTCCTGGGAATGATGTTAAACTCTATCTGATGGTGAGGTTCCAGTTCAGGAGGTTTGGGGAATGTGGAGCACCCCATTATCACCATTTCTCCCTGGTCCACTCTGACGCGGAGTGGTAGTACCTGTTAGGGTCCCATCTATGGGTTGAATAGAAAAACATGAGTTTATAAACAAAATTTGATTATCCGTTAGGAATGGATTTATTTCAAAATGTTTCGGCATTAAATGACCCACTGAGGTTGATATGCCACAAAAAACAAACCAAACCAATTATGGTTATGTGAAAAGGAAACAGCCTTATCTAGCATTTGAACTCACGTCACCATGTCCATTTCCTATGATGATAACCATTACAAAATATAAAAGATGTACTGAATTAATAACACCTGCTTTGGCATAATAGTCACCCATCGAAGGTTTATCGTTGCTTAACTTTGACAATTTAGCAACTGCTTTCAGCAGAATTGCTAACATGCTGGACTGTACATAATTCATAAGCTGCCTATGAATTATGTAACACTTTTTATTGTTTTTAATAAGTAATATGGATGGCTGCAACCAAATTTCTGGGTACATACACAAACTTTTATGAAAAACTTAAAATTGAGATATGAAGAAAAATGCTTGAATTATGAACGGTAGATTTTTTTTTTCACCAATGCCTTTGTACAGTTAGAAAATATTGGAGAAAAAAGTGAATTTATTATATCTTGGTATACAGTGTATATGTATGTATATATATATATTCGTTAGGAGGTTGATTTAGAAGGCTATCACAATGCAGGTGTAAAGAAAAAATAATAATACGGTAACTGATGTTGTGTGTTAACCTGTATTTAATTCTTGAATTTTTGAATATCTCTTTTTCAAAAGATCACTGGAACTGAAGCAGTCTAAGGAGATTTCTTTTTAAAAAGAAATTTCCTAACTAGACTGCTTCAGTTCCAGTGATCTTTTGAAAAAGAGATATCTCGAAAATTCAAGAATTAAATATATAATGGGAGAGATTATGTATATATATGGGTGAGTACAAACTCGAGTCATGTTATTACGTTCACTTTGGGACTAATACTCTCAGGAAAGTTATGAATACCCACATTTCTCCAGGTCTGATTTAAAAAGTAATACTACTGTTTTTCTACAAGGATGGCTTGGGAATTAGATAACCCAAGAAGGTTGATACACCATTAAAAACAAAACAAAAAAAAACAACTAAATTATTATATATAGATAGATAGAAAGAAACTAGTTCAATTTTCTTAGTCGTCACAAAGAATACTTAAAAGTGCTCAGTATCCTGAGGAAAGAGCCAAAACAGTTTGTTTTTCACTGAACAGTCTGTTCAGTGATACACATCTTTTAGCTAGATTTTTAAAAATTTTCTAATATATATGTGAGGAAGTTTTAATCTGGCCTGGTGGTAGTGAATCTGTGTATATATATATATATATATATATATAATGTAAAGGGAATGACATACCGGTAAAAATATTTTGTTGGTCTCAATATTTGGTCGGTATAAGTATTACTCGGATAAGTCAGTGTTATAACAAATATAAAGTAAATAGAGCGGATTTATTATTATATGATTATTTCTGTACACACTATATATATATATATATATATATATATATACACACACACACACATTTGTCATTAATTGTTTTATTTTTGTAGTTTTCTCTGGATATACTTATACACCAACTGCCCTTTATATATGGACTAGAAGCAACTATCCAGCATCACTTGGGTAGAGGGGAGGAACTTTGGCATATTGATTTCTTTACGTTTTAGATTTACAATTGCTGGACATTTTTAAGTAGAATTTTTATGCAATTTTTAATTTCTAAATATCAGTGAAAAACATCTTTTAGTTAGATTTTTTTTTAATTTTCTTATATATATGTGAGGAAGTTTTTATTTTTTAAAGTTGTGGGGATATATATATAATAATCTTGATTGGGCCCATAAGCGTAAGTTGGAAAAATATGAAGACCTACATGAACAATGTGTCAGAAACGGATGGATAACAAATGTATTTCCGATCAAAGTCGGATGCCGGGATTTATTACCAACTCAACCTTGGCATTTTTGTCTAAACCTGGACTTTCTCCACCAGACAAGAGGAAATACATAAAAAAGATCCAGGAGAAAACTCTAACTGCATCAGCGTGGATATGGCAGTCCTATATTGTGACATCAAACCAACAAAGTCTGGTGGTATAGTGAGATACTGCTGGGGCGCACTGGGTTAGTGGTAATGATGCTTCAGCCTTGAAACCATGCCTGAACTCAGTCATCATCTGATGAAGGCTTTGTTGATTGCAATGTTACTGTGTAAATAGCAGTCATTGTATGAAGATTATTAATATAATAGAGAATGAATATGAAAAATGTTTGCATATAAAAGTGCTCAATTAGCAGATCAGATTTAAAATCTCAAATAAAATATTATGGTACTAATTTACTGTTACTAAAATTTCATGTAATTTATTATTTAACCGTCCGCAGATTGCATAATATGCATGAAACTATAGTAACAGTAGATTAGTACCATAATATATATATATATATATATATATATATATATACACACACACACATATGTGTGTCTTGAGTGTGGACTCCTGGTTGACACACACATACACATGCATACACACTATAATTTTAAGTTGTAATTGTCCAGATTTTAAGTCTCTGTTTAGTGAAAGATCATAACATATTAAAAAAAAATTAGGGTTAAAATTCTTGATGTGATATAATTCTTTGTTTGGGCTCTTTGTGATTTTAAGGCCACTACTGGTCAACACATCGGCATGATATTACTTGGACTTGATGATTAATGCCTCTTATGAAGATGTCAGAAATGTCCAGTATCCTTCTCAGAATTTAGAGTTCATTTCACAATCAATAATCATTGTCGAGTATATAATTAGATCAATGAATTCAATCTTTAGAAACAAAGATGATTTTTAGATATTATTTTTACTCTTTTAGTTTGTTGTATCTTCTGTACACAGAAACTTGATATTCTTGTCTGATTTTCTATGTATATATACCTTACCACCACCATGCTCCCTTTCTCGATCATTTTAATAACCCAGGTTATCTCAGTCGGTAGAGCGTTCGGCTAGAAACCACAAGGTTCCTAGTTTGATACCGGCTTTTGCCAACTCAGGATAAGAGTAGCACAGGGATCTGTGCAGTAAAGTAAGGAACTTATGGTAGGTTTGGCGCTCCACCAGAGACGCTAAAACAATCTCCTTGGTCTAGCGCTAGTGAAAAGGGGATAGACTCCTTCGCTGTCTGGCTGATACCGACTTTAAGCCACCCCAACGTCTTTACTCTTAATTATAATTAGAATAAATTTTAGATATGAATTTTTATCACACACCATCATTCTGTTTACTAGTACAAAATAAAAAACACACTCCGGGCGATGTAAAATAAATTTTTGAAACATATTGCCTGAGGGATGGGAGTAAAAAATTAATGTCAGCGAGTTTGTACCCTAAGTAAGTAAAATAATCAAATTCATTAAAGGATTAAAAAATAAAACAATTTGAAATGTAAACTTTAAATATGTATTAAAATAAAACAAACTATATATAGATATATAATACCAGTCATGCATTTATTAAAACTTGTTTTAAAAAACAATGAGGACAGTCTAATGCTGCATGTTCAAATTTTGAGTGTATTTATTCTATGTTATGACGATTTTGGGTAATGTGACATAAGTAGTGACGTAATTTTTGTTACAGACAAAAACCGGAAGCGAATATCCATTATTATAATAGATTTACCATGTGAGGAGAAAGGAAATAAGGTTTAATCCCAAATTATTTCACATATTCCTGCCATGCTCAATTTGTTCAAGTTAGTGTTTCAAAGAATGGTTCCTTACCATATTTGAAAGACTGACATTTCAAGAAAGATCAAGAGACTAGGTCTTGATGGGTCTGGAGAAAGAAGAATATAACAAAGTACGGTTCCTTAACAGTATCTGCTGTTAATAAGTGGTTACCCATCAGACTGATGAGCAGACTCATTACTGCTTAACTTGCTATCAATTAAGCTTTGCTTGGTCTGGGAAATAGATTTCAGATTGCCATACCTCCTGTAAGTTGTCACCCATCTAAGTACTGAATAGGCTGGTTGTTGCTTAACTTTCTATTTAGTAAGCTTCATTTAGTCTGGCCTTGAGGCTTCAGTTAATCGCATTTGTTGTACATGTATGTTTACAATCTTTGTCTAGATGCTTATTTAAAGTTTTTCTTTTGCACAGTTATAGGATATCAAGTATTCCTATCAAATACACAATTTTATGGCTTTATTTCTATCTAATAATAATAATGATAATAATAATTTGATGGCACACAGTTATACAGTTTAAACACTGACATTTTAAGAAAGGTCAAGAGACAAGGTCTTGAAGGGGTTGGAGAAAGAAAGATTGAGAGAGGGAGAAGAATATAACAATCTAAGAAAAAGATTATATTTTATCTTCTTAATTTTCATAATTAAAGAGGGACAGGAATCTAGATTTTTGAGCCAATCTGTGACCATGCCTTCACAAATTGCAGAATAAAAATAGCCTGAGAATGATATACTAAAAAATCTTATTATAATGGAGATTGTATGTTTTTCTGTCTGTAACCGAAACTATATTACTATACAAATCACAATTCCCTTTGTTATCTGCATCCCATTCTCCATGATATTATTTTTATTTAAACCTCAATTATTAATAAAATTGTTTTACATCATTAAGACTGTTGACCATATCTACATACAAAAAAAATGCAGTTGTATTTATATATACAACAAAACAGCGGTTTACAGTGTGAATGGGAAGGCTAATTTGCATATTGATCTTTAAAAAATTGATTTTAATAAATATGTGCTTAATATTATTGATTTCTAATTGTTTAGTTTTATCTTATTGAATAGGAGTAAAATTCTCTTCAATAAATCTTAAAAGAAATCCCTTAACAAAAAGAAATAACTGTAATATTATTCTTTACTTTCTATTTTAACTAAATAGTTAAATTAGGAATAGGAGTAATTGAAAATGATGAAGAGTTAGTTTCAAAGTTGTTCTATTTTTCAATCTTACCCCCTCTGTTCCAAATCATGTTATCTGCATTTTTATTCAGTTACATTGGCCTTTCTAATTTAATATGATATTTTATTATATTAAAACTTAAATACTTGCACCCGGAGGGTGCATATATTTGATAGTAGGAAATAATTTATACGTGAGCTGAGATGCTGAGAGGTAAGTGTCCTGTGTCACTGACGCAGAAAAATCATATCCATGCATCCCAGTGTTTTTTCTTCTTTCCCACCATTTCCAGCTAACTGTAAATACATTTCAATATTTTTTTTGGAAGCGAATTACACTGTATGGGGTACAAGGTTGAGGGTTAAACACTTTAGATGTTTATAGATAAAAACTCAATCTATTAAGGAACTTCAGTTGGGACCCATCAAATTTCCTCGGGACTCATTCAAATCAAATACATGCGTCCCAGGATGCACTAAATTAAAAAGCTATCAGCATCACTGCATGTGTATGTATATGTATTGTATTTCTTTGATATATTTGTTAATGTAGTGGTTATTGCCCTTAGTTTCCAATTGATGTCACCAAATGCTGGCTTCTATAAAATGTTACCAGCCATATTGAAAAGTTAGTTAAGTTCTTGATATGGAAATGTAATGACATGCAGAGAATTAACAGTTGGTAGCAGAGCGTAGTTAATCTACAACAAAATTAAGTGAATTTCACATAGCGCTAATACCTTGGGAATGGTAAGCATCCAAAATCTTTCCCTCCAGCTATGGGTAAATAATTGATCAGACTGGGCTCAAAACCTCTGAATTCAAACTCCGCTTAAGAAATTGACATAGTGGCACATCCTGTTCTTGCAGAGAATTTTGTAAATATATATATTTACCAAACCGTCCGCATGAGCAGGATGTGACACAAGGTCAATTTCTTAAGTGGAGTTCAACAGGTTTGAATTCAGTTTTCCTTCTCCTAGACCGGTTTCCTAACCAAGGTTAAAGAGCCCAGTCTGCCCTACTATTTATCTATAGCTGGAGGGAGAGTAGGATTCATACCTTTACCAAGGGTATTAGCGCTAAATAAAATGTAATTACCATATCCAGAATTTGAACTCAGGGTGACAAGTCCATTTCCCATGACTTTAACCATTACACCATGCACTTCCATTAATTTTGTTTTGTAAATATAAGTATGCAAGGATTTTTTGTTAACCCATCAGGCATGAATAGAACAAAATGTCTTCGGCATAAAATAACCCAACAAGGATTGACATGCCATAAAATTCAATAAACCAAACTAAACCTGACCAAGTAATGGCATTTATACTTCTTTCACATGTAAACCTTCCTGAGAAGGATGCACACTTGGTGATGATGGCATTGAGAGAATTGACTTTCAAAGATGTAAACAAATTTTTGGCCATTCAGTTACTCCTTTAAATATTGATAGATGTACCCCTCAGCCTGAGATGAAAATGGAAAAACAGGACTCTCTTTATACAAATAGATATAGATATGGACATGGTTGACTATATACTCGTACCACCCAGCACAGTCATGCTTCAACCTGACAACTTCATATATATATATATATATATATATATATATATATATTCATCTGTTGTTTACAGACAGATTCTAAAAACATGCATCTACATAAGTATGTACCAATTAATTGTTCACCTTTTACTGACAGTTGCCGACAGCCGAGAGTGTAAAGAGCTTGACAGACAGGTGTCGCTCCCAGCTAAAAGTAGCTGTTAAAGTCGAGCCACACAGGTGAGACTTAAACATCGAAACACTGTGTCTTTGAATGATAATAATATATATACACACACACACACACACACACACACACACACACACACACACACACACACACACACACACATGAACCTCTCCGCATGAGCAGGACATGACAAAAGGTCAATTTAAGAGGAGCTTAACAGGTTTGAATTAAGTATTTTCCTAATCCTAGACTGGTTACCTAGCCAAGTTAAGGAGCCCAGTCTGCCCTACTATTTACCCATAGCTGGAGAGAAAGTAGTTGGATGCATATCTTTTCCAAGGCTATTAGCACTGTGAAATGTGAACAGCCTTGTCCAGGATTTGAACTCTGGTTGGCAAGCCATTTCCTATGACTCTAACCATTACACCATGCACCTCCAACCCTGATAACTTCATATACAGTTATTGGTCACAAATGAAATCCTGTGGATCACAGGGGGGGCAGATTTTAAGATGTGTCATATGTGACTCAAATTTTTATTGGCCACATTAATCCCTTCATGCACATGAGAACAGTGATCAGTCACTGGAAAGAAATATAGTAGAAAATGTTGTACTTGTTTGTAAGTTGTACTAATAGTACAAATTTGGAACTTCGAACCAAACCCCTAATTTAATCTATTGGGTAGCTTTTAAGGGCCGGTTTAGGAAGCGCGTGGTGTAATGGTTAAAGTCATGGGAAATGGACTCGTCGCCCCGAGTTCAAATACTGGACGTGGTAATCATTTCATTTAGCGCTAATACCCTTGGGAAAGGTATGAATTCTGCTCTCCCTCCAGCTATGGATAAATAGTAGGGCAGACTGGACTCTTTAACCTTGGTTAGGCAACCAGTCTAGGAGAAGGAAAACTCTGAATTCAAACCTGTTGAACTCTGCTTAAGAAATTGACCTTGTGTCACATCCTACTCG
This sequence comes from Doryteuthis pealeii, assembly GCA_023376005.1. Lineage (NCBI taxonomy): Eukaryota > Metazoa > Mollusca > Cephalopoda > Myopsida > Loliginidae > Doryteuthis > Doryteuthis pealeii. Next base: position 62,128,237 of record CM042161.1, on the reverse strand, counting down.
TGTGGGGGGTTGGTAAATATATATAAGGGCCGGTTTAGCTCAGTCGGTAGAGCATTCGGCTAGGAATCGCAAGGTTCCTGATTCGACACCAGTCCTTGCCAACTCAGTGTATGAGTAGCACAGGGATCTGTGCGGTAAAATGAGGAGCTATGGTATGTGTGGTGCTCCACCTCAGACGCTAAAATAATATCCTTGGTATCGCACTAGTGAAAAGAGGATAGACTCCCTTGCTCTCTGGCTGATACCAACATTAGGCCGCCCCAACGACTTTACTTTATTCTCATTCTATTAACCATAACCAGATACAAGTATTAAGCTATGTTAAGTATTCTATATTATTTTTGCCTGTAGTCAGAATTGAACTTGCAATCTCCAGATGATTATCATTTTGAACTGTATTAACTCAACTCTTATATCCGTTGTGCTATTAATGTTCCCAAGATTGACAGGTGTGGTAGTACTCATTAGGGTCCCATTTATGGGGCTAAATAGAAAAAATAAGTTTTAAAAAAAAATTTGTTTGAAAAAAGAAATTTAAATACCATCAAAAATGAATAAAACAAAACTTCTTTGGCATAAAATAACCCAACAAGGGTTGACATACTTCAAAATCCAACCAACCAGCCATCCAAGGTAGACAAGAAACATCTGAAGAAGGCCAGAGGGCACATTGGTAGAAACATTGTGAATATAACAATAAAGGTGAGGACGATAGTCTGAAAAACCTAAATAATTCAAATTATCAAGTCTCATCTCAAAAATATAACAAGAATACCCGGAGAAGGCCAGAGGGAACATTGGCCAATATTTTGTGTATATATCAATAAAGATGAGGACAACCACATGAAACATCTAAATAATACAAATTATCAACCCTCATTACCAAAATTCAGATAAATAAAGTCCAAATGTAAATAAAGTAAAGGTGAGAAGAAGATTCATGACTTACTGGATATAGTATATGTCAATATTAAGATTAAGAAAAATCTAGATTACTATTTCGATGAATTTTTGAGATGAGGCTTGATAATTTGTATTATTTTGACTATTATCCTCATCTTAATTGTTATCAGTACAATGTTTTGGCCGATGTGCCCTTCGACCTTCTTCAGGTATTTCTTGTAGGACTTGGGAACCTTCTCAGACTCAGGAACCTTCTTGTCATAATCGGGAGCCATCACGGAACTTTGAACCTAACCCTTTGTTCAGTCCTCAGGGGTATCCTGTTCTCATTCCGCTAACCATAGCTGGGATACAGGTGTTAAGCTGTGTTAATTATTATTCTATGTTACTATTGCCCCTGACCAGAATTGAACCTGCAGTCTAGAGATAACTGTCACTTAGAACTGTCAACCTAACTCCTTTATCCACTAGGCTGTGTGTCCACTTGTAATCTAGATTACTATTGTGGCAATCAACGCGAGGGAAAACCAGTAGTTCACTTACACATACTACTTCAGAAAAGATGAAAGAGGAAGATGCACATTTTGGAACTCAACAGTCCGAGATCAAATCTTGGATCAGGCTGTTTGTTTTGTCTTCATGTCTTACAAAAGGCATGAATTCATCTGTTCTTGTCTCATCTATAGGCAAATAGTAAGGGCAGACTGGGTTTTCATTTATTCATTTGTATTTTACTTGTATATATGATTATACATACATATGTGTATATAATAAATGGAATAAATCCGACAGTACGATGAAAAGAAATAGAAAAACAAATATTAAATAAATATTTATTTTATATTTGTTTTTCTATTTCTTTCATCATATGTGTATCTCTCTCTCTCTCTCTCTCTCTATATATTATATATATATATATATATATATATATATATAATCCAAAAGTCCAGAGAAGAAATCTTCCTTACGACATAGGTTTTTTTTTAAAACAACTTGTCGCAGTTTGAGAGCTCAATGTGTGCTCTAAATAACAAAAGACTTAGAGATCTTGCATTATAGACTATTTCAGGGAGCTTAGTCTAAGCTCCCTGAAATAGTCTATAATGCAAGATCTCTAAGTCTTTTGTTATTTATTTAAATATATATATATAAATATATATATATAATCAATGGTAATATTATGGTTTTACACTCACAACTTGAAGTTTAATGGTAATCTAATCATCAGATGAGATCAATGGTTGAGATGTTAAAAACCAGTAATTTTTTAGCATTTATATGAAGCGTTTTCAGGTGATGGGAAATATAAAGCTAAAAATTTTTTTTTTAAACTGTGGCTTGTTTAACGTTTATGTGACGTGGATCATGTTCACGTGATATGACGTTAAATTTGTATTTAAAAAACATTATAATCAAACAAACTGGTTTTTAACATCTCAACCATTGATCTCATATGATGATTGGATTACCATGAAACTTAAGTTATGAGTGTAAAACCATAATATTACCATTGATTATAAATCTGCTCTGCTTTATTAGCATTGAGCACCTTTCCATGCAAATACTTTTCTCATTTTTTCATTCACTATTCATTATATATTATATATACTAGCAAATATATGCACCCTCCGGGTGCAAGTATTTAGTTTTAATGTAATGAAATATCGTATTAAATTAGAAAGTCTAATAAGAAGGCAGATAAAAAGATATGTAACAGAGTGGGGGTATAATAGAAAAATAGAAATGAAACTTACTCTTCCATCACTCCCGTCTTTCATTGATGAATTTTACGTATTTAACAATTTAGTTAAATTAGGAAATAAAGAATAAAATGACAGTTATTTTTTCTTGTTAATGGATTTCATTTAAGATTCATTGAAGAGATTTTTGCTTATATTCATTAAAATAAAACCAAACAATTAGAAATCAATAATACTAAGCACACATTTAATAAAATCACATTTTTAATATCAATATGCAAATTAGCCTTCCCATTCACACTGCAAACGCTATTTTTTGTATATATAAATACAATTGCATGTTATTTGTATGTAGATATGGACAACACTAATAAAAAGGTGAAGCAATTTTATTAATAATTCAGGTTTAAATATAAATAAAATCATGGAGAATGTGATGTAAATATCTATATTAATTGTGACTCGATTAGTAATATAGTTTCGGTTACAGACATAAAAACACACAATCTCCATTATAATAAGATATATATATATATATATATATATATATATATATATATATGGTGAAGCCTTTTTCTTTGTCTTAATGCCTTTGAGAAAGGCATGAATCCATCTGTTCTGCCCCCAGCTAAGGGTAAATAGTAGGAGTAGACTGGGATTATTTAGACAATCAATCTAGGAGAAAGAATACCAAATTCAAAGTAGCCTTATTCTGCCTAAAAATTGACCTTGTGTCACACCCTGTCCATAGAGGAGGGGCTGGGTAAATAAATACTTCAAGAGAGACACTGGTCTGTATTCTCAGTTGGGGAAATAATAGCAATGCTACTGAATAGTAAAAGCTAGAGAGGATCTGTCAAATTGCCTCGGACTGGTGTCTGGTATATATGGCTCACCTCAGGTGATGAGACTAAATTTGTCATTGAACAGGAACAGCCATCTTATCTGCACGGATGAGCTTCTCAATATTGTTACCCAAGAGAGTTATATATAAAAAAATGTCAGTAAGTGATAAGGATATGCTGTTTTGGCATCATGATTGAGAGAGGGTTAATAGCTGATATAACTCAGGAAGTTAAGAGTTTAAGAGTAAGGTTTTCGGTTATTGCTTGCCAGAACTTCTTCATTGTCAATAAAGTAAAAAAAGTCTGTTTTATCTTTTTCAATAGGGGATCATTTTATTGTTCTAAAACTGAAAAGTATATATATATATATATATATATATATAAGTAATTGGTAATTTGCTTGAACATTGTTAAGTATGTTATAATATATTAATGATTTGAAGGCAATTACAATGCGTATAAAAAATAAAAACAAAAAGATGTTATTTTTTGTCTTATCGATTTCAAAGTAGAAACTTCATCTTCAGAGGTGTATATCAGAAAGATATATTTCTGATATACACCTATATAATATATATATGATAATCCAAATGACTGGTAAGTAAGGGAGGATTCTATTTGGGATCATCGAAATCACACTGTACAACCATACTGTATGCACTTGCAGGTACAAACATACATATTCGTACAAGGATTTTTATAAATCCCTAAGAGAGTTCAATGTATAATAACCAATAAATTAAATTATATACAGAGCAATATTTAACTTTCAAAGAAAGAAAAACTTAACAAACCGTCATTATACTATAATAATCAATTTCGACCAGAAACTCAAAATGAGTCTAGCCACTTCAGATAGAAGAGGTTAGACTCATTTTGAGTTTCAGGTCAAAATAGATTATTATAGTATAATGACGGTTTAAGTTTTTTTTCTTTGAAAGTTATAATATTATAACAAAATAAAAATACTCTTTTCTTTTACCTTTTCTTTTTTTCTTTTTTCTTTTGTTATTTTTTTTTTTTTAAGGGGGGTAGCATTTCCGTGTTGAAAAAGACCAATATTTAAGAAATGCTTTAGATTTGCCAGTTGTTTCTGAATTAATTGTATTGTTGATACTGCAGTGTAGAGATATATATTCTCTTTGTTTTTATTGCCCGATTGAGGCAGTAAAATCACTGATGTAAATGTTTTTGAAGTTAATGGGTTTTTATTGGGAGATGATTTTGTGGCAGATTACTTTAAAAAGTCTTTACTAAGGAGAACTGAAAATAAAGAGTATATATATATCTCCACACTGCAGTATCACCTACACAATTAATTCGGACATTTTACTATAGGAATGTATTGGAAAGGCCTTTACTATAGGAATGCATTGGAAAGGTGCATTGGAAAAGGATTTTACTATAGGAATGCATTGGGATTTTACTATAGGAATGCATTGGAAAAAATTTACTATAGGAATGCAATGGAAAGGCAATTTACTATAGGAATGCAATGGAAAGGCAATTTACTATAGGAATGCAAATTTACTATAGGAATGCAATGGAAAGGCCAATGGAAAGGCAATTTACTATAGGAATGAATGGAAAGGCAATTTACTATAGGAATGCATTGGAAAGGCAATTTACTATAGGAATGCATTGGAAAGGCAATTTACTATAGGAATGCAATGGAAAGGCAATTTACTATAGGAATGCATTGGAAAGGCAATTTACTATAGGAATGCATTGGAAAGGCAATTTACTATAGGAATGCATTGGAAAGGCAATTTACTATAGGAATGCATTGGAAAGGCAATTTACTATAGGAATGCATGGAAAGGCAATTTATGAAGGCTTTTGCTATGGGAATGCAATGCAAATTAAGCCAGCAATCAATAAATGGATTACTAACAGAATATATTATATGTATAATGTAAACACACTGTTTTTCTATAGAAATACTAAGTCAATTTTTCTAATTGGCAAAAGTAGTTATTTACTAAGCTAAAGTAGATAAGGGAATAAGATGAACAGATTCTACACATTAATCTCATTCTGGAGGCTGGTGGACAAAGTGAGTTTTTTTCTGTTTAGCTTTATGTATAATATAGAATTGTGATATCAGCTAGCGAAACCGAACCTCACAGAACCAAGTTGTTATTTTTAAAAATAGATTAAGGAAAATGAATTTATATTGAAATGAATAAGGAAAGTGGCCAATGTTTGTCACAATCATTCTGCTAAGTTATTGAAATTTAGCCAACAGAAAAAAGGATGTGTGTTTATGAAGGAAAATCCAGTGATTGCAGGGAAAATGATCGGAATGGTCTTCCTCAGTGATGGCTGGTGTATATATCCCCACCCCACCCCACCCCACCCCACCCCACTGACTCTAGGGAGTGGTTGCTAATATATTTTCTCATGGATAAAGTAATCTATTCCATCAGTGGTCAATTTTCCATGTTTCAAAGCTGCCCATTGACCTTGACTAGAGTCAGGCAAGTCCAAAATTGGTCAGTGAAGAGGAAGGAGGTGGGTGCTGACTAATGGAATAAGACAGTGAGATAGAGATTTAGGGAAATAAAACAAGAAGACATCAGCATGTCTGTGATAGAAGGCGGGTAGAAATACCCTCAGATTTTGAAGTATGTATATATATATATATATATATATATATATATATATATATATATATATATATATATATATATAATATATATATATAATGTGTATGGTTGGCACTATTACACTTGAAGAAGCAGTAGTAATCCAATATACATTGTTATTAAAAGAGTGTTCAATATTTGTGATAGAATGTTAATAGATAAATAAAATTTTCGTATATATTTATTTCCATGAGAACAAGTCTGCTACCGTTGGTTTCATGCTATGTAAGCTTAATTTTTTTAAGCAGAGCAATCATCAGGCAGTGAAAGAAAATTGAAAATGATTAAAAAAAATAATAGCATGAAACCAATGGTAGCAGACTTGTTCCCATGTAAATGAATATATACTAAAATATTTACTTATCTATCTATCTATCTATCTATCTATCTATCTATATATATATATATATATATATATATAATATAGAGAGAGAAATAGTAGTGTTAAGTTTAGAGACAGAAATAAATATATACATGAGAAAAAGAATTAGGCTGCTGGTATGAAAAAAAAGTTAAATAGTGATTTATCAAATATGTGTGTGTATATATATATATATATATATATACCAGCCCCTCCACCATGAGAAGGATGCAACAAATCTTGCATTTTCTCCAAGTGTTTCATTACTGTGGCATGAATATATTGTTATATACCTACCTATGAACATTAATGGGTATGTTCCAATCGTCATGAATACAGGAGTATTATGCTGCCTGAGTAGTCTTATACCACTAGCAGTGGTTTAACTTCTTCACATTGCAGCTGAGTATTGTATTTGGTTAATGTTATAAAGATTCCATTTCATTTCCAACCTCCATATGGTTCTTTCTCATTTAGTAACCTTTGTTAGGTTACAACATATATAGAAGTGGAAATATGTTTCTTGCACACACAGATGAACATAGACAAACAGATATAAATAGTCAGATATCTCATCATATGTTTTATATACCATATACCTGTGTTGTAACTCTAGTATCAGTTTTTACTTCTCCTAGACCTATTTCTTTACCAAGGCTAAATAGACCTGTTTGTCTATTGTAACTCAAGTATCAGTGTTCACAGAGAAATGATAGGAAGAAACACAAGTATTAAGGATAAGGAAAACAGTTTACTAAGCAAGGATACAAGGTGAACAGTGTTATTGGCAATTGCTTGTTACGATTCATGTGGCCATTTTAGGGCTGTAGGTGAAAGCAGTTTTACAGTGGAGATCCCTTGTGGCATAAAGTTTGATCCTTTCTTGAAGTAGAAAGATGTAGTATCAGGTTTAAGCCTTGTCTGCTGATCCATGCTTAGTTGTATAAAAGTTTATCCTGTCTTGAAGTAGAGAGCTGTACAATCCTCGTCTGTTTGTCTGTGCCTCCAGCAAGCAATTGTAGAACAATCTATCAACGCCTTTGAATAGTAAATCAAAAACATGTTTGGGCATTTTTGATTGGCTGATTCAGCTGATTTGGAACAGTCTATATGTATAAGTTGTGTTCATTAGCACATCTTATACCAGAAATTGAGACCATCCTATCGCAATGACAACTACGATGGTTGGGTCACACCATCCGCATGCCTGCAGACAGACTCCCCTGTAAACTACTTTACAGTGAACTCACAGATGGCACGCGGAGGACAGGACCCCCCCAAAAGTGGTTCAAAAACCATATTAAGACAATGCTGAAGAAATGTAACATCATACCTTCAAGCATGGAAGATCTCGCCTCCAACAGACAGGGTTGGCAAGATGCCTGCCAAACAGGAGCTAAGCAACTCAATAATGAGATAAACAGGACTACACAGCGGTGATGTCTTCGTTGTTATGAACAACCAAATGTAGATGGGAATTTCCCCTGCAATGTGTTTGACTGTATTGAAGTCAGCAAGTCAGTAAGTCTACTGTTGGTTTGAATAACAGCAGCTAACTAAGTACAACTTAAGCAGTGTCCAAGACAGTTGGTATATATAGAAATCAAGAATGACCCATTCATGAATTTAGGTGATTTGGGTCATTCCATTCTTTGAGTTCTGATTGGCTGCTTGACTGCTTGATTTGAATGACATTGTGGTGTCTTATATATATCCTGTCATTCTGCAGTAGACTTTGTGACATTCGGGTTTGTATTTCAGTTACAACTGTTTGTTCCCTTGTCTTCCCAGTTCGACAGTAATTGGAACTTGAATTATTCTTCAGACTGCAAGTCTAGAATTGGACTATTGAGCCACCATAGGGTCCACAAATGAAGATATAGAGTAACATCATCATTGTCTGCGACAGACTTCCAAAAGAAAGAAAAGATAGCAGAAATAATCCAACAGTTATTTTGAATTAACAGGTCCCGTGAGATCTTGTTGTTTCTCTCCTCTAAGGTTTTATCACACATTACTCATAGGAAAAAACAGACTATTCCATTGTCATTATTTAGGTACTATATGACAACTTGCTTTTGTAATGTCAAAGTGTGAAAAGTAGCATGCTTTCAAGGAGGCAATCTGACACTCAAAGATCTGACATGTCAGATCTGGTTTGCTGTATGAGCCAATCTGATGCATAAGAACCTAAAATCGGCAATGATTACAGTGCATCACTGAAGAACGCCCTTGATGCATCAACAAGATATATAATTTGAATATATATTCATGTATTGGCGGAATTTTTAGATAGACAATTGGTGTTGACTTAAATATGAATAATAATTTTCTAAGGTTGATATTCAAGCATTATGGAAAAGATAAAGAGTAAATGTTGGCTTGGAAAATTAATGATTTCATGATCACAAATCAAGGTTTGATTTACTTACAAGTAAATATGACAAGCATATATATATATATATATATATGAGGATAAGATGATTGGAGTAAATCCGACAGAATGTGGTAAAGAATTGAGGGAAAAATGTGGACAAATGAACAAACTTGGACAAGTAGATGTAGAAGATATATTTCACTGTGCCTTGAGCATGGCTTCTTCAGTCTTTATTTGAACATTTGAGATTGCACACTGTTTTGTTTTATTTGTTCTAAGAAATATTGTGATATTTCTCTGCGTATTTGGGCATAGAGTGCAGTATTTTATTTATTTAAAACGGTTTTAGGGGTAATTTATGATCACACACAAACACACACACACACACACACACACAATGTACTATAGAATACATACACATATATATATAATATATATATATATATCGAGAGAGAGAGGAACACATATACCATAATATATACATATATATATGTATAGTTGAACGAAGTGACAAATAAAAGTCTTAGCTTTTATTCATTTATTTGGGAATGATATTACTACCAATGGTTTCCTGCTAAAAGCATTCATCAGGTAAACGAAATAGTTTTTTTTTAAATGACAGAAATGGTTAAATGTGTGTATTTTTTAACTATATTCTCGTGTTGCATGTTTACGTGATGTCGAATGCTCTTTTTGTTTGTACGTGTGCGTATTTTTGTTTGTGTGTATGTGTATGATGTCATGAGCGTACACGTGGAAATGCCTGAAGGCTGTGATTGTGTCCGCATGTCCGCGCATTTTTGTTTGTGCGTATGCGTATGAAGTCATGCGAATGCGTGAAGGTCTCATATATATATATATATATATATATATATTCTCTATAGATGCACACTGGTACAATATATATATATATATATATATTATATATATATATATAAAGGTAAAATAATCCAATTGACAGGTAAGTAGGGATGATTCTATTTGGGTTCATCAAAATCTCACTGTACATCCACACTGTATGCTCATGTAGGTGCAAAATTATAGTTTTACACAAGGATTTTTATAAATTCCTAAGAGAGCTCAATATATATTAACTAATAAATTAATTATATACAGAGCAATATTTAACTTTCAAAGAAAAAAAAACTTAACAAACCATAATTCAACTATGATAGATTTATTTCAACCAGAGACTCAACATGAGTCTATTCTCATATTGAGTCTCTGGTCAAAATAAATTTCGAATAATTTTATCATAGTCAAATGAAAATTTGTTAACTTTTTCTTTCTTTGAAAGTTGAATGTGTATGTATATATATATATATATATATATATATGAATATTATATTCTGGTATATGTACATTTATATCTGTTAAATATGTGTTTTTTAAAGTCATCAGTGCATTCTTATATAGACATTGATGTATACACACATGTATGTATTTGGGTGTATATATATATATATATATATATATATATACACAGAGGGAGTGAGAGATTTCCCAAGTACTTATTTTATGCAGTTGGGGGGTGGTGAGGGCTGTAATGCCTCGAACTGACTGACTGGATATCTGTTGCAATGGCTTTCCACAGGATGATGTTGTAGTCTGAATCCGGGGTTAATCATGTAACAACCACTGCGTCCAGGTGAGTCAGCCTTCAACCCAGTTTTGAATCGAACTGGCCTGCTAATCCCTTCCCCCTGCCCCCTTTCCCTGAGGGCTATCATCCATCTGTCCACATCTCTGATGAAGATGACCAAGTCTCATGAGCTGAACGAATAATTGGACGTGATGCTTCATCCAAGTATGGACAAGGGTCAAGCCAGCATCAGACAGTTGAATGGATGGATAGTGATGACAACATGAGGTTGTGGTCATTGCGTGTAATGTCCAATCGGAGTGAAGTGAGTTTGTCTGGCAGTGCGACACTAAACCGACTGTGGCAGTCTTTTGGAATTTATTCAGTCTCAGGTCCTGTCCCCAAATAAAATCAATTATGGACAGTGTGGTGGTTGGAGGGAGAGGAGGGGGGAATAAGAAAGAGAAAAAAAGTGGAAAGGTCAGGTGAAAAAAATGGATGAGTGGAAGGGAAGAAATGAGGAGGGGTGAGAAATTGAAGGGATGTTGTTTTGAAAGATGGAGTGGAGAGGAGAAGGATGAAGGATGAAAGAATAATAGCAAAGGAAGAAAGATAGAAAAAGTAAGGAAAAAAAGAATTAAAAACAAATAAAGAGGGAGATATGCAAAAAAGATTGAAGAAAAAATGAAAAAGATAAAAGAAAGAAAAACATTGAAGAAGAGAAGGGAGGGAAAAAAATGAGAAAAGGAAGGAAAATATCAAAAGAAAAGGAATAACAAAAGGAAATAAATGTTGTTTTTCTTAATACAAAAGAAAAAAGAAAGGAAAAAAGTGGAAAAAGAATAGAAAAGGAAATAGAAAAAAAAGGATAAAGCAGAGATAATTGTGAAAGAATAGAAAAAAAGAAATAAAAAGAAAGAAATAGGAAAAGAAAAAAAAGAAAAAGAAAAAAAAGGAAAAAGAAAAAAAGAAAAGAAAATTAGGAAAAAGAATGAAAAAGAAAATGAAAAAGGAAAGAAAATTAGGAAAAAGAATGAAAAAAGAAAATGAAAAAGGAAAGAAAATTAGGAAAAAAGAATGAAAAAGAAAATGAAAAAGAAAAAAAAAGGAAAGAAAATTAGGAAAAAGAATGAAAAAGTAAATGTAAAAAATAATGAAAACGAAATGGAAAACAACAAAAAATGAGAAGAAAAAGAAAAGAAAAATAGGAAAAAGAATAAAAAAGGAAAAGAAATGAAAAATAAAAATGAAGAAGAAAATAAAAGGAATTAAAAAAGACCAAATAAAATAAATAATGAAGAAAGCAAATGAAAGAGAAAGAAAGTAATGATTAAAAAATGAATACAACATGAAAACAATCTGAATTTGCAAATTAAAAAAACATTAAAAAATGTAATAGAAAAAGAATAGCAAAAGCCAAAAAAAAAAGTTAGAATTGGAAAAATGAAAGAAAGAAAGGTGAAAAAAAAAAAAAGAAAAGGAACCCAGCAGGAAGAAAAAAAAGAATGAATGAAAATTGATGAGACACAGGAAAAGGAGGAAAGAGAAAAGTCAATCATAAAAAAAAATAAGGAAAGAAAAAAGAAAAGTTGATTTGTAAACTATGTGAGTCTCTCTGATCCTTGAATTGAGCCAGTCAAGTGATTATCACTTGAGCAAGAAGCTTGGCTCAAAATCTGACTCTATTTTATCATTATTAGGCTCAGATCACTTTTGGCTATGCACAATAATGTCTCGGCAACCAGCCATCTTGACACACACTCTTGGAGGTTTTTCTCAATTTAAGAACAAAACTTTTTATCTTTTTTTTCCCCCCACAATCATTTCATTGATTATTTAGCTCCTTTTCTATTTATTTTTTACTCTGTACATAGCTTTTTTTAAGAAGTAAGTCCTTAAATTTTACAGAAATCCTACAAGTGCTTACTAAAACATGAAATCAGACTAAGAATAATTGCAACTAGCAGGACCTGTGGATATACCACAGCATGATAATCTACAAGGAAAGGAACATATATCATACATCAAAATGAAGTTGGTACTCTGTGGATCACATCCCTACTCTCTGCATAGTCACTGTTTCTCTCAATAGCAATGTTCCACCTTCAAATGAAAGCATGTATCCCTGCCTCGTAAAATTCTGTTGACTGTTCTTTAAGACAAATCTTCACAACAGATTTCACTTCCTCATCAGTGGAATAATGTTTGCCTCTCAAACCCTCTTTCATGGGGTCAAAGAGCTGATAGTATGAGGTAAACATTATTCCAGTGATGAGGAGGTGAAGTCTGTAGTGAGGAAGTGGCTCAAAGAACAGTCAACAGGATTTTACAGGGCAGGGATACATGTTTTCATTCAAAGGTGGAACATTGATATTGAGAGAAACAGTGACTATTGCTGTGCTACTCATATGCTGAATTGGCAAGGGCTGGTATTGAACCTGGAACCTTGTAGTTCCGAGTCAGACTTTATTGACTGAACTAAACTCACCTTTGTTCAGTATGTAAAATAAAAGTAAAGTCATCGGGGTGGCCTAAAGTTGGTATCAGCCAATCAGCGAGGGAGTCTATCCCCTTTTCACTAGCACTAGACCAAGGAGATTGTTTAAACGTCTGAGGTGGAGCACCACACCTACCATCAGCTCCTTACTTTACCGCACAGATCCCTGTGCTACTCATACGCTGAGTTGGCGAGGGCCAGTATCGAACTAGGAACCTTGTGGTTTCTAGCCGAACGCTCTACTGACTGACCTAACCAGGCCCAATATGTAAAATGTACAATAATCTTGATTTAACTCTCTCTTTTTTTTTCTTTACTTCTTTTCATTATGTTGAATTGAAAGAGATTAGCTTTATCACTTTTGCACACTCACCCCCCTCTGTGTCTATTTTTCCTCTGCTCTTTCTTACTATACATATATATATATATATATATGTATATATTTTTTCTGTGTACTGTAAGCAAAAAACTGAGCATCATATATACTCGCAGATAGGTCACATCCCTAATTTGTGGTTGTCCCGCAGATAGGTTGCATTATAATCTGGCTAGTTACTTTGAAGACTTTGCTTACAAATATTAGATTTAGAACACTTTGTCATAGACTGTAATGCATAATGCAAACATATAGAAATAAGGGCTGGGTTTGTTAGTACTATAATCATGAATAATAAAGTCTTCCTAATCAAACCCATCTTGGGAGGCTGGAGACCAACTTTAAGGAAGTCTAGAAAGGAACAAGTCATTGAGTCCTGATTATGCATTGGTCATACACAACTAACGCACTCCTACATACTCAAGCAAGAACAACAACCACAATGTGAAATATGTCAAATACTTATTCATGGAATGCAGGTTTTTGGCTAACATCAGAAACCGTTATTTTAAAGCAAACAATATGAAGGATCTGTTTGAAAATGTCAACATAGAGGATATTCTCTCCTTTGTGAGGGAAATAAAAATATACCATAGAATATAGACATGAAACAAATCAATACCATACAACATAACCGCCAATAATGTTAACACATTGTTAAAAGTATATATATAGATATACGATATGTATTACATCATAACCGGTAGGCAAGACGTGGCCCTGGATGGGTTGATATGCCATTAAAATCAATAAACAAAGATACATATAATCATAAATGAAAAAAAAAAGTGTAAAAGTTAACTCAGCTTCAGGTCAGTTTCCTACCAACTCAGCAATGAGTTGGTAGGAATCTTTGATATATACCGTATCTGACGACATATAAGACACACCCACATTTCAGCAGGTTAGATTGAGGGAAAAATTTTTTTTAGCGCATTTAAGCATATATTGTTGAAAACAGTCTAGTTGTGCATTACACAAGCAGAAACATAGCTGTATAAAAGCAATTTAGCAGTTTAGGGTAGGTAAAAGTACTGAGCATAAGCTGGGTTAGTGAGCATCATAGAGAAGATTAGCCTAGGCCTATGGGTGGTCTCGAACTTCACCTATGATGTATAAGATGCAGGGCAATTTTTTGAGCCAAAATTTTGGAAAAGTATGTCCTATATGCCGTCAAATGCAATATATATTTTGTGTATACAAAAGACTCCTAATACATATTGTATGAATTTCACATCATTGCAATTACTGATTGTTGCAACTTAATAGATAAAATAGATAGATAAAAATTAAAGTAGTTCTGTTTTACATTTATGTCAAATAGACAAGTTGCACTACTCATTTTAGTGAAATTTTTAGTTAAAGAATAGCAACCTATCTGTGAGTATATACGGTGGCTTATTAGAAAGAGAAAGAACAATTAGTCTAATTTGTAAAAGCTGTGTCTTAATATAAAATGCCTCATTAAATCATCTTATGAAATTACATGAAAAATGACCCGGAAGTTTTTAAGGTTATAGCTCAATAAACAGGCAGATCTTTCCATTTTATTTAATCGTCAAAGAGTATATAGTTTGGCGAGGCATTCGGTAAGTACTTACAAAATATGGGTATTCTCCAAATTTATCAAGACTGTTGGTCCAGTGATGCTGCAAGCCATAATTAGGGCAGAATATAAGCACAATCAACTTAGAATGACCAAGTCATCTGAACAAAACATTGTGGCTCAGTGCCAGTGGAGGGGACCTCATACGATTGAGCAGAAGTACAAAACCAATTTGACCGATGCCTCAAGTCACAGTCCACATTAGTGAGGGACAAAGATAAGGCCTTTCTCTCTGGACCCACTACCATCCACTACACCAACACACAAACACGATCTTCCCTTCCCGCACACATATACACACGTACCAGACACACCCACACACACTTGCAGAATGAAAGGAGAAAACACTGGCCAAGTTAGCCAGGAATTGAGCAAATTTAAATAAAGATAAAAATATATTCAAAGTGGAGAAAAAAGGAATAGAAATGTTAAAAAAATCTATTTTAAGAGAAAATAAAATTAAAAAAAGCAAAAAATAAAACAAAAAATGTAAAATACAAAATGTGTCTTTTCAGTAGGAGTCTTTTTATTTTATTTTTGCCTCGTCTCATATTGTAATTATCTTATTTTAAAAATACTGGCATTATTCATAATATTTCTAGATTTTTAATGGCATGTCAACCTGTGTAGAGTTATTTTATGCCTAGAAATTAGAAATCACAATAAAAAAATGGAAATGTTAAAAAAATCTGTTTTAAGATAAAAATAAAATTTAAAAAATAAAACAAAATAATGTTAAATTCAAAATTCGTCTTTTCATTTTTTCCCCTCATCTCATATTGTAACTATCTTATTTTAAAAATACTGGCATTATTCATAATATTTCTTATAGATTTTTAATGGCATGTCAACCTGTGTAGAGTTATTTTATGCCTAGAAATTAGCAATTGCATTCATATTCTTATTTTTCTGTGCAGTTGTTTCTTAAAAGGGTTTTTGTTTGTACATGGTCTTATCAAATACTGGAGAGACCCCCTTCAATTGTCCCAACCCTTTGCCCTTATGGCAAGCACCCAACCATTTTTATCACAGATGTGGTTGAAGGCTGTGGCTGAGGGTCTTAATCTCCTGCATCTAACAGTGAAGTTCCAATACCAAAAATTAGATTTTGTACTTGTACCAATTTTTTTCCCTGCTTTAAATACTGAAACTGTTAGATTTTCTGATCAATTTTTGGCTAAAATGCTGCAAAACCAAAGATTTTCCAGTGCATTTTTGTGTACGATCTTTGATGCCATTTCCTCAAAAATTGGTACAAGTACAAGATCTAATTTTTAGTATCAGTACTTAATAGACCAATACACAACTTTTGGCCTCTCATGAAATTTGATATTTAAAAAATGTGAAAAATCAACCTACCCCAATATGTATATACATAACTTAATTAAAATACTGTACACAGACACCTTTTTAACATAAATACAAATGTACCTAAATATGTATATACATATAAATATCAATGTATGGTTGGCACTATTACACTTGAAGAGGTAGTAGTGAGCCAACATACAGTATTATTAGAAGAGTGCTCAATATCTGTGATAGAGCATTAATAAATAGATGAATAAATAAATATATATTTATTTGCATGGAAACAAGTCTGCTACCATTGGTTTCATGCTATTTTTCAAAAATATTTCACTGCCTGACAATTGCTCCGCTTAAACAATTAAGCTTGCGTAGCATGAAACTAATGGTAGCAGACTTGTTTCTGTGCAAATAAATATATACTAAAATATATATTTATTTATTCATCTATTTATTAACGCTCTATCACAGATATTGAGCACTCTTCTAATAATACTGTACGTTGGCTCACTACTACCTCTTCAAGTGTAATAGTGCCAACCATACATTGATATTTATATGTATATACATATTTAGGTACATTTGTATTTATGTTAAAAAGGTGTCTGTGTACAGTATTTTAATTAAGTTATGTATATACATATTAGGGTAGGTCAATTTTTCACCTTTTTTAAATATCAAATTTCATTTATTTATTTATTTATACATACAAATATACATATTTTAATATATGTATCTAGAGAGATAGATAGATATCACATATAAATATATATCCAAATATTTAAAGCATAATCTAACATATGCATTGATATTCACCCATACAAGCGCCTTTATTTTAAATCACACACATGCATATTAATGTCTTTGGGATAAAATTGAAATTTGAAAAGAAATTCAGTATTTCCCAATTGAAACTTACAGAACCGCCCAAGCGCACATAGCATCTTAATTTAGATATGCATAAACGGGGGACAAGAGAATGCATGACTAATTTAAAGAACACTACATGCCATGCCATTGGCCATCTTGTAGTCTGGCTACAATGACAACAGAAGCATGACGAGGAGGAAGACATCTATTTTTAATATACCAATTGATGAGAACTTGGTGCCTCAGGTCCAGAGTGTTTTTTTTTGTTGTTTTTTCTTCAATTTTTCGACAAGCCAAAAATTCATTATGCTCATGCAAACATTGGCCCTCTTGTCAACTGAAACAAGATTTATGAGGACAAGCACTTGGCATAGATCATTTCAAATCGGACAATTTTTATTTTTATTTCATTTTGGATTTTCCCCCCGAAAGATGTGATATGAAAATCTAAAAATGTATCCCTTTTTGCTGATTAGCATTTTTTAAGGATTTTTTTTTTTTTTTTTTTTTTTTTTTTTTTATAGATTTGTGGAAAATTTCTCTTTTGTTGTGGTCAACTTTAGACTTTACTCATCACAACAAAGATGAAGAATTTTACAAAGAAAGCCAGATTTTCTTTAACAAATTCAATATTTTATAAACCAGTATTTGAAAATCTAAAAATGTATCCCATAACTGTAGGATAATCCAACTGACTGTTAAGTAAGGGATGATTCTATTTGGGATCATCGAAATCCCACCATACAACCATACTGTATGCTCTTGTAGGTGCAAATATATATATTCATACAATGATTATTATAAATCCCTAAGAGAGTTCAATGTATAATCACCAATAAATCAATTATGTACAGAGTAATATTTAACTTTAAAGAAAATTGTTTTTCCTGAAAATTGTGCTCTTATATGAGAGTATGAGAAGACTTAATTCTGTTGAAGGATTTTGTTGAACTTCATTTATTTGTAAAATGATTTTGAGTTTCTGTCTCGAAATAGATATTATATGCAGATGACGGTTCGTTTTTCGGAAAGTTTTCTTTCTTTGAAGCTGCAGCTTCAGTTTCAGAAATCTTCTGTCGAAGAGATTTTATCTTGAAATATTAAGAATAAATTAAAGGTTAACAAACAACAGCATAGTTACCTCATTTTTTTAGTACTAGCATTGTTAACCCTTTTGCTGATTAGCATTTTTTAAGGCTTTTTTTTGTTGTTTTTGTTATAGATTTGTTGAAAATTTCACTTTTGTTGTGGTCAACTTTAGACTTTTCTCATCACAACCAAGATGAAGAATTTTACAAAGAAAGCCAGATTTTTTTTTTTAACAAATTCAATATTTTATAAACCAGTATTTGAGTGCATTTATAATTCTATAATTATACAGGACTGGGTTAGCTCAGTCGGTAGAGCATTCAGATAGAAACCACAAGGTTCCTAGTTCGATACCGGTCCCCGCCAACTCAGCATATGAGTACTGTGCAGTAAAGTAAGGTGCTGATGGTAGGTGTGGCGCTCCACCTCAGACAGAAAAACAATCTCCTTGGTCTAGTGCTATTGAAAAGGGGATAGACTCCCTCGCTGATTGGCTGATACTGACTTTAGGCCATGCTGACGACTTTACTTATAATTCTATTAATATATAAAATAAAAAGTAAAGTCGTTGGGGTGGGGCCTAAAATCATTATCAGCCAGACAACGAGGGAGTCTATCTCCTTTTTAAAGGTGTTGTTATAGATTTGTGGTGAATTTCTCTTTTGTTGACATCAACTTTTTACTTTTCTCATAGCAGTAAATATGAAGGTATTTTGCAAAGAAAGACAAATTTTGTTAAGTTCAATACTTTATACACCAGCATTTTGTGCATTTATTATCTTATTATAATAGAGATTTGGTATTTGTCTGTAACTGGAACTATGTCACTGCTAAAATTACAATACCCTCAGGAATTGCATAAGTTTATCAATGAGTATCACCAATAAATAAATACACTGCTATCAATTTTTAAAAATATAAAGTTAATTTTCTTCAAAGTTACTATCGTTGAGATTCTAACCAGAAATAAAACTGTTTATCCATCTATAAATATATAAAAGGCAGTTGCTGTGTATGTATGTCCGGATGAAACTATGAAAATAAAACAATTAATGACTGAGCAAATATATATACATATTAAATATTACTGGTTTTCATGCAAAAATTATAAAGTTTTGATTTATATTGGAAGATGTTTAAAAATTAAAATATACATAGAAATAGCATTGAAATTCTACATGTCTAACATTTGTAAATCTTAAAAGTAAACAAATCAATACACTAGGGTTTTTTTTTCCTCTCCTCAACCCAGTTGATGCAGAGTAGCCACTTCTAGTACATATATAAATGTATATATAAATAAATATATATGTGTGTATCTATGTATGTGTGTATGTCCAGAAGAAACTATGAAAATAAAACAATTAATGACAAAGTAAATATATGTACACATTCACTATCACCAGAGCTTGCTTTTTGTTCAAAAATAATGATTTTATTTATATCTGGGAAGATATTTAAAAATTAAGATTCGAAAAGTAAGAAAAGGGAAAGTCATTGGTGGCATTCGTGATTAAAACATAAACAAATCAATTATGTAAGACCAAAAAAAAAAATGGATCTGCAAGACTAACTTTTTTTAGCCCCCTCTACCCAGGCAATGCAGGGTAGTAACCACTTCTAGTTTAATATAAGGATGTACTTATTTATGAACAGCTACATATTCATATTTTTAGCCACAGAGATTCAATACTGTAAAGATTGGTCATACATAATACCTAATAATATTCATTTTAATTGTATAATGTTCTGTTAGAAATAATTTAAAAAAACCCATGTCTGATTTAAAAGAACTAGCAAATATATGCACCCTCCGGGTGCAAGTATTTAAGTTTTAATGTAATGAAATATCGTATTAGAGGCAGACAAAAAGATATGTAACAGAGTGGGGGTATAATAGAAAAATAGAAATGAGACTTACTCTTCCATCACTCCCTTCTTTCATTGCTGAATTTTACTTATTTAACTATTTAGTTAAATTAGGAATAAAGAATAAAATGACAGTTATTTTTCTTGTTAATGGATTTCATTTAAGATTCATTGAAGAGACTTTTGCTTATATTCATTAATAAACCAAAGAGTTAGAAATCAATAATACTAAGCACATATTTAATAAATCACAGTTTTAATATCATATGCAAAGTAGCCTTCCCATTCACACTGCAAAACGCTATTTTTTGTATATATAAATACAATTGCATGATTTGTATGTAGATTGGACAACACTAATAAAAAGGTGAAGAAATTTTATTAATAATTGAGGTTTAAAAAAATAAATCATGTAAATAACAAAAGGAATTGTGACTTGTTTAGTATAAGAATAAGATATGAACATTTCATATTGTATCCTCCCAGCTTTGATAGAATATATAGTATCTGACTAAATATAAGTATATACACTTTTTAAATCATATTGCTTACCAATAGCAGTACCTAAATGTGCTTATTGTGAAAATATTCTACTTCTAGTCTTTTGGTATCTATAAGCTATTTGTCTATAATCATTTTTTTGCACAGTTATATAATATCAAGTATTTCCATCTATGTATTAACCCAATACCTCCAGACCTATAGGGGAAAAAGTGCAATTTTTAAAAAAAATGCAATGGAATATAAAACATTGAATAACCCATAATGGTGTTGATATGCCATTAAACAAATAAACCAAACTAAAGAATGATTGTGTTTAAATAGTTGTATCAAGGCTGCACAACCAGTTCTTGTGATATTCAAAATGAGACCGGATGTGTTTTAAAAATGCAATGGAACATAAAATATGTAATTATGATTAAAATTTTCAGTATTGAATAACCCATGAACGTAGCTAAAGAATGATTTGGTTTACATAAGGTGTATCAAGGCTGCACAACCAGTTATTGCAATATTCAAAATGACAGGAAGTGTGACAAACACAATTTATGTATTAATCCTATCCCTCAATATGTGAAGGGAAAAAAATATGCAATTTTTAAAAATGCAATGGAACAAAAAATATATAGTTATAATTATAATCTTCATCATTGAATAACCCATGAAAGTGTTGATATGCCATTAAACAAATGAATCAAACTAAAGAATGATTGTGTTTACATCATTTGTATCAAGGCTGCACAACCGGTTCTTGTGATATTCAAAATGAAACCGGATGTGTTTGAAAAATGCAATGGAACATAAAAAGAAATGTAGTTATGATTACAATCTACTGTATAACCCATGAAGGTGTTTATAGTCCTTTGAACAAATGAACCAAACTAAAGAATGAGTGTGTTTAAATTAGTTGTATCAAGGCTGCACAACCGGTTCTTGTGATATTCAAAATGGAACATTAAAAAAAATGTAGTTATGATTACAATCTA
This sequence comes from Doryteuthis pealeii, assembly GCA_023376005.1. Lineage (NCBI taxonomy): Eukaryota > Metazoa > Mollusca > Cephalopoda > Myopsida > Loliginidae > Doryteuthis > Doryteuthis pealeii. Next base: position 62,106,719 of record CM042161.1, on the reverse strand, counting down.
CTGTATAACCCATGAAGGTGTTGATAGTCCTTTGAACAAATGAACCAAACTAAAGAATGATTGTGTTTAAATTAGTTGAATCAAGGCTGCACAACCGGTTCTTGTGATATTCAAAATGCGACCGGATGTGTTTCAGACACCGTATATCTTCTCGAAAGGCACACTATCGTCATTTCTCCCCTTGCAAGGATAAAAGTGTATTTTACATGAAAAATGAACCTTTTTAACATGGATCGGTTTGGTTCCTACACCTTGCAAATAACATCCATAGGTGTTTTCTGCCCTTTAATCTAATCAATTCACATTGTCTGTGTCGTGAACTATCTCGGTCCCCTTTGTAGAGAGGCTTGTTAGTTTGATTCCTGTTTGTTTTCACTTTATTACACACCCCACCCCACCCCCCCAAAATCCTGACATCTGTCTAATCGTGAGTTGAACCAATTCAAGGTAGGTACTTTGAGCTTCTTATCATCTAACCTCCACCATGTGTTCACCACATTAAAAGTGTAAGATTATGCTTTTGTTTTTGTCTCTTATCAATGCGAAATAAATCACAAGTTACAGATAGTCACACAGCATCGACTCAGTTTCTGGAATTTTACTCATATATATATATATATATATATATATATATATATATTGAAACTCGGGTTTTTTTGTTCTGTTTTTTGTTTTTGTTCACTTATTCATTTCCATCCTTCATAATATTAAAAAACAATGTTCACAAGAACAAAGTTTATACATAATCAATTTATATATATATATATATATATATATATATATATATAATCCAAAAGTCCAGAGAAGAAATCTTCCTTACGACACAAGAGTTTTATTTTTAAAAAACAAGTCGCAGTTTGAGAGCTCAATGTGTGCTCTTAATGTTAGTCACAGAGCAAATATATAAGTAAAGAAATAACAAAAGACTTAGAGATTTAGCATTATAGTCTATAGTCTTAGACTATAATGCTAAATTATAATCTTAGACTATAATGCTAAATCTCTAAGTCTTTTGTTATTTCTTTACTTATATATATATATATATATATATAGGGATGCTGATAGGTATGCATCCTGCGTCCCTGACGTATAAAAATCTAAAACAATGCACTAAAATCATTATCTATGCATCCCAGTGTTTTTCTTTTTCCCTCCATCACCATTTCAAGCTAACCATGAATACATTTCAATAGTTTCTTAGAAATGGATTACACAGGATAAGTTACAATATAGGAGTTAGATGGCTTTAGTTGTTTCCCCAGATCATAAATAAAAACCCTACAATCTATTAAGAATCTTTAGTTGGGACCCGTTAATTTTCCTGGGGAGTCATTCAAAGCAAATATGGGCATCCCAGGATGCACTAAATCCAAAAGCTATCAGCATCACTATATATATATATATATATATATATATATATATAGTGTGGCTTATAAGCAGATTTGCAAAATACTTTTTTTTATGTATTCTTATTGTAATTCACCAAATGTTCATCCTCCCATTTATGGACTAACTGGAAAGGAATGAATAATTTTGATATTTTGGACTGTTATCCTCATCTTTAGTGTGTATAAACACAACGTTCAAGCCACTGTAACCTCGGGCTTTGTTTTAGGTGGATTTTTAAAAAATCTTATTATAATGGAGATTGTGTGTTTTTCTGTCTGTAACCGAAACTATATTCCTACTCAAGTTACAATTCCCTTAGTTATTTACATCACATTCTCCATGATTTTATTTTTATCTAAATCTCAATTATTAATAAAATTGTCTCACATTATTAATACTTTTAACTATGTCTACGTACTGATAACATGCAATTATATTTATATATACAACAAAATAGCAGTTTACAGTGTGAACGGGAAGGCTAATTTGCATATTAATATTAAAAAATCGAATTTAATAAATATGTGGTTAGTATTATTGATTTCTAACTGTTTGGTTTTATTTTAATGAATATAAGCAAAAATCTCTTCAATGAATCTTAAATGAAATCCATTAACAAGATAAAATAACTGTCATTTTATTTTTTCCTCCAACTTCTAACTAAATACTTAAATTAGAAAAAATAACAATGAAAGATGAGAGTGATGGAAGAGTAAGTTTCAGTTGTTCCATTTTTTATTATACTCCCTCTGTTTCAAATCTTTTATTATACTCCCTCTGTTTCAGATCTTTTTATCTGTATTCTTATTTAGTTTCATTAGCCTTTCTAATTTAATACAATATTTTATTACATTAAAACTTAAATACTTGCACCCGGAGGGTGCATATATTTGCTAGTTATTTTAATTACCTTAGAATAACTCATCTTCAGATGATAATCATTGAATTCAAACATAGAATGTTTTGGTATACTAGTATATCCAAATAAGGGTTCACACTAACAATAAACTACTTCACAACAGAGTGCTAATAATTGAGGTTGTAAGAAGACGGTTCTTGTAATAATCTGCTGACTGCTCTAAACAGCAGTAAGCTAGTAGTGTTGGACCAGTTCATATACTCTCTAAGAAAAGGTAAGATAGGCTAGCCCACAACAATTGCTGAAAAGGTTTTAAACTAATATTTCACTAGTTTTGGCTTGATATTAAACCAAAGATTTTTTCTTTCTTTCTTTCAAGTTTGTATTTAACTTTAATCTCTCTTTCTCTTTCTTTTCCCCTTTTTACTTTCTTTCTTTCTTTCTTTCAAGTTTGTATTTAACTTTAATCTTTCTTTCTCTTTCCCTTTTTACTATTCATGCAAATCAAAAGTTAATTAATCCCAAGATAATGCTATGGTTTTCAAAGGAGGTAACTAACTAAAAGTAAATAAGTAAGTCGGTGTGGCATAAAGTCAGTATCTGCCAATCAGCGAGGGAGTCTATAACCTTTTCACTAGCACTAAACCAAGGAGATTGTTTTTGCATCTGAGGTGGAGCGCTACACCTACCGTCATTACTTTACCTCACAGATCACTACTTATACATCGAAATTAGGAACCTTGTGATTTCTAGCCGTATGCTCTACCGACTGAGCTAACACGGCAATATTACCAATTTAACCCTTGCATGCTGGAAAGTAATATTTTCAGTAATTTGAAAATGCTAGTATTATCTGCGTTATTCAGACTATTGTCCCCATCTTTATTGTTATTTGTACAAATAACAATAAAGATGGGGACAATAGTCCAAATAACGCAGATAATACTAATCTTCAAGCCTCATCTCAAACATTCAGAGAAATGAAAATGCATTAGATTCCCTAATAGTAATTTACTAAGCTTAGCTTAGATGTGGCACAAGGCCAGAAGTAAGGGGCGCCCAGTGAGAACCAAATTCACTATCAATGGTCTGCTAATCTAACTTGATGAACATTACACTGTATGAGGTGTCCTAAGCTTATATATGGCACAAAGCCAGAAGCAAGGGGCGCTCAGTGAGAATCGAACTCACTATCAATCAGCTTGCTAACCATTATACTACACGAGGCACCCAAGTTTCGTTGCAGCATAAGGCCAGAAGTATGAGGCACCCAGTGAGAATCGAACTCATTAACGATGGTCTGCAAATCTAGCTTGCTAACCATTACACCACATGAGGCGCCCTAGTTATTTACAAAGAATAGCTTAGACGTGGCAAGAAGTTCCAAGATCAGATTAAGGTTAGTTGATTGGTTAGTTGGGTTTTACGGCATATCAAGCCATTGGGTTATTTTATGCCAAAGAGTAATTTGAAAATGCTAATATTATCTGCGTTATTCGGACTATTCTCCCCATCTTTATTGTTATTTGTACAAATAACAATAAAGATATAGGCCACCAAGATGACTTTACTTATTTAAACCACTCTCACAATTATACTTAGAGGATAGGCAGCTCTTCTATCAGTAAAAAAGCTGTTATGCTCATTGTAAACCTTGGCATTGGCCAGTCAATTATATAATGGTATTTACCTTAACCTCCCACCAGGTCAATATGCGGCAAAAGGTCTTTTTAAAATTGGAAGCCACGCACAACCGAAGTTCATGTGATGGCTAGTCAAAAAAAAAAAAAATGTGTGGATCTCATCAGAATATGCTGTTAACTTGTCCAGCAGCCTGGGCCAGCTAAGCATAGTAATTGAGGTGCCTATGGTGTCATGGTTGTCATCAAAGGAAATGGACACGGCGACACTAGTTCAAATCCTGGACGAGGCTGGTTGCATTTTACATGGCACTAGTACCCTTGGGAAAGGTGTGAATCCAACTATTCTCCCTTCAACTATGGGTAAATAGTAGGACAGACTAGACTCTTCAGCCTTAGTATGGCAACCAGTCTAGGAGAAGGAAAATTCTGAATTCAAACATGGTAAACTCCACATGAAAAGAATATTGACCTTGTGTCACATCCTGCTTGAGCGGAGGGGTTGGTAAGAACATACATACATACATATGTATATATAAGGTGTGTCAAAAAAGTATCTAGATTTTCAATACTTTTTGACATACCTTATATTCTGAAAAATTTATGTTCCATTCATTCTTCATTTCTATCTTGGTAAATACAGCCTTAAAATCTGTACTTTTTGACACACCTTGTATTCTGAAAAAAAATTAACGTTTATTGTTCATTCCTATCTTGGTAAATACAGCTTCAATCTTGATACTTTTTTGACACACCTTGTATATACAGTCAGTTATATAATAGAGTGCACGTAAGAGATGAACCGTTTTTTTTTTTTTTTTGCTAGAAGGTAATTTTAGTTTATGTTGAAAATGGTGTGGGTGGGGCATAAAAGCTAACAACTTCTCTTGGGGGACTGATGCCATCTGAATTTTACCAATGCCTGACAGGAACCCAAATCTGTGCGTTATCTTTCAACTTGGGAGGCCAAAGGTTGTATACTGGGTAGCCAGGAAAGATCTTGCAACCAGTGGGAGAAGGGGTAGGGATTTCAAGATGGGTAGTGTTATTTCTTTAGTCTTTCAGCTCCACTCAAGGGCCAGGTGCTTGTCATCCCTAGACTGGTTCTCAACAGCTGGAGAAAGGAACTGGGAGTTGTCCATTAACTTTCCTTTGCATATGGCTGTACCATCAAAGACAATTTGGTCAGGCGCTGTGCCTTTTTGGAGTTATCATCTGGCTCCGGGAGCAGTTGTGAAAATTATCTCCTATGACATTTTCCAGACATTGATAGAAAAGGCGTTGATGATAGGAAGATGATTTAGATAATTTCTTATATCTATTACTATTATTTTACTCCTTTAATAAATTTGATTTTACTTACTTATGGTACAAACTCCTGAATTGAATTTTTAACTCCCACCGCCTCAGGAAATATCTTTCAAATATCAAATTTTTACACTGGGCTTCTTTTTTATTTATCTTTTTATAGTATATTGTAATAATTCAATTGAAAAAAAATGCACATGTTTATATATATATATTTACAGATAAAAGTCGAGAAAGAACGCACAGTAAATATCTAAGGAGTTACAATTTTTAGGTTGTAACCGCCAAAGAAAAACATAGCGTAAATAAGGGCAGGAATACAGAATGATAAAATGTTTACAGAACCAATTAATTACTACTGGGTCGTGAGTTAGATCCTCCCTTGTTGCTTTATACTTGATATTATTGACAGACAAAATACACATTTTCATATTAAAGTAATTTTGTTTCTTTTTTTTTTTTAATAAATATATACTTTTTAAAATTTTTGAAAATATTAATTTTTAATTTTATCACATGGTTAGTACGTAATCAAATTAAAATTCAATAGCAAAATTATGTTTATTTAAATAAAAATAGTTTTTTATTTATATTTAAATAAAAGGATGTTGTTCAGAAATAGTATCACATAATTTGTAAAATTTGTCTCTGTCAGAGTGCAAAAAATTGTCTGTTCATTTATTTTTAAATATTTGAAAGCTGAAGTTTGGCGAGTTAAAATATGAACCTTTCATTAACTTGATGATTTGGGGTGCCTATTGGAGACTTGGTACTCAAATTGATTTTATTTTATTTTATTGGGACAAATCTTTAAAAAACTGCCAAAATGCAAATTAAGAGGAAGATAAATTAATTTTTGTCATGTTTATTAAAATTTTATTTCAATGTTAGACTGAGATTAAATGAAATTGCAACACTCAGAATATAGTATTATTTTGATTATTCGGAGTATTGTCCTCGTCTTTATTGTTATCTGTGCAACATTTCAGCCAATGTGCCCTCCGCCCTTCTTCAGGTATTTCTTGTCTGACTTGGGAACCTTCTCAAACTCGGGAACCTTCTTGTCATAATTGAGTGCCATCACGGAACTTTGAATCTAACCCTTTATTTAATCCACAGGGGTAGGTTCAAAGTTCCGTGATGGTCCCGATTATGAAAAGAAGGTTCCCGAGTTCAAGAAACGTTCCTGAATCTGACAAGAAAAAACTGAAAAGGGCTGGAGGGCACATTGGCCGAAATGTCATACAGATGACAATAAAGATAAGGACAATAGTCCGAATAATCCAAATAATATTAATTATCAAGCCTCATCTGAAAAATTCAGAAAAATAGACTCAGAAGTTATTAGAAATTAAACATCTTATTATAATGGAGATTGTTGTTTTTTCTGTCTGTAACCGAAACTATATCACTACTCAAGTCACAATTCCCTTTGTTATTACATCACATTCTCATGATTTTATTTTTATTTAAACCTCAATTTCTAATAAAATTGTTTTACATTATTAATACTGTTAATATATCTACAATGATAATATGCAATTGTATTTATATATACAACAAATAGCAGTTACAGTGTGACAGGAAGGCTTATTTGCATATTAAATTAAAAAATGATTTTAATAAATATGTGCTTAGTATTATTGATTTTTAATGTATGGTTTTATTTAATGAAATGATAAAAATCTCTTCAATAAATCTTAAAGAAATCGATTAACGAGAAGAAATAATTGTCATTATTCTTTTACTTCCTCTTTTAACTAAGTTATTAAATTAGGAAAATTTTGCAATGAAAGACGAGTGTGATAGAAGTGTAAGTTTCAGTTTCATTTTTTTATATTTTTCGATTATATACCCCTCTGTTTCAAATCTTTTTATACATTCTTATTTAGTTTTCATTAGCTTTTCTAATTTAATATATTTTATCACATTAAAACTTAAATACTTGCACCCGGAGGGTGCATATATTGCTAGTAAGTAATATTTGTTTAGGTCGGTCAGTCAGTAGAGCATTGGCCTGGGAATAGTAAGGTTCCATTTACAGTTATATATCATCAATTATTCCTATTGAATACAAATAGATCTATTTGATAGGACTCTAACAGATACTACCAGAGTTGACCTGGGAGTAATGGCAATGAAGAGGTACTCCTCACCACCAGAGACAGTATAGTGTCATACGTAGGATGATGTTATCATTGAATTAAAACATTTAGATTTATATATAGGAAATGGACACAACGGGACAAGTTCAAATCTTGGACGAGGCTGTTTTCATTTCACATAGCACTAATAACCTTGTGAAAGGTATGAATCTAATTATTCTCCCTTCAGCTATGGGTAAATAGTAAGGTAGACTGGGCTCTTTAACTTTTCTGGGAAAAGGAAAACTCTGAATTCAAACCTGTTAAACTTTGCTTAAGAAATTGACCTTGTGTCACATCCAGCTCCTGTGGAGGGGTTAGTATATATATATATATATATATAATATATATATATATATATATAGTAAAGTCGTCGGGGCGGCCTAAAGTCGGTATCAGCCAGTCAGCGAGGGAGTCTATCCCCTTTTCAATAGCACTAGACCAAGGAGATTGTTTTGGCATCTGAGGTGGAGTGCCACACCTACCATCAGCTCCTTACTTTACCGCACAGATGGGCCAGGTTTGCTCAGTCGGTAGAGCGTTCAGCTAGAAACTGCAAGGTTCCTAGTTTGATACCGGTCCTCGCCAACTCATATATATGGTGAGTCTAATTTTCAATGTATATTATATTTGTATTTATGTGTTATGTATATTGGGGATTTAGTGTGATTTAGTGTGAAATGAGAAATTGAGATTGAAAATTAGACTCACCAGATATACCAACAAAGAAGCATGCATGGACTCGACAACAATAATATATATATTATATATATATATATATATATGATCCTGCAAAATAGGTTATTGGAAAAAACGTCTTGTAATTATTTTGTTGTGTCTGACCATTATCAATAACCCTTTATTAAGGACCATAAATTTCCTTTAGTTTTTTCCCCCCTTTTTTTTTGTTTCTTTCTTTTTTAAGTCATTTAATAAATAACTTAATTGTCATGCAATTCACTTCCCCCATTTTATGATTATATTATCAGCTAAGATGTTTTTACACCAGAATTTTTGTTTGTCTTCTTAGATATTCAGTCAATAGTCATTGTGATTGGGGGCGTTGAAATGACAGGAGAGGCTTAATGGAGGAAAGGGTGAGACAGAGAATAGATGAATAAAGAAATAATGATTTGGTCATCTATAAACAAATATGTCTGCTTCAAGAATTAAATACTTGTATACGCACACACAAATCACAGTATGCACGCACACACAAACACACGCACACATCTAAATGTACATGTGCATGCATGTTTATATATATATATATATATTTATTTATTTATTTATTTATTTATAATTAATAATACAATTGAAAAGTCGGTCCTACCATTGGTTTCTGAATAACACTTTTTCGGTGTTATTCATCGTCAGAGACGTTGACTTTAAAATATATATATATATATATATATATATATATATATATATTTTAAAGTCAATTAGGGGAGTAACCCTGAAAACAAATCAGGAGCCCGAGTCCCTAAAGTGGTGTGATGCTGAAATCCAGTGGTACTCAGCAACTCCTGCAACATTACCACTGCCAAACTGCATAGGGTCCTTAGTCTTCCTTTGGATCACAAGTGATAGTGTGGAGAGTTTGCTGCTTGGGAAACAGCTCTTCCTCCTATGAACCCGCCCAGGCTACATAGATCAAAAAAATAAAATTTGGACACTTCTTCATCGTCTCTCATAGAAGGATGCCAACAAATATATATATATATAAATAATATAAAAATGAAAAAAACACAAGTTTCATTGACAAGTGATTTTTAATAATCCAACACTGCAGTGTTTCAGTTTGTTTGACGAACCTTCATCAGGGCCTTCATTGTTTAAAGAAAAAGAAATTATTAGGGAAACAGAATCACAGAGCCTTTGCTTTTGGTATGTGGCAGCTTTTTTGATATTCAAATATGTAAAAAAAACATACTTTCACTCATATATATATATATATATATATATATATATATATATATACACACTCAAAATCTTATTTCCTTCGCCGAAGAGCATAAAGCACCGTGTTTGTTGTTTACTTAACGTTCCCTTGCCTCCTATGGTAGAGACGTCCCAGTACCATTGACAGGGTAATTTTGCAGGCATTTCTCGGTGCTGTATCGGTGGCTGAGACAGTATAGTTTCTGACTGTCCTGCTGAAGTCCCGGTTTCGATTTCTGTCGGAGGGAGATCGTTAGTATACATCGCTAATGAGACTTAATAAAGTCGAAACAGCTGCTGTACGATGTTCTACACGCCGAGTAATTCTTTGTGAGATTCACTTGTCAATGTTATTTATCTTCTATAATTATCGAATTTTATGCGATATACCGCATTGTAATTGCCTTCAAGCAAAAATATAAATATATATATATATATATATAATTTAATATACCAAGCGTGTTGGTAGATCCTTGCGGAGAGAAAAACCCAGCAGAGAGTTTGATTGTAAAAATATACTACCAAACATCAACCAGGAAGAAAAAATTTTTGAAAAAAAGAAAAGACCAAGAATATTCGTACCAACAAAAAATAATCTATTGGTATAGTATTTGGCCAAAAGAAAAAACAATTTATATGCATATATATGTATATAAGATATATATATTCATATAACCGCTAGGAGAAGCTAATCTGTAAAAAGTGCTCGATACCTAAGTAGAGCCAAGTAATAAAGATAATCTACTGAGTCAGACGAACCTACTATTAGTTTCGCATAAAGCTCCTCAGGGCTAAAATCTGACTGAAGAAAAAAGGAGCAAGACCAATAAACAAACTAATAGTAGGTTCGTCTGACTCAGTAGATTATCTTTAATATATATAATATATATATATATATATATATATATATATGCACACACACACACATATACATGCGTGATTCTATATATGAAGGTGCTTAGTGTAATAGTTGCTTTGGAAAATGAACACAGAAAGACAAGTTCAAATCCTGGATGAGGCTTTCACATAGGGCTAATACTTTTGGGAAAGGTATGCATCAAACCATTCTACCTCCAGCTATGGTTTAATAGTAGGACATGCTGGGCTCTTTAACCTTGCTTAGGCAACCAGTCTAAGAGAAGGAAAACTCTGAATTCAAAAATGTTAAATTCTGCTTAAGAAATTGACCTTGTGTCACATCCTGCTCCTGTAGTGGAGTTAATAAATAAATAAATAAATATATATATATATATTATATATACTTATTTCAATTGTCATGTATTTTGCTAGAAATGTATTTTATAAACATAGACACATATGAATGTCTTTGCCGGCCACAAAAAGCTAATAAATTCTTGTAAATAAATAGGGTTGTTTCATCAAATCCCAAGTTCTGTATCAGAGATATTTTTTTTTTTTACTATGATATATAAATGTGTATATATATATATATATATATATATATATATATTCCTTTTTCTTTTTTTCTTCTAAGGCCATGGTTTTCTCATGAAATTCCCATTTACAATATTTGTTAATGATGTAAAGACAGGAGCTCGTCCATAAAAATAGCAAATGAGTTGTTTCTTGTAATTGCTTCTGTGCAAAAATGACATTTCTGTCAGAAAACCTGTCTCTGTTTGTCTTGCGTTTTTCCTGTCTTTTTACGCTTTTCATGTCTGAAGAAGAAGAAGAATCATTTTGGTGAAATGAAGAACTTTTTCCATTGCTCTTTTACTCATTACTCATTCCATTTTTTCTTTGTTTTATTCCTTGATCTTAAAAATGTCTTCATATAAAGACATCACTGTTTGATTTAGTTTCTGTATCTTATCAACTTTGAGATGGATGCTAGGGAAAACACAAGGTCGTCTTTTTTCTATTTTTCTTTTTCTTCTTCTTTTCTTGTAATGAACTCATAGCTCTAATGAATAAGAAGTCTTTTATTTTATTAGTTTCTTTTGTTTTGATCAAATGACAGCAATAAATATATTTGTAGATAATTACTTTCTGATATATATATATATGATATGAACCTTAATATAATTCAAGACATACAATATACTCTCGATTTAATGGGCCTCTGTATAACAGATTTTAGATTTTATGGAACTTATCTTATTTAATAGCTGGGATTGGGTCTAGACCAGGATTTGGCAGGATCAAAATTTAAAAAAAATATCTCGGCTTTGGCTAGGCTTTTATCATATAATAACCATGTTTTTTCACAAATCCTATTTAGAGCACATGTCCTCATGATAGATTTAATATTTTGGATCAGTATCAATTAAGAACTACTGAACAACATTATTAAAAAGATGAATAGATACTACATATTTTTTTACTATAATTTAAATATTTTATATTATTAAATACTGTAAATTGTATAAAAGGTTATTTTCTTGTTTTAGTATTAAAAAAGAAACAAAAAATAGGCTTCTAAGTTTTTTATTTGGACTTTTAGAATTAATGACCATGCACACACACACACACACACATATATATATTATATATATATATATATATATGAATAATAATATACTTTGCTATATTTATAACATAGCAAATTATAGACTTGTTTTGATGATCACATAAGTGAAAAACTGTCACCAAGTACTGTTGACTGTGTCTACACTATTCAAACTTATCTCTCTCTCTCTCTATATATATATATATATATATATATATATATATAAATTGTGTCAAAAATGTATCAATATTTTTGTACTTTTTGGCACACCTTGTATCACACAAGACACTGCTGGACATTGCTGGAGAATAAGGTTGAACTCATAAGAGATGTTCAGTGAACACCTGCACATGGACACACCAAAGTGGTCTGACTACCAAAAACTTACATTGATCAGCTCTGTGTGGATATTGGATGTCGTGAGGAGGACTTGCCATGAGCGATGATTGATAGGGAAGTGTAATGTGAGAGAGTCATTTAAATCCATGCTGTCAACATGACATGATGATCACAAATATACAAGGAATGCAGTTCCCTAAACTCCAAGCTTAAATTAACCCTAGAAGGGTTGACATGTTAAAATCAATCAATCATATACTTGTATGGTAAAACAAGTTGTTTTCTTTTCTTTTTCTTTTCTTTTCTTTTCTTTTTCTTTTTTTTTCTAAGGGAAAAATTAAAAAGTAATTTCTGCTAATCAAATATTGCCTTATTTTCTTGGCTTCAACATTAGACTTCAACTCCAGGGTTGGTTTAAAGTCCAGAGGATAAATTTTACGTTTCTTATTAATCTAATTTTTGTGTATCTATTCAATTTTATTTTATAAATGTTGTATATAATATTATTGTCTATTCTATCAAATAAAAACTCATTGTTTACTCTTTGATGCATTATTGTTCTAGAGAAGATACAGCTAAGGTATAAAACTATGCCTAAATGCATGATATATTTTCTGGGAAAAAAAGGAAGGCTTCTTTTTCTATCTCTTTTATTAAAGAGTGATAAGTAGTTGCACTTAACATCCATATTGTAAATATTTAACTCTTTGCCTACTTAAAGACTCTCACAGCAACTCTACCATACAAAAACAGTTAATTCTCTATAATTTAACAGAAGGACTCAGATTACATTAATAGGACTTTATTTGAATAGAATGAGTTTTGAGGTGAGTAGATAGTAAACTTTGAAATATCCCATTATGCAGATAAAAAATACCAAGAAAATTTGGTAGAGCCATGGTGGAAATTTGGTAGGTATAGATTTAAAGCTTTTGGTACTGCATTTAGTGGTAAGGTTTCAATTCTGGAACTCGGGTGAGTGAGAAGTAGCCTTTTATTTCCATTACTCCCATGTCCACCCAGACCTGGATTGGTAGTATCTGTTAGGGTTGAATCTGTGGATTAACTCTTAACATCGTTGAGAATTTTCTAAGTACAGAGCCCCATTCCTATAAGGATTTATCAATAAATGGCTAAAAATGGCCTTTGCATCTGTTACCTGTTATTTTAAATCAAAGACTCCTAAATATGTTTAATATTACATTTAAACAAAAGCTATCATTTGGGGAAGATTAGGAAAATGAATGTAACTTCTGGTTGGGCGGAATGAGGCGGTATAGGACATTAAGAGTTAAATAAATAAAAAATGAGTTTTCAAAAAAATGTTAAAATTTTTTTATGCCCAACAACAATGAATAAAACTAAAATGTCTTCAGCATAAAATAACCCAGCAAGGGTTGACATGCCATAAAACTCATCCAACCAGCCAGCATTTGGTGGACGAATTTGTCACATTTAGAGATAAATGTAAATAACTTTATCAGCGGTCAATGAATTAAAACTTAGGATGGTGTATTTTACTGTATAATAGTTATCCGAGTTTGATTGATCAGTCATGACCTCAGGGTCATTTGGGATGTGGCTTTTCTTTGTTCAAAAGTCATGTGATCTAGTGACACTAGAAGTTTACAAACAAAATATTGAATCTCTTTCAACATGCTCAGATCACTGGCTCCTGTTTGGTTTGATAAGATGAAAGTGTTGTCGGATAAAGAAATTATGTTTGTGATTTGCATAGTTCTTATCCGAAGACCAAAGACCTAAGAACAGTGGGAGAAGCAACAATGGACAAGAACAAGATGGCAATGGGTGGACAGTGGTGTGACAGGAACATAATGACTTTGACAAAAAGAGTAGAACAAGTGAAGAGATGGGTATCAGGTGATAACTAGAAGATCAATAAAGAAGTAACGGTCACTGTGATCTGGCGTTTGTGTCCAGTCGCAAGAGAGGGTGTTCTGGATTAGCCTAGCGTACCTTGCGTAGAGAGTGAATGTGCTAGTCAAGAACTATTTATACACAGCTGTCTGAGAACATCGGTGTGATTACTGAGACTGCAAATTTTATGAAACCATTATGCGAACTGTTTACCTTGAGGTTTTAGCACTTTGTTACAAGTTACTATATGTCTGGTGCATATGTAGTTGCATGTACAGTATACTGACCGCCCTGTCGGCTGGGGCATTAGAATGCACCGACTGCACCTCTGCAGAGGGGTAAAACTCCCCCAATGGGGCCACCTGTTGGTCGTGGGTGGTGACCCGTGATACTTAAGGATAGAACCCAGGTGGATAAGTAGTTCCTGACTTGCAATACTCCACTTTGGCCCTTTCTTGGGCTAGATGGGCGGTCGGAGAGACCACCTCCAATCAATCGGCTGGTCATATCAAGCCTTAGCACCTATATGATTGCCCCAACCCTATTGCCCTTATGGCAAGCCCAACCCCTTTTTGTCATATGGGTGCTAGAAGGCGGTGGCTGCGGGTCTACATGTCCTGGGAATGACGTTAAACTCTATCTGATGGTGAGGTTCCAGTTCTGGAGGTTTGGGGAATGTGGAGCACCCCTTCATCACCATTGCTCCCTGGTCCACTCTGACCCAGAGTGGTAGTACCTGTTAGGGTCCCATCTATGGGTTAAATAGAAAAATGTATTTATAAAAAAAGTGTATTCTCCATTAAGAATTGATTTATTTCAACTTTATCGGCATTAAATGACCCACTGAGGTTGATATGCCACAAAACCAAACCAAACTAGTATACTGAATACTGTATGATCCAGTATACAATAGAGGGTATACTGCATAGATCCTGAATAGAAGTAATAATATGCAACATATAACAACTGGAGTCAGCCCTGTCAATAGGGCTTTAGAATATACCGACTGTACCTCGGGAAATGTGGAGCACCCCTTTATCACCATTGCTCCCAGGTCCACTCTGACCTGGAGTGATAGTACCTATTAGGGTGCCATCTATGGGTTAAATAGAAAATTTGTTTACAAAAAGAAACTGAGTTAAAAAAATGTTCTTCCAAACTATCACTACAAAATTAAATGACCCACCATGGTTGATATGCCATAAAACAAACAAATAAATGCAGTCTGTAGAGATTTGTGTAGACTGATCAGTATTCAACTGTGTTGTAAGATGAATCTACTTCTGAGAATACAGACTTGGTAGGTATTGTAAATAGCAGGGTGGGCTATTCTACTATATAGCATGGCCAAGTCTATTTTAAGGATTCTGATTGGCTGGTGGTTTTAGTGTGGATATTTTTATCCATGTATACTGAACATTTGACTGTGTTCTGTCAGTTGCTGCAGAGTGTATTCAGTTATGCTCTGTCTTCTCGTCTGGTGACTGGACACTTGTCACAGTCTTTCTGTGAAGGTGAGTATGATGTTCATTCTACAGAGTCATAGGAAATGTACTTGTCAACATGAGTTCAAATCCTGGATGAGACATTTCACATAGGGCTAATACCTTGGGAAAGGTATGCATCTAACTATTCTCCCTCTAGTTATACATATGATGCATATAAGTTGCTTATAATCAAATTCATGGAGGCACATTGTGTAATGCTTACCATCATAGGAAATAGGCACGACGAGACAAGTTCAATTCCTGGACGAGGTGTTTGCATTTTGTATAGTGCTAATATCCTTGGAAAAAGTTTGAATCCAATTAATCTCCCTCCAGCTATGGGTAAATAGTAGGGAAGACTGGCCTCTTTAAACTTTGATTAAGCAACCAGTTTAGGAGAAGGAAAAACTGAATTCTAGCCTGTTAAACTCGGCTTAAGAAATCAACCTTGTGTCACATCCTACTTGTACGAAGGGGTTGGTAGATATGGATAACAACTGGAGTTGTGTGTTGAATTTATTACTGTTTGCTTCTTGAGTGGGTATTTACCCAATCTGTTTGCTATATGTAGGATGTGACACAAGGTCTCGAGTAATGAGGTATCCAGCAAGGTTTGAACCTGCTATTCAGTTGTAATGGATTTGCAAGAGCTAGTTTGCTCACCATTACACCATGTTATTTATTAAGCTTAGCTGTGGCACAAGGCCAGAAGTATGGGGCGCCCAGTGAGAATATAACTCACTAACAATGGTCTTGCTAACCATTAGACCACATAAGGGGCCCAGGCTAAATAAATATAAAAATTTAAATACTTTGGGATTTTTAGCACTAAAAAACTGATCTGCATGAAACTCGAGTCAGTCTGGTTTAAACCATTTTCTGTTAATCATTATATATACTAGCAAATATATGCACCCTCCGGGTGCAAGTATTTAAGTTTTAATATAATAGAATATCATATTAAATTAGAAAGGCTAATGAAACTGAATAAGTATGCAGATTAAAAGATTTGGAACAGAGGGGGTATGATTGAAAAATAGAACAACTTTGAAACTAACTCTTCCACCATTTTCCATTACTCCCATCTTTCATTGGTAATTTTCCTAATTTAACTATTTAGTTAAGATAGGAAGTAAACAATAATATTGCAGTTATTTCTTCTTATTAATGGATTTCTTAAGATTTATTGAAGAGATGTTTGCTCATATTCAATAAGATAAAATCAAAAAATTAGAAATCAATAATACTAAGCATATATTTATTAAAATCAAATATTTAAGATCAATATGCAAATTAGCCTTCCCATTCACACTGTAATCTGCTATTTTTTTGTATATATAATTACAATTGCAAGTTATTAGTATGTAGATATGGTCAGCAGTCTTAATAATGTAAACAATTTTATTAATAATTGAAGTTTAAATTAAAAATAAAATCATGGAGAATGTGATGTAAATAACTAAGGGAATTGTGACTTGTATAGTAATATAGTTTCGGTTACAGACAGACAAACCCACAATCTCCATTATAATAAGATATATATATATATGACCCAAATGTATAAACCATTCAGCTGATAACTAGAATTATTGCAGATTTTCAAAATTTATATATATATATATATAGTAGTGATGATTAAAATCCAGAAAGAGTAAATAAATAGTTATTTACTAAGCTTAGCTTAGATGTGGCACAAGGCCAGATGTATGGTACGCCCAGTGAGAATCGAACTCAGTAACAGTGATATGTGAATCTAGTCTTGCTAACCATTACACTATGTGAGTTTCCCAAGTAACTGTGACAGATAAATATGTTGTTTTCGGGTTTGTTTTTTTCTTTTTGCTACAAATCTTGGTTTATTTTTATGACAAAATCAGTTATATTTTCTTTTTAATACTTTTTTTTTTATGACAAACATTATTTTATTCTGAAAATCTAAAGAAAAAATGAAAGGATTCTGATGGCCTATTTCCTTGCCTCAACAAAATCATTATCACCCATCTTATTAAATTCAACTGAATTAAATTATATGATGGAAATTAATGCTGTTGAGTATCTCTTAATGCCACAAGGCAAAAGGATGTCACACCTGTAAGGTAAAAAAAAAAAAAGATTCAAATTAATAAAGATTTGATAAGGTGACACAGATATGTGTCAAGCAGTTTTAATTTATATTATTTTTTTTTATTACCTGTTCATTAGTTTTTTATTTTTTTTATTTTTTTTATTATTTACATTTGTTCATCTGATATTGACAAAGCCAGTATCTTTTTCTCTCTCTCTCTCTTCTTCCAAAGAAATATTTCCTTTTAAGTAGCAATCACATTATGAACACGACCTGGCTTCAATGCTTGTCTCCAGGCTCTGTTAAAATAGATTAACAAAAGAAGAAGATGAAAAAAAAAAATTTATTTTAAAAATGCAATCAAATCGATTCTGTTGAAAAATTTCTAAAAATTCAATAACCAATAACAAAAATAAAAGAAACAGATAAAATGACCTTAAAGAATTGTTAATTTTTAGGCATATTTTCAAATTAAACTCTGTCTTTTATTTTGATCAGTTTCAGAATGAAATGTATTTCCTTGATGTCTTCAAAGTGTCTTTGTTTGATAGGTCATCAAAGTTTACACCTACATATCTAACCACCCCAACCACACCTCCCCACCCCCAACCACACCTCCCCCTACTGACGACCTTCCGTTTTCAGCATTTTGAGAATTTCCATCATTGAGTAAGAACTATATCCAAGTCCTGAAGATGGACTAATAAGAGACCGAAACATTGCACCGTCGACAATAAACATCAAGTTTCCATAATATCCCGTGTTTGTCTACTTTTCTCCACCTACATATCTCAAATCTAATTTTATAAGTGTGCATTAGCGTTGGTGGAAACATTGATATTGTCATATTAATATTTCAATGCAAAGTTCACCATCAAGTCACGCTGACTCTATCTTGCCATTGATACTGGTAAGTCCTCTTGGCAGCATCCAGTGTCTGTACAGTCTATACAGAGCTGATGGACCTCTTGAAAGCAACAAGTGTCCGTACAGAACTTGATGGATCAAAGTTTACACCTACATATATCAGATCTTATTTTATCTGAACATTAGCATTGGTGGAAACAATGATATTTTTATATTAATATTTCAGTGCTAAGTTCACTTGTCCTCTTGGCAGCATCCAGAGTCCATACAGTCTATACAGAGCTGATAGATCTTAAATCTAATTTTATGAGTGTGCATTAGCGTTGGTGCTAAGTTCAACATCAAGTCATGCTGACTCTCATCATCAATGCTGGTAGGTCCTCTTAGAAGAATCCCGTGTCCATCCAGAGGTAATGTTTATACCTACATATCTCAAATCTAATTTTATCAATGTGCATTAGCATTGGCGGAAACACTGTTCACCACAAAGTCATGCTGACTTTATATCAACATCGCTCCTGGTAGGTCCTCTTGAAAGCAACAAGTGTCCATACAGAGGTGATGGATCTAAATTTACATCTATATATCTCAAATCTAATTTAATCAATGTGCACTAGCATCAGTGGAAGCAATGATATTGTCATATCAATATTTCAATGATAAGTTCACAATCAAGTCATGCTATCACTCATTGTAGGTCCTCTTGAAAGCATCCAGTGTCTTCACAGAACTGAACACTGCTAACACTGGTGTGTCCGTGAGCAGAAGTCTACAGAAGAGTGTTGCTAATAGATTACTCTCTGCTTTGGAAAATATATTCAATGTTTTTTTTCTTCCTTTTTTTTTTTTTAAGAAGTGTCTCCTAAATTAGGTGTTCTGTGTGTTATTTGTACTAGTACAAAATAAAAAAAACACCCTCCGGGCGATGTAAAAATTGATTTTTGAAACATATTGCCTGAGGGGTGGGAGTTAAAAATTCAATGTCAGGGAGTTTGTACCCTAAGTAAGTAAAATCATCAAATTCATTAAAGGATTAAAAAATAAAACAATTTGAAATGTAAACTTGAAATATATATTAAAATAAAACAAGCTATATATAGATATATAATACCAGTCATGTATTTATTAAAACTTGTTTTAAAAAACAATGAGGACTGTCTAATGTTGCATGCTCAAATTTGAGTGAATTCTATGTTATGACAATGTGATGTAAGCAGTGACGTAGTTTTTGTTACAGACAAAAACCGGAAGCGAATCTCCTTTATTAATATATAGATTAGATAGGAATACTTCAAACTATAAAACTGTTTACAAATTGTTTATATTCATAAGAAGAACTGGATCTCATATGCACTTAAGAAATGATTACACAAAAAATGTGAACATAAATGTGCAATGAATGCAATTCCCTAACCTCTCGGATTAAAATAACCATAGATGAGTTGACATACCATTATAATCAATTAATAAGTTACGCAAGCAAACCGAAGTGTAAAAGCAGGCGGTTTAGGTTATTTGGGTTAAAGGGTATTTTCAATTGTCGGAGGTGGTGAGAAAATTTGAGAAATAAATTTCTGGTCTTCTATGATGGAATTTTCAAAAGGAAACAGGGCTTTAAAAATCTCATTAGTACAGATGCTATATTCTGATCCTAAGCAGGGACAGCAATTTAATCTGAGGCAGAGGCACAGGTACTACACTTTGATCCTAGGCAGAAATGCCAGGGAACAGCAATTTGGTTTGAGGTAAATGGCACAGGTACTACACTTTGATCCTGGGCAGAAATGCCAAGGAACAGCAATTTGATTTGAGGTAGAGGGAACAGGCACTACACTTTGATCCTGGGCAGAAGTGCCAAAGACGAATACTTTTTTTTTTTTTTTGAGGTGGAAAACACAGTTACTACAGTCTGATCATATGCTGAATTGCCTAAGAAGAATACTTGAGGCAATGGATACAGGTACTACACTCTGTTCTTAGGCAAAATTTGCTAATCTGTATGTAAATAATACGTTAGAAATGACAGGAATGAATCTACAATAGTTATAAGTTAGTAGTAGTTCTTTCAAACATAATTTGATTTGAAAATCCACTTCCATGTCGTTTTAATTTACTTTTGTTATGTGTTTGATTGATGGACAAAAATCTTGTGTTGTAAAGATTGTTTAAAGATCAGCAATTGGCCTTTTATTCACCTCAGTTGCTCTCTACTTTGTTTTTGCGTGGATCAAGAGGTTGAGTTCCCATCTGAAGATTAATTCTGTAAGAGAGATTCTGCCTGTCGCTGCTTCGCTCAGGGCCACTCTGCAATAAAGAGGAGACTCAGACCGTTTACCTTGTTCTGTTGCCATATTAAATTAACAATTAATAACTCTTGCTCAACCTGGCTCTGAATTGGACGACTGATCTCTGACCTCGCTATGGCATCTATAAATGAACACTGGCCCCTTTTGACCACTGGCTAAAATCGGACCCTGGTCATTACTCAGCTCAACTGACACTTCAAGTAAAAGATTGGCCATTGGCTATAATGGTGATGGTGATGATGATTCGAGGGAGGTAAAGGTAGAGCGGGGGGGGGTCGAGGGTAATCTCCAGGGCTGAGTTGAGAGGCTCCTTATTTTCACCCATTGATTTCATTTAACTCTAACAAACTGGTCAAACTGAAGCCTTGAACCTATTGCCTGATCATAACGTGTGCTATTTAGAGCTTTGTGACTACGTGATAAAGCATTGCTTTAATCTACTTGAAAAAAGAAAAATTTAATATTTACACCCACAAGCAGTCATCAATATTTTAACAGATGGGCTGGAATTTCTTGACATTTATTTTAGCCTGCTCAAAGAACTTAAGAAATTCATGTAATTGACAGTCAAATTTATTACACATGTGATTACAGGTGTGAATTGCTGTGTAAAGTACTAGGGTGAGTCAAAAGTCTTGCAATATTTTGGTAACATGAGACACAATTTTGGAATCTCTAGAAAGTGATTAACCAAGACTTTCAAATCACATATATAGTAAGTAAGGTATTTGCCTCTCATCCTACTTATGAGGATGTGACACAAGGACATTTTTAAGTGGGCCCACCCACAAGCCAAATCTCATGGTTGGTAGGCACAAAAAATGAGCTTATTCTGTCGGCATTCCCCTCAAAGGGCACCTCAGGCACTGGGCGATAAACCCAGCCCTGCCCCTTTAAATCAAGGGGGCAGGTATTGCCTGAGGGGAGAGCCCCCTGAGATCACGCTGTTAATTTTACTTAGCCGCTCCAGAGGCCGAAGCACTGTGAAGTAGGATAGGTAATCACTATAGTGAAGTATTGCACAACATATCAGAGCTATATCAATATGTTAGCAGATGGACTAGAATTTCTTGGTATCTCTTTTAGTCTGCTCAAAGAACTTATGAAATTCCCAAAAACTTATTACACACCTGTTTATAGGTCTGAATTGCAGTCAACTCTGACCCTGAGTGGTAGTACCTGTTAGGGTCCCAACTATGGGTTAAATAGAATGTGTTTATAAAAAAAAATTTAGTATCCATTAAGAATGAATTTATTTCAAAACTTTGTCAGCATTAAATGACCCACTGAGGTTAATATGCTGTAAAACAAACCAAACCAAAGTAGAGCCCTGGGGAGTGTGGAGTACATCTTTATTGCCATTACTCCCAGGTCCACTCTGACCCGGAGTGGTAGTACTTGTTTGGGTCCCATCTCTTGGTTTAATAGATAAAGAATGAGTTTAAAAAAATGTGTTTAAAAAAAATCGATTATCCAACAAGGATAAATAAAACAAAAATGTCTTCTACATAAAATAACCCAAGGGTTGACATTCTGTAAAATCCAACCAACCAATATGCTGGTAAAAATATTTAAAAAACACAAGATATCTATGTGAAACTGGGATTATAAAAAGTATAGCACATTGTTTAGAAGCTTTAAGTATCCTTTTTAATGTAAGTAAAAAATTAAATTTGGCAAAGTGGCCTGTTGTCAGTATCAGCCGGACAGCGAGGAGTCTATCCCCTTTTTGCTAGCACTAGACCAGGGAGATTGCTTGTGCGGAGGTGGAGCACCACACCCACCCTCAATTTCCCAGTTTACTGTACAGAGCAGATTACCCAATCTGGGCTACTCATACGCTGAGTTGGCAAGGACCAGTATCAATCTCAGAACCTTGTGATTCCAAGGCGCGTGCTCAACCAACTTAGCTAAACCGGCCCCTTCAAATCTCAAAAGCTGTTCGCATTTCTCTTCCCACTAATACCCTTAGGAATGTCCTGAATCCATTTGATGTAAAAAAAAAAAAAAAAAAAAAGATGTATTCCAGCCCTGAAGCAGCACCTCCCCCATAGCACTAAAGTAGATAAAATGTATTTACCAACCCAGTTTTTAAGTGGAGTACAGTAGAATTCAGAGTTTTCCTTCTCCTAGACTGGCTTCATAACCAAGGCTAAAGAACCCAGTTTGCACTATTATTCATGTTAGGATTTTTGTGGCCATTTTCAGGTGAGAGCACTTTACAGTGGGGATCCTTTGTGTTCCTTAGTGTTAGTTAGAATTCTTTGGTTGTTCCTCGGTGTTAGGCATAATCCTTTGGTTTTTCCTTAGTTAAGAATCTATGTGTTAAGCAGAGTCCTTGATTGTTCCTCGGCATAAAGCAGAATCCTTTGTGTCGAATACATGCAAATGAACGGCTTTCAAGTTTGGTGATTAAATAGTTAACTAACCATGTATTCGAGCATGTTGATTGGCTGGCTTTAATCCATGCGCCCACACAGAGTCAATAAGTTTAAGTGGTGGACATCAGCACACCTTATATCACATGGAGGCGCGCGGTCTAATGAGTCGTAGGAAATGGGCTTGTCGACCTGAGTTCAATTCCTGGACAAAGCTGTTTGTATTTCACATGGTGCTAATACCCTTGGGAAAGGTATGAATCCAATTCTTACTCCAGCTATGGGTAAATAGCAAGGCAGACTGGACTCTTTAACCATGGCTAGGTAACCAGTCTAGGAGAAGGAAAATTCTGAATTCAAACCTGTTAAACTCTGCTTAAGAAATTGACCTTGTGTCACATCCTGCTTGTGCGGAGGGGTTGGTAAATATATATATCACAAAATATTCCAACAATTTACCCATAGCTGAGGGGAGAACAAATGGATTCATGCTTTTTCTAAGGATATTAGTGTGAAGTGAAATGCTGAAAGTGATAAACCTTACAGATCAATTTTCCCAATATAGCTACATTCCTTTTCAGGTTGTGGGTATCATGTGGTCAGCGGTGGGTAGTAAATGGACAAGTCCAAAAATATCTCATCTTCTAATGTCTAGTGTCAATACAGACATTGGACTATTCTGACCTTTAGTGAAATGGTTATCATCATTCCCAGTGCATTTCACTTAACACTACTGTTGACTGGGTTGTTAGAATGCACCGACTGCACCTTTGCAGAGGGGTAAGACTCCCCCAATGGGGCAACCTGTTAGCCGTGGGTGGCGACCCGTGATGCTTAAGGATAGAGACCCAGGTGGATGAGCAGTTCATAACTTGCAATACTCCACTTTAGCCCTTTCTTGGGCTAGATGGACGATCAGAGAGACCCCCTGCGATCAATCGGCTGGTCACGTCAAACCCTAGCACCTATATGATTTTCCCAACCCTATTGCCCTTATGGCAAGCCCCAACCCTTTTTATCATATGGGTGCTAGAAGGCAGTGGCTGAGGGTCTACATGTCCTAGGAATGGCGTTAAACTCTATCTGATGGTGAGGTTCCAGTTTTGGAGGTCTGGAGAATGTTGAGCACCCCTTCATCACCATTTCTCCCTGGTCCACTCAGACCCAGAGTGGTAGTACCTGTTAGGGTCCCATCTATGGGTTAAATAGAAAAACAGGAGTTTATAAACAAAATTTGATTATTTATTTCAAAACTTTGTTGGCATTAAATGATCCATCGAGGTTGATATGCTATAAAACAAACCAAAGCAAATCACAACATTAATACCCTAAGGAAAGACATGAATCCATTTGTCCCCCCCACCACCACCAGCTGTGTAGGACAGACTGGATTCTTTAGCCTTGATTATGAAGCCAGTCTAGGAGAAGGAAAACTCTAAATTCAAACCTGCTGTAATCCACTTAAAATTGGGTTGGTAACTACATATTATGTCCTTTAGTGCTATGGGGGAGGTGCTGCTTCAGGCTGGAATCTTTAGTGAAATAGTTATTATCATATGAAATGGGTATGGCAACCAGAGTTCAAATCCCAGATGAGCCTGTTTGCATTTTAAGTAAATAAACTCGGTGGAGCAGCCTAATGTCAGTATCAGCCGGACAACAAAGGAGTCTATCCCCTTTATACTAGCACTAGACCAAGGAGATTATTTTAGCATCTGAGATGGAGCGCCACACCTACCATCAGCTCCTCACTTTACCACACATATCCCTGTGCTATTCATACGCTAATACCCTAAGGAAAGGCATGAATCCATTTGTTCTCCCTCACCCCCCAGCTATGGATAAATAGTAGGGCAGACTGGGTTCTTTAGCCGTGGTTATGAAGCCAGTCAAGGAGAAGGAAAACTGAATTCAAACCTGCTGTACTCCGTTTAAAATCTGGGTTAGTAAATACATATTATGTGCTATGGGGAGGTGCTGCTTCAGGGTTGGAATCTCATGTATCAAGTTAATCTCATAATTTTTGCATTGTCCTTTCAAAAGACAAAAATATAGTTGAGTAAAATGAGCAGATGAGTAAAAGTAAAGTCAACAGTGGCCTATAGTCAGTATCAGCCGAACAGTGAGGGAGTCTATCCCCTTTTCGCTAACACTAGACCAGGGATATTGTTTTACAACTGAGATGGAGTGCCTTAGCTCTTCATTTAACTGCATAGATCCAAGCTATGCTACTCATGCACTGAGTTGGTGAGGGCTGGAAAACCTTTTTAGTGGGAGAGTGTTGTCAGAACCTGAAGTGCTCTGAAAAGGTGGGATGCTCTACTGTCTCTTGTTCTCT
This sequence comes from Doryteuthis pealeii, assembly GCA_023376005.1. Classification (NCBI taxonomy): domain Eukaryota; kingdom Metazoa; phylum Mollusca; class Cephalopoda; order Myopsida; family Loliginidae; genus Doryteuthis; species Doryteuthis pealeii. Next base: position 62,081,310 of record CM042161.1, on the reverse strand, counting down.
CTCTTGAACTTTACCTATAAACTTATCTGTGCTATGGGGGAGGTGCTGCTTCAGTATTGAATCTCATGTATCAAGTTAGTCTCATAATTTTTGCCTTGTCCTTTCAAAAGACAAAAATATAGTTGAGTAAAATGAACAGATGAGTAAAAGTAAAGTCAACAGTGGCCTATAGTCAGTATCAGCCGAACAGTGAGGGAGTCTATCCCCTTTTCGCTAACACTAGAGGGATATTGTTTTTACAACTGAGATGGAGTGCCACACCTACCAATAGCTCGTCACTTAACTGCATAGATCCAAGTTATGCTACTCATGCACTGAGTTGGTGAAGGCTGGTATTAACTTGGAACATTTTCAATAGTGCTAGACCTGGGAGATTATTTTTGTGTCTGTGAAGGAGCACCACACCTACCATCAGCTCCTTTTATAGCATAGATCCAAGCTGTGCTACTCATGTACTGACTTGGCGAAGGCTGGTATCGAACTCTGAACCTTGTGGTTCCAAGGGGGATGCTCTACTGACTTAGGTAAGCTACACTTTAATCCCTGCTCAAAGGCTATGGAATATTGGCTATTAATTATTTGGTTTTCTCTTGAACTTTAACCTATAAACTTATCCCTTAAAGTAATTTCCCTTTAGCAACAAACAACTGCAAACAACCTACTGTCAAAATCAATAAAAATCCTTGGAAAAAAAGACATGACAATAAATTTGATCATCCCTCACAACTTAGAGCTTGGCATAAAATAACCCTGGATGGGTTGACATGCCATTAAAATCAATCAATCAATCTTGTTCTCTTCTCTCTTTTCTTATTTGAAAATGAATATCAACAAAAGAAACCAAAAGAAATAAAAGACAGGAAAAAAAAATATTCTAATAAAATATTTGCAATTAATTTTTTGTTTAATGGTTCTGTTTTAAAACTGTCTGATTAATACTTAGAAAATAACAAAACAAAAAAACAAACAGATACAATTAGTAAAAATGAGAAAGAAGATGCAATCTCATTTTGAAGGACTGGTCAGTCATAACAGGAAAAGATTCTAAAAATTGTCCAGTGTTCAAATAGAGGCTAGCTGACCAATAAATACTCTTCTTGATTATCAAACTAGTGGCATGTGGATCACTTGACCTGTGGCCAGACATTAAGTAGTTAGCCTGGTGTGAGGATGGCGGTGGACTGGAATAGCAGTGGTTAGGACATGTAGAGATGGTAGTATGAGGGCCGGAGTAGTCGTTGGGCTAATTGTTGTCTCGAGCTAGTGGAGGAGGCTGGAGGGGGTGTTTGGAGATGTGATGCAGATTTAATATTGCTGTCCAAACTAGAATATCTTCGTCTCTCTCCAACTGTCCATTAGGAATTGTTGTTCTGCGACAGATCATTTCAAATTTAATCATGAATAATAGATTGAATTGTTCGGATCTATATTTGACTTTGATTCCAAATTTGGGGATTATCAGAGATTAAATCTCTTCTGTTTTTTCAGGTTTTTTTTTTTTAGGTTTTTTTTTGGGGGGGGGGCGTTGTTGGGTTTTTTTTTTTAATTCACAAATATAAAATATGAATTCTAAGTATAGATTATAATTAGGAATAATTTAAGCTAATATATAATTCTAAACAAAAGTAAGCATGTATTGAAATTAAATACTAAGCAACTACTAATAATGGTAACACTTTAACATCCTTGTTTGTTGATTGGTCAAAAAGAATTTTGTGACTCATCTTTTCATATTTTATACAAATTACTATTTAAGGATTTTTAGTTTTAATGATTATCCATTCATATCTTAACTTCAGTGCCGAATCTATTTCTTAAAAATAAGTTTTTCCAATGTTGTGTGATTGAGTAGTTGAACCCATACTATAATTTTTTTTATTTGACTTTGATTCCAAATTTGGAGATTATCATAGATTAAATCTCTTCTGTTTTTTGGGGGTTTTTTTAAAAATTTTATTTTGTTTTTTTTAATTCTATGACCAGTAAGGTGTTTGCTGAGAGAATTATATGAAATAGAAAAACAGTGATTTCAGCCCCACCCTCACCCGAGTTGATATGTCCTGGTAAAAGAAATATGAAATATTAATTTTTTTTTCTCTGCTTCATAAAAAAAAAATAAAAAGACTGTCTGGTTTGATGTCTTTAACCTATAACAGGGCATTAGCAGCCGGGGAAGGGGGCTGCCCCACCACCGATTTTTACCACTTGTAATAAGTGGTACAATAATAAAAATACAAGATTTTAGGACAAACAACTTGAAAGATTGTGGGTGCTTTTCATTTAAAATTATATATATATATATATATATATATATATATATATGATAAAGGAAATGACTTACCAGGAAATAAAATATTGAGTTAACCACAATATTGATGGTTGATACAAGTATTAACTGGATAGGTCAATGATATAATGAATATAAAGTGCTCAATACATGAGCAGAGCGGATTTAGTATTAAAGTGTGTATTGAAATAACCTACTCGAGTTTTATCATACGGATCTTCAGGGTTAATTCCAATGAATTAATCAAGATATTGATTAATTACAATATTGCAATTATGACCGTTGAAACTGTTTTCAATGATCATAACTGCAATATTCACTTCCGCAATTGGATGTAATTAATCAATATCTTGATTAATTCATGGAATTAACCCTGATGATCCTTATGGTGAAACTCGAGTAGGTTATTTCAATACACACTGTAATACTATATATATATATATATATATATATATATAGTTCTAATACAGGGCCGTAGCAGCTGGGGGCCCTGGTTCCCCCACCAAATTGTTACCAATTACGTGCATGTTGTATGCACTACTCCACTTGGACCCTTAATTAGACTAGACAGGTGGTTGGAGAGGCCCCCTCCAATCAATCGGCTGGTCATGTCAAGTCCTTGTATCTATACGATTGCCCTAACCCTTTTGCCCGTATGGCAAGCTCCCAATTTTTATCATATATGTGTTAGAAGGCAGTGGCTGAGGGTCTTCATGTCCTAGGAATGACATTAAACTATCTGATGGTGAGGTTCCAGGTCTGGAGGTCTGGGGAGCACCCCTTCACCATTGCTCACTGGTCCACTCTGGCCTGGAGTGGTAGTATCTGTTAGAGTCATGTCTATGGGTTAAATTGAAAAATGTATTTATAAAAAATTGAGTATCCATTAAGAATTAATTTTTCAAAACTTTGTTGGCATTAAATTACCCACTGAGGTTGATATGCCATAAAATAAAACAAACCTAACATTGTCATTACTCCGAGGTCAACTTTGACCTAGAGTGGTAGCATCATATATAGGTCAGATCTGTCTACAAATGATTTGCATTTGATAGGACCATGTGCAAAAAAAAAGATCCTTAAGACTTAGGTATCAAAAAATGTAAATATGAATGTATTTCCCTAACCTCTAAGTATAAAAAATCAATTTCTCTGAATGTTTGAGATGAGGCTTGAAGATTAGTATTATCTGCATTATTCGGGCTATTGTCCCCATCTTCATTGTTATTTGTACAGCGTTTCGGCCGATATGCCCTCCGGCCTTCTTCAGGTATTTCTTGTCGGACTCTGGAACCTTCTTGGACTCGGGAACCTTCTTTTCAAACTCGGGAACTTTCTTGTCGTAATCGGAGCCATCATGGAACTTTGAACCTAACCCTTTATTTAGTCCATGGGGGTATCCTGTTCTCAATTCCACTAACCATAGCTGGGGTAGGAGTTGTGTTAATTATTTTTCTAACTGCCTCTACTCGGGATTGAACTCGGGATCCAGAGATAACTGTCACTTAGATCTGTCTTAACCTAACTATCTTATCCACTAGGCCATGTGTCCAACAAGAAATACCTGAAAAAGGCCGGAGGGCATATCGGCCGAAACGTTGTACAAATAACAATGAAGATGGGGACAATAGTCTGAATAACGCAGATAATAAAAAATCAATTTGTAAATAAAAGTAAATATGAATTCACAATGAACATGATTCCCTAACCTCTTGGCATAAAATAATCAAAGACAGACATACAGTTAAAATGAATGACTGAATCAATCATATAATATCTCAAAATAGAACTATTAAATGCTAATTTCATCCCCTCATTTATTTATTTATAATTAGAACATAAACTTTATAACTGAATTCATAAATAAAAGTTAATATGAATGCACAATGAACATGATTCTCTAACCTCTAGGCATAAAATAACCCTAGACAGATTGACATTAAAATGAATGAATCTCTTAATCAATCATATCATATCTCAAAATAGAACTATTAAATGCTAATTACTTCCCCTCATTTATTTATTTATAATTAGAATATAAATTCTATGAATGAATTTATATTGTGTGTAATGACCACTGAAATGAGTGGGAGTAGGAACTTATCCACAGATTAATCCAAGCTGATACAATATTATTTTTCTAGATAGATTAGCCATTAAAAAAATATCTTTTAGCTGAAAGGCTATAATAATTTATAATTTATAATGCATTTTTATAGTAAAATTAATTTCTAATGTGTTTTTATAGCAAAAATCATTTCTAATGCATTAAAATCTTTGTTCCATCCAACATTAGGATTTTATTACATCATTATATTAATAATCTAATCTAGTTTGTGTAAGGAATATTTTATGAAGCCAGAACTTTCAGCTATCAAAGAAAAATGTCTTGCGTCTTATTTGTTATTAGTTTATTTACAATTAAATTTGAAGAATGTATATGCAAAATACATGCGATAATTGTCCAGGAATAACAATATTTACTGCTTAAATTTACTTTACAGGAAAAAATAATTTCTAATGCATTCTTATATTAAAAATAACTTCGAAGGCATTTTTATTGTAAGAATAATTTCTAATGCATTTTTATTTTAAGAATCATTTCTAATGCAAGAATAATTTCTAATGCATCTTTATAGTAAAAATCATTTTTAATGCATTTTTATAGTAAAAATCATTTCCAATGTATTTTTATTGTAAGAGTCATTGTCCAATGCATTTTTATAGTAAAAATCATTGTCCAATGCATTTTTATAGTAAAAATCATTGTCCAATGCATTTTTTTAGTAAAAATCATTGTCCAATGCATTTTTTTAGTAAAAATTATTTCCAATGCATTTTTTTAGTAAAAATCATTTCCAATGCATTTTTTTAGTAAAAATCAATTTGCTGGAGAACTAATAATATTTATTCGATTCAACAGCTGTATGTTAATTAAAACAGCAGTTTTATCAACTTGTTAAGGAATCATAAGGTTCCAGGTTCAATACCAATTCCCATCAACTCAGTGCATAAGTAGCACAGTTTGGGTAATCTGATTTTTGTGATAAAATAATGAGCTGTAGTACTCTACCTCAATAAAACAACCTCCTTGGTCTTGTTGGCACCTTTCCGTTTGCTAAAGACAATGGCATAGTGTTAAAAAAAACCAAATAAAATAAATAAACAAAAAATAACCATTAGGCATTACATAACCCCAGACGTTTTGATATGCTGCTAAAATCAATCAACCAACCAAAAAAAAAAAAAAAAATTTATCTGCACAAGTGGCTGTGCAGGCCTATCCCTGAGTGACTGTCTTTAGTGCACTGACTGCACACAAACTTTCTGGGGCTGCTGTTTTCTCTCCCACTTTCTGGCTCTTTTTACTGTCTCCTTGGTCTAGCGCTAGCAAAAAGGGGATAGACTCCCTCACTGTCTGGCTGATGCTGACAATAGGTCACTCTACCAACAACTTACTCATATTTTACTACTTGAAATTCCTCCATAAATTTTTCTTTGTCTTTTTTGTAAGAGGGGACAAAAGAACAGGATTTCCAGACAGTTAAAATGCTGAACTCATTGGGGTGACCTATTGTCAGCATCAGGCAAACAGTGAGGGAGTCTATCCACTTTTTCGTTAGCGCTAGACCAAGGAGATTGTTTTTTTCTTAGATGGAGCGCCATACCTACCATCAGCTTCCATAGGCTTTATACCACAAACATAAAATCACCCAAAGTGGGCTATTCATGCTCTGAGTTGTAATGGTAAAAAGCTGTTGAGATCCTTGTCAACCTTGATGAAATAATTATGGTCTCTAGCTATAATTGATCGAATAGTTTAAAGAGCGAATGACAAAAAACTTGGATATGATGTGACTTGTGTGTAGTAACCAATCTATTCATGTTTATTGGACTTTTTTTAAGATGATCTGATAACCTAGATTTTTGTTGACAATAATTTTAGGTTTTTCAGGAATTCTGAAGTCTGTTTTGTTTTTAATATATTTTTTTTTTATACCGGAAATATTAGAGTCTCTGTGTTTTAAATAAGCTTGTATTCTTTTCTTAATGTCATTCATCTATTTTTTAAAATTTTTTTTTCTTGAATTTTTTTATCTTTTATTTTCTCTTTCTTGACAAGTTCAAAGCTTTTCGTCTATTATTGGTTATTGCCATCCACATTTTTTTTTATTGTCATCCATTTTGTTTTCTATTTTATTTTATTTTAACTTTTTCTTGGCAGAAAAGGAATTCGTTTTTCTGTTTATTTTCTGTTTTTTTGTGGGTTTTTTTTTCTTTTCTTTTTATTTTCTAGTCTAATATTTTTTAGATTCTTATTTTAACATTTTTGTATTTAATAGTGTTTTTTATGGCAAATATTTTGTTGTATACGACAAAAATATTCTTTGATTTAATTTTAAAGGTTTCTTTCAAATAGTGAAAATCATTATTAAAAGTTTTTTTACCCATTAATTTAATAACTTTTGTTTGTACCTCACATTTCTGTTCATATTATAAAGTGTTTGTTTATCAATATAAAGTAAGTTAAGTCTGCAGTGTGGCCTATTGTTGGTATCAGTCAGACAACAAGGGAGTCTATCCCCTTTTCCCTAGTGCTAAACCAAGGACATTTGATGTTGAGTGCCACACCTGCCATCATCTAACCACTTTACCACATAGATCCAAGCTGTGCTATTCATTCTTTGAGTGGGTGAGGGCCAGTATTGAAACCTTAACCTTGTGGTTCCTAGGTGGATGCTCTATCAACTAAATCGTCCTTGGTTTACAAAAAATTGTGTGTGGAGGAACTAAGTCGTCGTCATCGGGGCGGCCTAAAGTCGATATCAGCCAGTCAGCGAAGGAGTCTATCCCCGTTTCAATAGCGCTAGACCAAGGAGATTGTTTTTTTTTTTTTTTGTGTCTGAGGTGGAACGCCACACCTACCATCAACTCCTTATTTTACCGCACAGATCCCTGTGCTATTCATACGCAGAGTTGGTGAGGACCGGTATCAAACTAGGAACCTTGTGGTTTCTAGCCGAACGCTCTACCGAACTGAGCTAACCTGGCCCCTTAACATTAGAATATTTTATTTAATTCCATTTTATTCATTTTTTGTATGTAAAGTAAAGTCGATGTGGTGACCTAAAGTCGGTATCATCCAGACAGCAAGGGAGTCTATCCCATTTTCACTAGTGCTAGACCGAGGAGATTGTTTTGGCGTCTGAGGTGGAGCGCCACACCTACCATCAGCTCCTCACTTTACTGCACAGATCCTTGTGCTATTCATACGCTGAGTTGGTGAGAGCCGGTATCGAACCAGGAACCTTGTGGTTCCTAGTCGAATGCTCTACCGACTGAGCTAAGCCGGCCCTATTCATTTTTTGTAGACTTAGCTATTTAAAAAATAGTCAATGGGGCATAGAATATACCAACTGCATCCTCTGCTGAGAGGTAAGACCCCCCCCCCAAAAAAAAAAGGGAGGTATACAGGGTATGACACTAAACTGCATCTGGTGGTGAGGCTCCAGTGCCATTACCTTTAAGTCAGTTTCAACTCAGAGAAGTAGTACCTGTTAGTGTCCCATCTAGGTGAAAATAGATGTCTTTCAGATAATGTTTAAGAAGATTGTTAAATTTATTAATACATTGGCTCTTAAAACATTGCTATTGCAACTAAGTAGGTAGTGATTATGTCACTAAATTGCATCTAGTGGTGGGACTCCAATTCTGGAGCTTTTTAGAGTGGAGAGTCCCCCTTTTATTACCATTACTCCAAGGTCAATTCTGGTACAGAATAGTTGTACCTGTTATAGTTCAATCTATGGGCCAAATAGATCTGTTTAAAAATTATTCTTATTTGATAGGAATACCTGATAACATGTAAGTCATCGGGGCGGCCTAAAGTCGGTATCAGCCAATCAGCAAGGGAGTCTATCCCCTTTTCACTAGCGCTAGACCAAGGAGATTCTCTTAGCGTCTGAGGTGGAGCGCCACACCTACCATCAGCTCCTTACTTTACCGCACAGATCACTATGCTACTCCTACACTGAGTTGGCGAGGACTGGTATCGAACTAGGAACCTTGTGGTTTCTAGCCGAACGTTCTACTGACTGAGCTAACCCAGATACCATGTAAGTATGTGCAAATTATACGTACTAGCAAGAATATGCGCCCTCCGGACATAAATATTTAAGTTTAAATGTAGTGAAACAAATTAAATTAGAAAGACTAACAAAATTAAATCAGAACACATATAAAAAAGATTGCACTTATTTTAATTATATTTTAATTAGTTTCTATATAAAATCATTCATAGTATTGATTTTAATACTTTGGAAAATAAAAAATAATATTAGAGATCAATAATACCAAGTAATTATTTAATAAACTCGGTTTTGTTTTAACCAGTATGTAAATCAACCACACCATATATTATGTAAATCTTTATTTCTTAGTGATATATAAGACACATTGCAGGCTTTTAAATGCACTAATAACATGGGTTGTTTTGAGGAAAATCTGACTCAGATTTTCATATACACCTCATTAATAAATAAGATAAATTTTAAGTATTAATGATTTTGTCCATAAATTAAATACTCATCGATCAACTTATGCAATCCATGAGGGTATTGTGAGGTAAGCAGTGACATAATTTTGGTTACAGACAGATACCGAATCTTCATTATAATAAGAGATGTGATTTATTAACCTTTAGGCATAAAATAACCTAAGACAAGTTGACATGTGGTTAAAATCAATTGAATCATGTTTAAGTTAATTTCATATAAAGGACAAAATTTTTAGTTTCTAAAAAATATTTAAGTCAAGTGTTGCTACCCTTCTTAATTCCTGCTACCAGTAATTTCAGTATTTTGGTTTACCCTATCAATCAAAAATGATAAAAATGGCCTTTTCATTTAAAATTACCTGTTATTTCCCTTAAAATAAAGACTTCTGTTTAATATTATATTTAAAAGAAAGGTTATCGTTTGTTGAATTAGTGACTTTTGGCCTGGTGGAATGAGGTTATATAGGATATTAAGAGTTTTAACTATATTTTTTTATATTTCTAGTTTGTTTATGCATTTTCTTTTGTTAGCCACTTATTAATTAGATCTTTGAATGTTTACTAAGGATTATTATTATCATTAGTTACCTGTGACCAAACAACTGTGTTCAGGTTATTTGTATGAGATAGGAATACTTGATATCACATAATGTAGAAATAAAAGCAAAAGAAATTAAGAAATGACTACACAAAAAATGCATTATAAACATAAAATGAATGTGATTCTCTAACCTCTAGGCATAAAATAACCATAGTTGGCATATAGTTAAAATCAATCAAATCATGTTTTAGTCAATTTCATATATAGAGCAAAAATTTTAATTTATAAAATATTTCTAAGTCTAGTGTTGCTACCCCTTTATAAATCCTGCTACCATTAATTTCAATACTTTTTTTCAGAATTTTTGAGATGAGGCTTGATAATTTGTATCATCTGGATTATTCAGAATATTGTCTGAATAACAATAAAGATGAGGACAATAGTCCGAATAATCCAGATGATACAAATTAATTTCAATATTTTGGCAGAATTTTTGTCACAATGTGAGCAGGCAAAATTTTACAGAGACGAGAATTATATGATTTTTTTATTTTTATGAATGTTAATTTTTTTTGAGTACCTATGACTTTTTTCTTTCTTTTTTTCTTATTGATTTGTAATTATATTGGCCTAAAATTACGCTTGATATTTAGCAGCTTTTTTTTAATATTTTCTTTTTTTTTTTTTTGTTAGCCACTTGTTAATTAGATCTCTGTGCGTTCTTATGATGCATAAATAATTTTCAATAAAGATTAGATCGATTGTCTCATCTTAGTTTAAGAGATAAATAGGTATTTACTGTCAAATAACAATAGAAATTTTTTTGTGATAAAAAAAAAAAAAACGAAAAGCAAGAAATAATCGAGTGAGGGATCCCTTCTGATCCTCGAATCATCGTTTGGTGTGGACACAAAGATTAGCAAGTCAATCTTCAAAATAATCTATGATCCTCTTTCTCTCCCCTGTTTTCTCAATCAACCAGCGGCCATGATGTTATTTGTGATAGAAAAATCTGACCAAGATGGGATTTTTATTCCACACTTTTTACGCCTTTATTTATTTTTTTCTTTTACTTTTAAATGCTTTGTTTTTTTTTTTTTTTTGTCTTTTGTTTGTTTTGTTTTTTTGTTTTTTTTAGAATGACTTTAAAAAAAAGTATTAACCTTTTTTCTGATTTACATACTGATAGTCTGCGTATTTTGTTTAGCTTTTATTACCACCATGAGTGCCAACCGGTGCCTCGATCAAATATGTAATTGATTTAGAAGTGTAAAAGAGGACAGTGCAATCTCTGCAATAAACTATAGTAAAATTATTTTTACAGCTATTTTTTGGGGAGCTTTTTCTATCTCATCAAAGACCTAAATATGAAAATGTCTATTTGCAAAACATGGAGCCAATTTTTGAATATCTATTTTGAAGGGAAAAATATGTATCTTTTGCATTTAGAAAATTATTTTCTCTGTCGTTAGAGAGGACCTCTGAATATATTATGGTTAGAGAGAATTAGTGCATTAGAATAAAATAGGGGTTCATGGTTCAAAACATACTTGTATCTTACTTTTTTCATTTAGTTTGTTTATAATAAATTTATCCAGGACACATGGAAAGAGTATTACTCATTTCTAAAATATTCTTTTTTCTGTTAGCAGAGTTCTTGTGTTTTGTATTTTTTTTTTTTTTTAAAGTGATGTGATTGGTAATAAAGGGAAAAAAAAAATTTCTGTCTAATTGTTATAGGTGATATACTCTATAGATTAATGGAATGCGCCAACGGTTACTATAAGTAACAGGGACAATTATGGCTGGTAGAGTAAGCCAATGCGAGTCAGCTCATAACACTATTGTCGGATGTATTTCCCACTTCTCTGTACTGTAATTGTCTACTCTTTTGTTCATACATTTTGTTACCCGTCTTTTTGTTCTTATTTGACCCCTTAAAACCCCACAACACTAATACTTTCTCTACTTCAGATTTATATTGAAAATTGACATCAGTGTTTAGATAACCTTTTTTTTCTCCAAATGTCCAGATGAAAGTTTTAAAAAAAAAAACAATGTTTTAACATCAACTTCACCATCTATAATAAATGTATCCTTTTCAAATTCTTTGTTTTTACTATTTTCTACATACAGTCAGGTATGTTTCCATATTTTTCCATGCATGCATATATATATATATATATATATATGAGTGGTCAAGTGTACATGAAATCATTTTTGGAGTAAAGGTGTGTAAAATAAAAAATACTTATATGCCCTCATATATATATATATATATATATATATATATATATAACAGATAAAAAAGAGCAACCATTTAGAAAGTGTTTTATAAATCAAAAAGTGCTCAAATGCTGATCAGTAGAGCAGTATAAAAAGTCAAATTAATTAAAAATTCACGTCCTTAATATCAATTGTTAACTAAATTTAATAGAATGAAAATACAATCATTAGATGAATCTTCATTTCAATGAAGTTTCATTTGATAATTGTGTCTTTTAGTCTTTAGAAAACACATGAGACTTTAGTATATATATATATATATATATATATATATATATATATATATATATATCATGTGTTTTCTAAAGAATAAAAGACACAATTATCAAATGAAACTTTAAGGAATAGAGAATGAATGAGAAAAGTATTGGCATATGTAAGTGCTCAATGCTAAAATAGCAGGGCAGCTTTACAATCAAATATTATATATTATGGATTTAATATTCCGTTACTAAAGTTTCATGCTTACTGCAATTATCAGACAAGACGGTCAAAATGTTAAGATTTTGACCGTCTCGTCTGATGATTGCAGTAAGCATGAAACTTCAGTAACAGTATATTAAATCCATATATATATATATATATTTGTGTGTGTGTGTGTGTGTGTGGAGAAATGTAGACAAACACGGGATGTTACAATGGATGGAAATTTATTAATCATAGTGTCAATGTTTGCACATTTCGGTTTATAAAGATACCTTCTTCAGGACAATGTGAAGCAAGTAAAGGAGAAAAAGATTTATGTTGTTAAAAAGATGATGGATGTTAGTTAATATATATATATATATATATATATATATATTCCATAGAAATGAAAATTGAATTGAAATGTGAGAAATATCAAAAATTGTCGCTTGGGTAATGATGAATGTTGTAGTGCAATAAGCTGAGACTAAAAAAAAAAAGATTCAAAATATTTTCTCAACAAAAATGATAAACTCATCCGTCAAATAAAGCAACTCAAATTTTCCCGATGATTAAGATGATGGGATTGTACTAAGAAACCCCCAGCACAATTTCTATCCAGTGATAAAAAATGTTAAAAAAAAAAAATGAAAGAATTCTCAAGCTGGAACCAGTATCTGATATAGACACCCATAGATTGCAGCACAGAAATAATGTCTTTAAAAAAAGATATTACAGTTACACAATCTCTTATTCAAAATTCTGGCCAGATGTTTTTTTTTTCCTGCTTCCCCTGCAAAGGTGTATCTTTGTCTATTTGTCTTAGGGAAGTTGTGTTATAAATGTTATAAATGAGTAAGTGCTCAAATGCTCACTAGCAGAGCAGTATAAAATCTCACAATAATTAGAATTTCATTTCCTTAATATTAAAAAAAAGATATTACAGTTACACAATCTCTTATTCAAAATTCTGGCCAGATTTTTTTTCTAAATGCTTCCTGACTGATTGTTTTATCATTATGGTATTGCTATATTAAAACGGCAATACAGAGAATAGACTTTGTAAACTAACAAATGGTTGGTCAATGTTTTGGGTCAGTATCCAGTGTTCAGCATTACAGTCACAAGATGGATGCATTTCTGTAGGCAAAATTTAAAATTTAAATGGCCTTTTATAAATCTGAAGATTTATTTTTCTCAGTATGCAAAGTCAAATTGTTATATATTTTTGTTGTATTGTTGAGGTGAAATTATACACAGAAGAAATTGAATGCTTTATATATTTATTCAGCACCAGTATCAAGTTCTAACGGATACATACAAAAACACAGAACAATAAGTTACAAAACAATTAACAAGATTTAGAGGAGGGTCAAATGCGGTATAGCCAAACGCAGTAAGATCAGTCCAATTATTAATCACCTTATTAATCAACTGTTGAAGTCCTTAATTGTAGACTATTTAAAGCTATGAGCCAGGTCATCTGGTAGAGTGCTTGAGGGGGTGCTGGCTACTCTACAACACTGATCAAAGCTGTACCTTTGTCTATTCATCTTAGGGAAGCTGTGTTATAAATGTTATAAATCAAAAAGTGTGCAAATGCTGACCAGCAGAGTAGTATAAACTCTGACAGTAATTAAAATTTCACTTCCTTACTATTAATTTTTAATTAAAGTTTCATGTGTTTTCTATAGAATAAAAAACGCAATCATCAGAAGAATCTTTATTTGAATAAAATTTCATATGATGATTATGTCTTCTATTCTTTAGAAAAAACAAAGTTTATATATATATATATATATATATATATATGAAGTAGTCACAGATAGTTATTAAGGATTGATATGCCGTAAAATCCAACCAACCAATTGTTATCACCCTGATATTATAGAAGCAACACAATACCACCGCAATGGCATTGCAACTAGTGTTCAGTTGGCAGACAAGGAAACAAGCTGTAACTCAATACAGTCCCTGCATTGCTGGAAGCATATTGATGGATATTTATCTAGCACCATATCCACTCTGAGACAAGCAGCCAATCAGGACAGCAACATCTTTTAGTAAGACAATGTACTCTGCCATAAAACCGGCACATACTACTTCTGAACCCCCTAACCAGAGAGAACCCAAGCCTTCATGGGGAGTCCTAGAGGGGTAAGTTTCAGATATTTTATATGAATACTCATCATCATGTGGTGCCGGCAGCATGGATATCCATGACAATCTCTCTATCATTCATTGCTCTGGGAGGTCCTCTGTGTGGAATCCAGTATCCATGCAGAGCTGGTCAATGTATGTCTTTGCTGGTTGGCCAATGCTGGCGGCTTCCACAGAAGAATGTCACTTAAGAGTTCGTCCTTGCTTCTCCAGCAGTGTCCGGTGTGTCTCGTTTATTTTATATGGATGGTTTGTGTGATATGGGGCAGGTGGCCATACAGCTGTTTTCTCATGGGGTGTTGTTTCCACGTCTTGTTTAAGACTGCACGCAGCATTCTTGTACAGCTACCATCTAGTTTATTCTCTAATTGTTTCATTAGGATCCAGGTGGTGCAGCCATACAGTAGCACTGATACAACTACAGCCTAGAAGAATTGTCGCTTTAGCTTTCTAGGAAAATTGACATGTTCTAGACTCTGGGCCCCATATTATAGATTCGGAGGGGTCCTATGTGACCCTACCACTAGTCCTGCTCTCCCGTAAGTCAGTTTTATTCTCACTGAGTTAATTTGAATTCTTTTAACCATATCTATTAATAATGGAGATTCGCTTCTGGTTTTTGTCTGTAACAAAAATTACGTCACTGCTTACGTCACATTACCTAAAATCATCATAATAGAATAAATACACTCAAAATTTGAACATGCAACATTAGACAGTCCTCATTGTTTTTTAAAACAAGTTTTAATAAATACATGACTGGTATTATATATCTATATATAGTTTGTTTTATTTTAATACATATTTAAAGTTTACATTTCAAATTTATTTTTTAATCCTTTAATGAATTTGATGATTTTACTTACTTAGGGTACAAACTTGCTGACATTGAATTTTTTACTCCCACCCCTCAGGCAATATGCTTCAAAATCAATTTTTACATCGCCCGGAGGGTGTTTTTTTTTTAATTTTGTACTAGTACACTTTATAATGGTTATCTTTGTAGGAATGGAATTAATGACCAAATTCAAATCTTGTACAAGCCTCTTGGCATTTCCCTTTGGGCTAATGCCTCTGGGAATCCATATGCCATGAAATAAACCAAACCCAACCAGTAAAGAAGGTCATGCTGACAGTCTACTGATTACTATTGATATCCTTGAAAAAGGAGTAACTGAAAATAGTGCTTCCTATTGCCTGCTGCTTAGGCAAAACTGACCTAGGTTATTGAAAAAAAAACCCCTGTATATTCAGCCAATAGTATTTGATGTTTTAATCCCCCAAATGAAACTGCTTACGGTCAAGTCACGCCAAAAGCACCCGTTCCTGCTCGATCACCAAAGTTAAGCAGCGATGATCCTCTTCAATATTTATATGGGTGACCATTTAAGCAACAGCAGGTACTGTAAGTAAATCCAATATCAAAATTATTTGATTCAGCATTAAATGACCCATAAAGGATTGATATGCCATAGAACAACCAACAAAGTAAACTGTACTAAATGAAACTACTACTTACAACAATGAAACATTAACTAATTGCAAGGTAATGCCACGATTTGCAAGGGAGGTAACCAAGTAAAAGTAAATAAATGAAGGTTTCTTTGTCAGCAACATAAAAATGCAAATATATTAGAAAATTCCAAGATTGGATGGAGGTTGTATTTGTATGATTCTGCTACACTCAAATGCCAGAACGCAGATGAAGTTAATGTGAAAAAATTAATGGCATTTTGTTGAGCTGTTTTTAATCCAAGTGAGTGATTTAACCCTTTCAGCCCCGACCCCCTTAAGATACCCCCTCTCTCAATGGAGACACTGGTATCAAACCTGGAACTGTTTCCGAGGCAGATGCTTTGCCAACTGAGTTAAACTGATCCTTTTAATTAAAATAGACATGTATTATCATAGATTGGTATTGAAGTCAGTCAGTATACTGTTGGTTTGGAAAACAGCGACTTGTTAAGCACAACTGAACTAGTGCCAAAGACAACTGGTACTTATAGGACTCCATTAATGTGTTTGGGTGATTTCATTCCTTGAGTCCTGATTGGCTGCTTGATTTCTATGATGTTATGAGGCTTCATAAATACTCTGGCATTCTGTAGTAGGATTGCAACAAGGTTAGATCTGTATTGGGTTACAGCTACTTGTTGCATTGTCTTACCAATTCAATGGTAATTGGAACTTTGTATAATTATTCTAAATCTCCCCCCCCCCATTGCATGGATGTAGTTGCCTTTGATAGGAACTTAGTATGATTATTCTACAACTAAGATGGGGGGGCATCATAAGATTGGGGTGGAGGAATGAGACCCTAGTGGTATATACCCCTTAACATCTCTGGTATATAATGGAATAGAGACAGAGTGATGATGAGGGCTCTAGTTACTTTCTGCTTCTACTTCTTCCAACTCGTCAACCACCATGTTAACTTAGCAAGACTTGGTTGTTTTTCTTAAGTCTTTATTTAACAACCAAGTCCATAAAGATTCCATGCAGATCAAGGGAGAAATCTCAAGAGCCAATGACAGCGTCCACTCTCGCCAAGTGACTAGTCACATTTAAACCAAAACTTCTCACGCGTCTAATCGCACTACTGGAAGGTCAAGCAGAATGTCACCAACGGCCAATTTCAGCCATGGTAACTTTCCACTGAAACCCCACTATTCTGAATCTAACAAATTCTTATTCAAAATATTTTTACTACAGTATGTACACAATTCATAAGCTGCCTATGAACTGTGTAACACTAGCACCAGCCCTGATAAATACAGCGAATTGTAATAATAACAGAAATTGTTGGAAAGTATTATTTGATTAAGAAATAAACAAGGGATTATCCTTGTAGTTTGAAGCTATCTATCTCACGAATAATGTTTTATTTTTTTAATATATTAATGGCTTACATATAAGATCTAAAAAAAAGAAGGGTATCTGCTGAATTCTTATTTCTAATGAGTGTCATCCCCTCAACTAAATAATGGATCATTCCATTTTTCACTTAACATCCTGTTGAGAATTTTTAAGTCCAGAGCATTCCTATAAAGATATATAAAAAATGGCTAAAAATGACTTTTGCATTAAAGTTACCTGCTATTTCCCTTGAACCAAAGACTTCTAAATATGTTTAATATTACATTTAAAAAAAGGCTATCATTTTGGGTGGATTAGGAAAACAAATGCGACTTCTGGTTGAGTGGAATGAGGTGTATAGGATGTTAAGAGATAAAGAAATAAAGGGAAGAAAAAGCATATGCTACACAGAAAAAATATAAGAAAGAGAGTAGGAAAGGTAAAGAGGGGGTTGAGTGCACTAGCACTAATCTGTTTCAATCAAACATAATGAAAAGATGAAAAGAAAGAAAAAAAAAAGTGAGAGAGTTAAATTAGAATTATTATTTTTTAACATATTGTACTATTTCCAATAGCTGTTAAGTAAATATATCAAATGTAATAATTAGATATGATAAAAATTAATAATTAATTAATAATTAGATATGATAAAAAAACAATCTCCTTGGTCTAGCACTAGTGAAAAAGGGATAGACTCTCTCACTATCTGGCTGTCCGACTTTAAGCTAACCCAATAATTTTACTCTCTTTATGCTCCACTCTGACCCAGAGTGGTATTACCTCTTAGGGTCCCATCTATGGGTTAAATAAAAAATTTGTTTACGAAAAAATTGAGTTCCAAAACTTTGCCGTCATTAAATGACCCACCATTGATATTCTGTAAAAAAAAAAAAAAAAAAAAACAAAACATTTATGCAAAGATAATTTTCTTTCAATATTTTTCTATTCAAATATATTTTGGTGTCATGCATCATACAGTGTTGTATATTTGTATGAATGTCCATTTGTGATATATACATAGATCTTGCTAGTTCTGTTTTATTTGGATTATTGTTCTCATTTTTATTATTATCTACACAATGTTTCGGCCAATGTGTCTTCTGGCCTTCTTCAGGCATTTCTTGTCAGAGAATAGCCTGAAAATTCCCAAAAATACAAATTATCAATCCTCATCTAAAAAATTCAGAGAAATCTTACTATTCTGTCCCATAATAATTGTTACATTTGCATATAAATTTTCATTTACAAAATGTAACAACAGTTATGAGTAAAGTCGTTGGGCAGCCTAAAGTTGGTATCAGCCAGACTGCGAGGGAGTCTATCCCCTTTTCACAACCACTAAACCAAGGAGATTATTTTAGCATCTGAGGTGAAGAGCCACTCCTACCATCAGCTCCGCACTTTACCGCACAGATCCCTGTGCTACTTATACGCTGAGTTGGCGAGTGCCAGTATCGAACCAAGAACCTTGTGATTCGTAGCCAAACACAGCTGAGCTAAACTATGTCAATTTTTGTTGGGGTTGAGGTAGGTGTAGGGGTTTTGAAATTATGATTTTATGAAGAAAATAAGAAATAATATACAAGCTCCTTCCCTTCTTCTTCTTCTCTCTTCTTATAAGAAAATGGTGAGAATTTGAAAGAAACTGAAATATTTGACATCTTATCATCGGATATTTTTTGTCTTTTGTTTCTTTAAGTCCCTGCTGATTTCTTCCTTTATTTTTTTTTTTTTTTCATCATCATCAGATAAGAATATCCACTGACGGCTATTGTTAATAATGAAAACAGTTACCCCCCTCTTTTCACACGCAACAACACATACACAGATACATGAGCATGCAAGAAGCTTCCCACCATGACTTCAAAAGAGTCCGTCAAGTTACAACGTGCAAAAGTCCAAGATAAATAGCGATTGCAAAAAAATAAAAAAGAACCATTTTTTTTCCTTGCTTCTTTTTATTTTTTTTTCGTTTTCTTTCGTATTTTTTTTTTTTTTTTTTTTTTTCATTTTTTATATCCTATGTTTTCTTTTCTTTTTGTCTTGTTTGTTTGTTTTCTTTTTGGTTTTTTTTGGTTTTTTTCATCTTCCATGTTTTTTGAGGTCTTTTTTTTATTTTGTTTTGTTTCTTCGCAAAGTGGTTGTATCCTGTTGTGTAGAGAACCACAGCAGACTGTAAAAAGGGATAATTTCCTCACTCTTGATCAAAGAAAAAAAAAAAAAAGAAAAAGCGATATTGGCTTCCATGTTGTGTGGTCTGCAGAGAACAGAAGTCTTCCGCCCGGCCTGACACCTGGAAGTGGGTGAAAACGACAGAGAAGGAAAAAGAGAGAGAGAGAAAAATCATATGAGGTGCTTCTCACGGGTGTTTTCTATGGGAAATAAGAAAAAAAAAAAGGTAGTCAGTGGACAGGTACAAACGAATAAAAAAACAAAAACAAAAAAAATTCCCACAAAAAAGATGCGAAAAAAAAAAACTCAACAAGGAAACGGATGAGAGAAGTGGCCAAAGGTCAGAGAAACCCAATTCAAACAAATGGAATTATCCAAGAATTCAGACAACATGGACTACACAACACTGACATCAAGGAAATCATAATCTTGTTCAGTCAAGAAATGGCGCAGTCATAGAGGAAAACCATTTTTGAGGTTTGGGAAATAAAAAAAGACTCAAAGAAACTTTTTTGTCAAAACAGGTCACGCAAGGCCAGATAAACATTTAAATACTTGTAGGAACATTCTGACCAACTCTTGACTCGATCATTGAAGTGACCGACCATCTTTCTTTTTTCTTTTTCTTTTTTTTTTTTTTTTTTTTTTTTGTTAGCAGGGGGTGGTGTGATCAGTGAGGGTTGATGATAATCTTGAGATGAAAGAAAGGAATATTTTTTTGGTTAATTTAAGTAAAAGGACACTCTGCTTCTTTTTCTCATATTTTTTTCCTATGATAACTGAGTTTATTGAAACATTCTGTGATGCAATATCAATTCGTAGGTGCAAATAAATGAAGGTTCTGGTTTGTTGAGTTTTTTTAGAAAATATTAAATTTAAGTATCTTAGTATTATTTATATTATTCGGACTATTGTCCTCATCTTCATTTTTATCTGTACAACATTTCGGCTGATGTGGTCTCCAGTCTTCTTCAGGTATTTCTTGTTGGGACTTGGGAACTTTCTTGTTGTAATCTGGAACCTTCTTGTCATAATCGGGAACCATCACAAAACTTTGAACCTAACCCTTTATTCAGTCCACAAGGGTATCCTGTTCTCATTTCGCTAACCATAGCTGGGGTACAGGTGTTAAGCTGTGTTAATTATCATTCTATGTTACTGTTGCCCCTGACCAGGATTGAACCTGCAGTCTAGAGATAACTGTCACTTAGAACTGTCTTAACCTAACTCCTTTATCCACATAGTATCTTGTTTTGAGCTTAGCAAGGAAAGAAACAAAAATTCTGTTTTCTTGTTTACATAGTTTTCCTATCTTCATTTTTTATATTAAGCTAAGTAAAGAAAATATCAAGGAAGGTATGCAGGTAAGCCTTCCCACCTGGACAACTTATACATTACAATTCAGGGCCAGTGCTAGGGTCGCATATCCCCCTCCCTGAATCTATGGTATGTGGCCCCACCACTATACTACATTAATTTTCATAAACTAAAGGGCCGGGGTTATCTCAGTTGGTAGAGTGTTTGGCTAGAAACCACAAGGTTCCTAGTTTGATACCGGCCCATGCCAACTCAACGAATGAGTAGCACAGGGATCTGTGCAGTAAAGTAAGGAGCTGATTGTAGGTGTGGCGCTCCACCTCAGGCACCAAAACAATCTCCTTGGTCTAGCACTAGTGAAAAGGGGATAGACTCCTTCACTGATTAGCTTATACCAACTTTAGGCCACCCCGACGACTTTACTTTTAGTATTCATATAAGATATATGAAACCTGCCTTTCCAGCATTCCCAAGCTGGCTCGAGTTCCTCCCCTCGTCCAAAACAGGTCAATTTAATATTATTCATATCTGGTAGGATTATGTGCAAAAATAAAAAAATGAAATTTTAAAATTTCATAAGAAACAGCTCCACAAAAGATATTGATATGAATGTACAATGAACATGAGTCCCTAACCTCTAGGAATAAAATAACCCTAGATGAGTTGACATGCCATTAAAATCAATCAATTTAATAGTAGGCCAAAATAAAAATTCTAAAAAACATCTTAAGAAACTGCTACTCAAAAGATATAGATATGAATATACAATGAACTTGAGACCCTAACCTCTAGGAATAAAATAACTCTAGTTGGGTTGACATCCCATTAAAATCAGTCAAATTAATAGTAGGCTTTAAGGAAGTTTAAATGAAGCCCCTGATTTTACTGTTTGTCATGTGATGTAAATTATTACACAAAATCCTAGTCTATTTTGTTTTGTTTTTTTTTGTTTGATTTACCAAAATTTTTTTGTTCTTTGTTCGATGTTCTTCAGTTTACCAAAATGGAATCAATTCGTCTTGTAAATAAATGGATGAAAAAATAAAACAAAATCTGTGTTTATTTAGCTACATAGTTTTATTAATGATCCTTCATCTCATGTGGGTTTCAAGATTTCTGCACAATTTGACAGCCTCTAAAATGGATTATTCTTCAATATAACTTCTTAGTATTGTTTTATTATTATTATTCTAAGTTACTTTGTTTTTGTTCTTTTTTTTTTTTGCAATTAGGACTTACTCATGTATTGTGATCTAATTAATTAGTGCAGGTGCTAATTAACAGTTTTATCATAAATAGACAAGTGCTTTAACCCTTTCTGTTAGAGATAGCTCAGCACTTTTCATGCAAACTAATAGGAAAGCTGTAACGTTCCTTGGTTAGAATCTTTTAGAAAAAAAGAAAACAAGTGCTTTATTTAAATTTGAAAGAACAGCATCTTGGAACTTGTAGGAACCGTTACATGCTGAATCATATCTTAAACTGAATTATTAAAATAGATCACAAATCATCATCATCATCATCATCATGTCATGCAATTAGCACGGATATCCATGACAATCTCTCGCCAACTTTCTCTATCATTCATTGCCCCTGCAAAGTCCTCTGCGCAGCATCCAATATCTGTGCAGAGCTAGTCAATCTAGGTCCTTACTAGGTGGCCCACATTAGCATGTCCATGTGTTAGCTTCCACAGATAAACATCATTTATGAGTTCATCCTTGCTTCTCCAGCAGTGTCCAGCATGTCTTGTCTGTCTCACTCTGATGGTTTATGAGATAGGGGGAAAGCAGCCATACAGCTGCTTCCTTGTCGGGTGTTGTTTCAATGATTTGTTCAAGATCACATGCAGCATTCTTTTGCAGATCCCATCTAGTTTATTCTCCAGGCGCCTCATTAGGGTCCAAGTGGTGCAGCCATACAGCAGCACTGATACAACCACAGTTTGGAAGAATTGTTGTTTTAACTTGTCGGTGAGATCGGATTTCTGTATGACTGATAATCTGTTAATAGCCGACCATGCCTTCTCTAAGGAATGTTAATGTATCTCTTGGCATACTGATAGTTGATTTTTTGAGCGGTATTTTAAGCAACATTGCTTCAATTTTAGTGATTTTTTGCTGTTTTCAGGATTTTACTGTTTGAAATGACCAAGGGATTCTTAACTCTGCCTACTAAAGTTCCCTCACAGCTCTACCAAATTCTCTTGCTATTTTTTACCTGAATTATAGGATATTTCAAAGTTAACTATCTATTCACCTCAGAACTCATTCTATTTTAATAAAGTCCTATTATTATTGTAATCTGAGTCCTTCTGCTCAATTATAATGTAACATGCAAGAGCCACTGCCAGTGGTTTACAGTAGTGTGGTTTACATGTGTTTTGAGGACTTTGCTGTTTGAGATGACCAAGAGATTCATATCTCTTTACCTACAAAAGTTCCCCCACAACTGTACCAAATTTTTTTTGTATTTTCTTCCTGTATGATGGAATATTTCAAAGTTCACTATCTATTCACCTCATAACTCATTCTATTGAAATAAAGTTCTATTGTTATTGTTATCTGAATCCTTCTGCTCAATTATAATGAATTAACCATCAATTCATATACTGTGGTATGTGTAGAAATAGTTCCTTGGTGGAAGAGCCACTATGAGCTGTTTAAAGTATACAAAGAGTTAAAGTTCCGCCATTTTCAAGGAAATCAATAGTGATGAATCCTTTCATATCCCAAAAGTCTGTCAGCATAACCTTCTTTACTGACTGCTAACCTGGAACCTTTTCTTTACAAGAGACTCAGAGTGTTTTAACTCCATGCAAGAACATGTTTTTTGGATTATTTGGACTATTGTCTTCATCTTTATTGTTATCTACACAACGTTTTGACCGATGTGCACTCCGGCCTTCTTTCGGTATTCTTGTCAGACTCAGGAACCTTCCTGTTGAACTCAGTAGCCTTCATATCATAATCGGGAGCCTTCATGGAATTTTGAACTGAACCCTTTATTCAATCCATGGGGGTAGAGCATTCTCATTCTGTTAACCATGATTGAATAAAAGTGTTAAGCTGTGTTAATTATTGTTGTTATTGTTGCCCTTGGCCAGGATTGAACCAGCAGCCCAGAGATAACTGTCACTTAGAAGTATATCTGTTGTGCCATGAGTCCAACAAGAAATACCTAATGAAGGCCGGAGAGCACATCAACCAAGACATTGTGTAGATAACAATAAAGATGAGGACAATGGTTTGAATATTCAAAATAATCCAAAAACAACAACAAAACAAACAAAACAAAAACAAAGCAAAAAAAATTTTTTAAATAAACGTTAAAATATATTACAACACATAATTCATTACATTCTATTTTATTGTGTTTTAAACGATACAATGCTACTTACTTACTTAAGCCCTTTTCAACTGGCCAAGGATGGAATTTGAAAACTTAACACCGGCCTTCTTGTGGATCTCGGGAACCTTCCTGTTGAAATCAGGAGCCTTCATATCATAATCGGGAGCCTTCATGGAACTTTGAACTGAACCCTTTTTTCAATCCATTGAGGTAGAGCATTCTCATTCCGTTAATCATAACCAGGTACAAGTGTTAAGCTGTGTTAATTATTCTATGTTATCACCCTTGCCAGGATTGAACCTATAGCCTAGAGATGACTGTTACTTAGAACTGTATTAACTCAACACCTATATCTGTTGCGTGATGTGTCCTATTGGACTGATTCAGAGAAAAAATAAGTTCAGAGAAAAAGAACGTGTCTGTTTAGCTTTTCCAAACACCTGTGGGCCTGTACCAGAATATTTTTTTATTTTTTCTATTCTCAAAATCAAAGCCATCAACAAATATCTTATTGGCTATTTGTCATATTTTTGATTATAACATTAAAATTCTTAATGATCTGGTATTTTGTTTAGCTCAAGGCATTAGTTGTACATACAGTGATATTTTTGCTCAAAACAGATAAGAAATTACCAATAAAATGTTTTATAATTTGTTGGATGGAAGAAAGGTTGATTATTCCATTATATTGTTTCATGTATAATTAAAGTATTATCG
Source organism: Doryteuthis pealeii (assembly GCA_023376005.1). Taxonomy (NCBI): domain Eukaryota; kingdom Metazoa; phylum Mollusca; class Cephalopoda; order Myopsida; family Loliginidae; genus Doryteuthis; species Doryteuthis pealeii. Next base: position 62,056,662 of record CM042161.1, on the reverse strand, counting down.
AGAAAACATTGGAAGAGATTCTTAAAAACAAGAGGTTCAAATAATGGTCTTAGATTTATCATTGTTGGGAATCTATGAGGAAAGAAACAAGCCATTCTACCCTCTTCACCAGGTTGGTTATTTTTTTTAATGGCATATCAACCCTTGTGGGCTAGTTAATGACAAAACTTGTTTTTTATATATACAATTTATAAGCAAATTGTTTGTAGGTTAATGTTTTTATGTGGCTTGGTTTGTTAACAGGTAGAAATAATTTTCATTAATTTTATGTGTATTAATAAATGTGTAATTAAAATTGGTAGAAATAATTTTATGTTAGATTTTTCATTAACTTCATGTGCATTAATAAATTGGTAGAAATAATTTTTATGTTAGATTTTTCATTAACTTCATGTGCATTAATAAATTGGTAGAAATAATTTTCATGTTAGATTTTTCATTAACTTCATGTGCATTAATAAATTGGTAGAAATAATTTTCATGTTAGATTTTTCATTAACTTTATGTGCATTAATAAATTGGTAGAAATAATTTTCATGTTAGATTTTTCATTAACTTCATGTGCATTAATAAATTGGTAGAAATAATTTTCATGTTAGATTTTTCATTAACTTCATGTGCATTAATGATATATTGGTAGATTGACAATAAACGTTTCTGAGATTTGTGAACATTTTGGAAACGTCACATTTGGGATTACCCTCATAAATATATAGATGATAATTTTCATGCTTTAATTTTCAACTTTTAAATAATATATCTAATTATTGTTAATAAAATATACTGCTAGGTAATTCCACTCTGATCCTGGACAGAGGTGCTAGGTAACTCCACTCTGATCCCGGACAGAGGTGCTAGGTAACTCCACTCTGATCCCATACAGAGGTGCTAGGTAACTATACTCTGAACCCAGACAGAGGTGCTAGGTAACTCCACTCTGATCCTGGACAGAGGAGCTAGGTAACTACACTCTGAACCCAGACAGAGGTGCTAGGTAACTACACTCTGATCCCGGACAGAGGTGCTAGGTAACTACACTCTGATCCTGGACAGAGGTGCTAGGTAACTACACTCTGATCCCGGACAGAGGTGCTAGGTAACTACACTCTGATCCCATACAGAGGACACAGTTACTATGCTTAATCTATAATCAAATATAATAATGAACAATGTGCCTTTTTTTCTGAATATTTCTTTGTAACTTTATCAAGCATTAATTTGATTACAGACATCAGCCACATCAGTTAAAGAATAAAATCAGTAATAGACATAGTTAAGTCGGGGTGGCCTAAAGTCGGTATCAGCCAATCAGCGAGGGAGTCTATCCCCTTTTCACAAGCGCTAGACCAAGGAGATTATTTTAGTGGCTGAGGTGGAGCGCCACACCTACCATCAGCTCTTTACTTTAGTGTACAGATCCCTGTGCTACTCATACGCTGAGTTGGCAAGGACCGGTATCGAACTAGGAACCTTGTGGTTTCTAGCCGAACGTTCTACCAACTGAGTTAACCCTGCCCTTTAAATGGGGGGGGGGTAATAGACATAATTTTCGTATTAAATCAGTTGCAGAAATATTAACGACAACTTTATTTTCTAAGAAAGTACAATTTTTATTCAAGTGAATGTAATTTATTCATTTGGAGCAAATCATCTTGGCCCAAAAGACTTCATTATTATCATTGTCTACAGAGAGATTTGTTTATTATTTGAATGCTAAAAAAAACCCAAAAAAACTACAAAATTAAAAAAAAAACAACAAAGAAAGAACCCCCCCCCCTCTGCTTCTTTATGCCGACCAAATAGAGAAAATTCCAAGGACTACCATTGCCAGAAGACAAACAAGATCCCCATTAATCAAAAATTCCCCCTTTCGGATTTTTGTGAAATTGATATTTTCCTATTCTCTTGAAGATTGTATCCAATCAATTGCTCTCTTTGTAATTAATGGTTTACACCCACCTTTCTACCATTGGTTACCTTTACCTTCCCAGCATTCCATGTGACCAAAACTTCTCTGAAAAGGATCAACGCCAATCTGATTGTCTTTTAATCTCAATTATCCCCCTGCAGAATATGCCAAAACAAGGAATTTGCCAACTGGCACTTCATCAAAACCATTTTTTTTTTATCTCTGTCATTTTGGATTTTTTTTTGTTTTTTGTTTTTTGGGGAATTCTATTTTTTTTTTCTTTTTAGTAATCTTGGATGTTTTCATACTGTCTTTGGGATGTTTTCTCAAAAATAATGACATTGTCGGTCCTGTCTGTTTCATTAAAGATCTAGCCTACCTCTCGACAGAAATACTGTGAGAATTAGATGACTATTTGATTGAATAGCTTAGGTAGGTTGGTAGATATTTGTTCATGGAAGCTGAGTATGGCTAAAAGCTACAAAGAATATCCTCTCTTCAAATAGCCTTACACCCTGTCAGCGAGGTTTAGAATATGCTGACTGCATCCCCTGCAGAGAGATAAGCACCCCACACACAAAAAAGGGGGTATTCTGCTGGGTATTACACTAAACAGCATCTGGTAGTGAAGTTCCAGTTCTGAAGATCTGAAGAGAGTAAAGTATCCCTTTATTGCCATTACTCCCAGGTCCACTCAGAATAGTAGTGTTTAATTAAGGTCCCATTTTGGGCTCAAATAGATGTTAGAAAATTATTACTATTAGACAGCTGCCCTGTCGGCTGCGGCGTTAGAATGCACCGACTGCACCTCTGCAGAGAGGTAAGACTCCTCCAATGGGGCCACCTGTTGGCCGTGGGTGGCGACCCGTGATGCTTAAGGATAGAGCCCAGGTGGATGAGCAGTTCATGATATGCAATACTCCACTTTGGCCCTATCTTGGGCTAGATGGGCGGTCCGATCAATTGGCTGGTCACGTCAAGTCCTAGCACCTATATGATTTTCCCAACCCTATTGCCCTTATGGCAAGCCCCAACCCCTTTTTATCCTATGGGTGCTAGAAGGCGGTGGCTGCGGGTCTACATGTCCTGGGAATGACGTTAAACTCTATCTGATGGTGAGTTTCCAGTTTTGGAGGTTTGGGGAATGTGGAGCACCCCTTTATCACCATTGCTCCCTGGTCCACTCTGACCCGGAGTGGTAGTTCCTGTTAGGGTCCCATCTATGGGTTGAATAGAAAAACATGAGTTTATAAAAAAAATTGTATTATCCATTAAGAATTGATTTATTTCAAAACTTTATCTGCATTAAATGACCCACTGAGGTTGATATGCCGTAAAACAAAACAAACCAAACCAAACAACTAATAAATGCGATTCCCTAACCTCTAGATTGGTTGAAATGCTGTTAAAATCAATCAATCAAATAGCATTGCAGCACAACAGTGATGACTTCAGACATCAGGAAATGCATAAACCTTACACATTAAAAGAAAGAATTAAATCAGGTAATGTTCAAGTCTTTTTCACAAGGATTCTTTCTTCAAGTAGATTGTTTAAACTATTGGACCAAGTAACCAATAAGCACCCCAAATGATCAACTTAATGAAAGGTTCATATTTTAACTCGTCACCGGTAACTTCCGCTTTCAAATTTTTGTAAACAAATGATTTTAATCAAAAGTTTATGGAGTTGTTGAACTCACAATAAATTAAATAGATGGTTGGTACATGTAATCAAATTAAAATTTAATAGCAAAATCTTTTTTTAAATAAATACTTTTTAATCAGAAATTTATTGATATTTTTCAATGCTTACGATGATTTAAAAAAAGACGAAAGACGTTCTTATACTATATGTTTTTACTTAATCAGAAGAGAAATACAATTATGTTTATTTAAATAAAAATACAGTTTTTATTTACAAAATATTTTTATGTTTATTTAGATAAAAGCATGTCGTTTAGAAATAGTATCACGCAATTTGTAAAATGTGTTTTTGTCAGTTACAATATAATTACAAAAATTGTCTCTTCGTTTATTTTCAAATATTTGAAAGCGAAACTTACTGGTGATGAGTTAAAATATGAACCTTTCATTAAGTTGATGATTTGGGGTGCTTATTGATTACTTGGTCCAAACTATCTACATTTTGTTTAATAATCGAGATTATTTTTCAGCATAAGGTAGAGGAACAAATTATGGAATCACTTAATTTCGAAGAAAAAATTCTCATCAGCATTTTGTTGACACCCCCCCCCTCCCCCGGCCTGGTTTTCAATCCCTGAAAATAATCTTATTAATTAAAACATATTAATAGAGTACTATATTTTTTTTAAATACAAATTGCCTAATCAGATCAAAAACAGCAATGATGTAAAAAAAGATTAAATATTAATTTGGAATATTTCAGATATAATGCTGAGAAAAAGAATTCAAGAGGGCATTTTTTTTGGAACTATCAGATAAATTACTTAACAGAATTGGATCTGTATATAGATATTGTATTCATAGTGTATGTGTATAGTTTTGATTTTTCAAACTGTTGTCCTCATCTTCATGTAAAATCACCACTTTTTAACCACTGTATCCTCCAGTCTTCCTAAGGTGTTTCTTGTGTATCAAAGTATAGCAATGACTAAAACTGGGAAATCATTTTGAATTTGTGATTGTTATCCTATAATTTGATACGCTTGAACTCTGACCCCAAAACATGTCAAACAAGTCATTGAAGTTGATATTGATGATGATGTACCCATTTTTATTTACTTTGTCTCACAACTCTTTTTTTATTTTTTTATTTTTTATTTTAGCTACAATGAAGGTTCTCTTTAACTCAGTCAGCATCAATATCATAATAAATTCATCTTTTTTTTATTGTCAGATTAATTTCCACATTTTACTCCATATATATATATATATATATATATATATATATATATATATATATATATAGGGTGTCCACAAAATCTGGGTTCAGGGAAATTTCACTATTGTATTTATTTAAATAAAATTGTTTTGTTTTAAAAGTATGTGTTAATCCTCAAGTACCCAGACTTTGTGGACACCCTATATATATATAAACAAGGTGTGTCAAAAACGTTTTGACACACCTTGTATTCTGAAAAAATAACATTCCATTCATTCTTCATTTCTATCTTGGTAAATACAGGTTTAAACTTGCTACTTTTTTTTAAAGAACTTTTTAAAAAATTAATGAATGAAACTTTTTTTTTCCAGAATACAAGGTGTGTCAAAAAGTACAAAAAATCTCTATGAATTTTTGATACACATTATATATATATATATATATATATATATATATATATTCAAACAAGTTTTGTTGAAAATAACAGAATCCTTATTGTTTTTAATTTTTTTCTTTTTATCTTTCTAACAATTCTTTAATGTTGTCATCTTGAAAAGATTTAATAAATTGTGTGAAAGTTTTAATTTGCAATCCGAATACTTCTGAACCATTATCAAGGCTTTTAAAGTAGGTTATTTTTTGTCCGAATTATTGTTTTGTTTTTGCCACTAAGTGACACTAAATAATCTACTGGTTGATTTTGTAAGATTTAAATTATAATTTTTTAAATATATGTAACGTACTAAGCAAACGTGATTTAGAATAAAAATCACTCTATTCCAAGCATTTGAGAATATTATCACATGTTTCATAATTAATTTTATTAGAGTGAATAGTCTAATAGTCTTTTATGTATAAAGCTACAAGAATTATATATATATATACATATACTAGCAAGACGTGGCTATACCACATTATGATTATTTAATCATTACGTTTGATATGTTTACACAAGAGCTATTGCAATTGTTCAATATTTAAAAGGTATAATAATCTTGATTTAACTCTCTCTCACTCTTTTTTTTTTCTCGCTTTATTTCCTTCTTTTCATCTTTTCATTATGTTTTATTGAAACAGATTAGCGTTATCGTTTCTGCGCATTCACCCCACTCTTTCTTTCCCCTACTCTCTATCTTTCCCCTATTCTCTTTCTTTCTATATTTTCCTGTGTAGAATGTCTTTTTTTCTTCCCTTTCTTTCATTATAATAAAAACGGAGTGGTCCATTATTTAGCTGAGGTGACAACCCTCATAAGAAATAAGAATTTCGGTGGATAAGCAACGCCACATAATCAGGATTTACATTTTTGCATTTAATCTTGGATGATCAGGAGGGTCTCACTTTTAACCAGAGGTTGTTGCCAGATGATAACTGTCGTAGAATTAAGGAGCATGAGTATCAATATATATATATATATATATATATATATATATATATATGTGTGTGTGTGTGTGTGTTTTGTTAAATTCAACGGACAATTCTTGTCAGACAAGTTTTTGTTCAATCCTTACTGTCTGGCCATCCGACAAGAATTGTCCGTTGAGTTTAACAAAACATGTTTAAAAGAAAAAATGCTGCCTATATATATATATATATATATATAGTTTCACTGGGATTAGGGATGGATTTTGTTAATTCCATTTTCTAGTTTCATATTCATTTCACCCATTGATACTTTATATGCTGAGTATTTTTTTAAATTTTTTTCTTTTGTTTTGTTTTGAAATTCGAATATCAATTCTTCCCAGATGATCATAAAGTAAAAAGTCGTCGTCGGGGTGGCCTAATGTCGGTATCAGCCATGCAGCGAGGGAGTCTATCCCCTTTTCACTAACGCTAGACCAAGGAGATTATTTTAGCGTCTGAGGTGGAGCGCCACACCTACCATCAGCTCCTTACTTTACCGCACAGATCCCTGTGCTACTCATACGCTGAGTTGGCGAGGGCGGGTATCGAACTAGGAATCTTGTGGTTTCTAGCCGAACGCTCTACCGACTAAGCTAACCCGGCCTTTCAGATGGTCATAAAACATATTTTTATTTTTTATTTTTATTATAAGAAATTTGAATCTTAGACTAAGCTAGGCTTGAACCCTTCTTCCCTATACCACCAGTCAAATACAAAACATCTGTTAGACAAACTTACAACGGGTGACAAGAAAACGCCAAACTTGCTTTGTTTTTTTTGTGTGCCGGGGAAAAAATAGGTGCAGTAAGAGAAAATTAAATCTGCAAGCAGGGTTCAATCAGATGACGCTAAATAACCCTAGCGGTTTATTGTGTAAGATCTAAATTATAATTTTTAGATATATGTAATGTGTTAGGCAAATGTGATTTAGATTGAACATTATTCTATTTAAAGCATTTGAGAATATTATCACCTGTTCATAATTAATTTTATTATAGTGGATTATCTAAATTTAATGTATAAAGCTACAAGAATTATATATATCCTTTGGAAAAAAAGAAAAAAAAATTGAAATCGACGGTCCAGCGTTTATTAACCGTGAATGTGTCGTTAACGGTCATGACCACAAAATACACTGGTGCAGTTAACTGCAATTAACCAATATCTTGATTAATTCAGTGGATTTAACCCTGAAGATTCTTATGGTGAAACTCGAGTAGGTTATTCATGTATATATTGTAATATATATATATATATATATATTGATTGGGATCAATGAAATTTAGAAGAAAATTAAGGATGTGCTTATTGGCAAGACTGTATATGTGCCATATATATTTTTTAATAAGCTATTACAATTATGAGTCAGTTCCTCAAAATTGTCCGGCAAAAATAATGCTATCACTGGGAAACAATAAATGTCTCTCTTAAAGAACGGGCGTGTTAGTTCGGGACCGTGTGGGGTGTCACAGAGACCCATTCTCGGCCGCCTTTGATCAGGCAGTACGTCACCTAAAAAATGGAGGATCAAGGTATGGTCCAATCCTTTATACCCTCTTTCGGGTGAACACTGATCGAACTGAGCAATTTTGTTTTATTTCATTTTTGCACCACTCATTGAGTTCCCATAAAGACTCATGTATATAACTTGGAATTGTGTTTGCATCTATAGAATATTTTACATGTATGTAATTATCTAACCCCCCCGCCAAGGACAGCATGCCCCACAAAGAGTACCGCGTTTGAATTCAGTTATCCTTCTCCTAGACTGGTTGCCTAACCAAGACTAAAGAACCCAGTCTTCTATAGTATTTATCCATAGGTGTTTTGAATTCTCAGTTTTCCTTCTCCTAGACTAGTTTCATAACCAAGACTAAAGAACCCAGTCTGTCCTATTTCCCCATAGCTAAGGGGTGGATTCATGCCTTTCCAAATTACATGAGAATGAAGTGAAACACTAACAGCCTCATCTAAGGTTTGAACTTGTTTTGCTAATTCAATTTCCTATGATGATAACCGCTATGCTTGTGGGGTGGCAAAAGGTTTAATGTTTTAGGTTTAAGGGTAACTAGTTATTTTTGGTGCGTATTCCTAGGATTTGCTTATAACCCCATCATATTTGGTGGTCACGCTGAAAAGGAAAGCAAGAGGAGAGACAAAGACTAAAGGTAGATTTAGGATTTAGGCTTTATACACGATGATAGCCACCACGTGGTAAGGAAATTCTTCCTGGCCAATAGTAGTGTCTAGTCCCAGTTAAGTTCAAATGACCGAGGGATTATCTTGGGAGTCGGAAGTGCGTCTTTTTTCCCGCACATGCTCTGAAGGTTCTTCCAGTCTAAAGGCTCATGGGAGTTTGTTATATTTTTATTTTCTTATTTTGATTTTATTTTAATCCCTACACGCTAATCAGGTTAATTAACCTTTGACTAAAATGCACCTCTTATTTGTATGTATGTAAATGGTGAATTGTATGTATTGTGTGCTGTAATTGAAATAAGTACAGAGTCTAATGATAAAATTTTCAGCATAATCTCCTTCCTAGTCAATGCATTGTGAACCCCACACTTTATATTATATATATATATATGCCAACCCCTCCGCACGAGAAGGATGGGACACATGGCCAATTTCTTAAGCGGAGTTTGACAGGTTTGAATGCAGAGTTTTCCTTCTCCTAGACTGGTTGCCTAACAAAGGTTAAAAGTCCAGCCTGCCCTACTATTTACCCATAGCTGGAGAGAGAATAATTGGATTCATACCTTTCCCGAGGCTATTAACCCTATGTGAAATGCAAACAGCCTCGTCTCGGATTTGAACTTGTGTCGACTAGTCCATTTCCTACAACTTTAACCATTACACCACGCGCCTCCATACACCTTGTGTGACAATTTTAGATTTCGAATTTAGTTGATAAACAAGAGGCTGAGAAATATTTAACTCCGTAGAGAATTAATGCAAAGCGAAAACCAAACAGTTTCATCTAGGATTCCAACTCTGACTACCGATTTCATCTATACATATATAAAGGGCAGTTGTGTGTATGTGTATGCCCGAAGGAAACTTCCAAAGCAAAATAATTAACGACAAAGTATATAATATATATATATATATATATATATATATATATATATATATAATATAAATATAATCACCAAGGCTTGGTTTTTGAGAAAAATAATAAAGATTTGATTTATATTAGTGAAGATAATTAAAAAATAAAATTTAACTGACAACAGCATGGAATTTTTTTTTGTGTGTGTGTGTTTAATATTTTAGATAGTAGACATTAACGTTTCTTTACAGAGTGGCTGGATCAATGCAAGGTTTTTTTTTACGTCGGGATTTTAATTGGGCATTCTACAATGATCCAACTCACGATTCACTAATAATGGATCTGCAGGACTAACTTTTTAAAAAAATCCCCCCTCTACCCAGGTGATGCCGGGTAGCCTCTTCTAGTTTACAATAACTGTGAAAGCCAAATCTGTCGACTTTAGAAAGCAACATGTTTATCAGATGAGCCAAGACTCTTAAAGCGTTACACATTTTCTGATCGCGACTGCACAAAAAAACAAAAACAACTAGAGACAGAGAAATGAACACCACCAGAAGATTGTGTTTTGCGCGCGCACCTATAGTCTGTCAGACCAATGTGTATTCCGGGTTCTGCCCCACCCCCTTCCTCTACTATCTAATCAAACTAATTTAAAAAGTGAGCAGACCAAAAAAAGGAAGTCCAGGTGTACACACTATATGACATAATTTTAATATGATACTAGCAAAAGGTCACAAAGACGAGCGAGCAAGGATCTTTGACGTAGGGGTGGTCGGGGTATGTGTAGGGTGGTGCAAATTCGTCAGTGGGAGATGTTGATGAAGGGGGGGGCTGGGTAGCCGAAGGTGAAGAGGCAAAAGGGCGGTAACCATTTACTTGATGCGCCTATAGTACAAACAACAGATTCCACAAAACAGATGGTAGAATAGCGACATGAGTTTCGAGGGGAGGGCAAGATGTGCTATAGGATTTTTTATTTTTTTACCTTAGAGATTTTAAGCTTTTTATATTCTTTTTATTGTCTTTCTGTTGTTTTTTCTCAATTTGGAATCCATTTCTGTTTTGTTTTGTTTTGTTTTTCTTGTTTTTTGTTTTTTCAAAATTTATTAGGTTGTTTTTGAGTTTACTTTTAATTTTTAAATTAAAAAAAAAAGATTTTTTCAAATTATGAATAAGAATTTTTAAAAAAAGTTTTAAAAAATTCTTATTCATAATTTGAAAAAAAAATCTATTATTCACATTCTTGTTCCGCTCAAGATTTCCTTCTTTCGTTTTTTCCGCTCAAATTTCTCTTCTTCTTTCTTTTTCTTCTTGCGCTCAAGATTCCCTTCCCTTTTCATCTTCCTCTCAAGAATTTTTCCATTTCCTTCTTCCGCTCACAAGTTCCTTTTTCTTCTTCCTTTCAAGTTTTCCTTCTTTTTCTTCTTCTTCTCAAGTTTTCCTTCTTTTTCTTCTTCTTCTCAAGTTTTCTTCTTTTTCTTCTTCCTCTCAAGTGTTCCTTCTTTTCTTCTTCCTCTTAAGTTTCCTTCTTCTTTTCTTCTTTTTCTTCTCTCAAGTTTCCTTCTTTTTCTTCTTCCTCTCAAGTTTTCCTTCTTTTTCTTTTTCCTCTCGCGGTTTTCTCCTTTTCTTCCTCCGCTCAAGATTTCCTTCTTTTTTTCTTCCTCTTCCTCTCAAGTTTCCTTCTTTTTCTTCTTCCGCTCAAGATTTCCTTCTTTTTCTTCTTCCTCTCAAGATTTCCTTCTTTTTCTTCTTCCTCTCAAGATTTCCTTCTTTTTCTTCTTCCTCTCAAGTTTTCCTTCTTTTTTTCTTCCTCTCGCGGTTTTCTCCTTTTCTTCCTCCGCTCAAGATTTCCTTTTTCCTCTTTCGCTCAAGATTTCCTTCTTTTTTTCTTTCCTCTTTCGCTCAAGATTTCCTTCTTTTTTCTTCTTTCGCTCAAGATTTCCTTCTTTTTCTTCTTCCGCTCAAGATTTCCTTCTTTTTCTTCTTCCGCTCAAAATGTCCTTCTTTTTCTTCTTCTACTCAAAATGTCCTTCTTTTTCTTCTTCCCCTCAATATTTCCTTCTTTTCACCCTTCCTTTTAAGATTTCTTTCTTTTTCTTCTTCTGCTCATTTTTTTTTAAATATCCTCCTTCATAAGATCTTTTTTTTTTTTTTTCTTTAAAATTTTCCTCCTTTGTATTCTTCCTCTTTTTCTCTTTCTCCTTTTTCCTTCCTGTTGATATCTTTTTATCTTCCTCCTCATATGATTCTTTCTTTTTCGAGTTTCGTTTTGTTCTTCGCTGTTTCTTTTTCTCTTTCTCCAGATTTTCCTTTCTTCTTCTTAAAAAAAAAATCGTCTGAAATTTTCTCCGCTTTTAGAAAATTTTTCAACTGTTCCAGCTCCCACCTCCCACCTCCCATTTTCTTATTTTCTAAATTCCATTCTTGTTGTCTCAAACCATTTTTCTTTGCCTTTTCCTTCCGTTTTCCCCCGCCAACCGAAATCTACTTTTTAACTTATTCCTCAAAATTGTCATTTTTTGTTTTGTTTGAATTTTATTTTACAAACTTCCTTCCCTATTTTTCTTCTTTTTTAGAATCTCAGAAACTTTTCCTTACCTCTTTTGCTGGGGTAACGCAACAGCAAGAGGACAGAAACCATTTGTTTTGTTGTTGTTGTTATATATATATATATATATATATATATATATATATATTCTTTTTCTTTCTTTCTTTTTCTCTTTTCTTTTTTTTTTTTTCATTTTAGAAGACAAAGAGATTGGATTGGGGTAAGAGGTATCAGAATTCTTGGTTTTGGGTGTCGGGCTTGGGCTTGGGCTAGGTGAGGTGAGGCTACAGGAAGCAGACTCTACACATTTCCCAGTAAACTGTCATCTTGAGAAACATGGATTTGCACGTGCGAGAACCGAAGACGACAAGTACTTCCTCGACTGCGCAAAAAAAAAAAAAAAAAAGAGATAACAATTACGGGTGGGCGGGTAGGTGGGTGGGAGAGTAAGCAAGGTAAAGGGATATGCCCGGTAAAGAAGAGGAAAAAGAAAAAGAAGGTACAATAAAGTCCCAGCCCTTCTACCTTTTTTCTCTACCCGACAGTGCTTCCTCCTGAAACGCATATAGGTAGTACACAGGACGAGTCAGGATGCCATGTGTGTGATGTCACAATGAATCTAATCTCTGGTGGAAGTCGCTTCTCCCTCTCCCCCGCCATCTTCAAGGTGGAGAAGGGGGCGGTTAATGATCTAATCTAAGTATATTCTTGGGTTAGGGGTAAGAACAGTTTGGACGTAGGAGGAGGGGGGTCGAGGAATAAAAAATGAGTAGGGCAAGGTGTGGTTCTTTAATGGTGAGGGTATTCTTTTTTTTTCTTTTTCTTTTCTTGGAGTATGGTTATTTTTTTATATTCTTTATGTTGCCATCGTAGGATTTTTTTTGTCTTTAAAACCCTTGCTCTCGCCAGTAACCCCCCCCCGCCACCCCTAGACTTAACTGCTTTTTTACTTACTGAATATCTCCTCTCCCACTTCTACCCAGTCTGACCGGGAATAGACCAGTTGTTTACTAACACATTGTCTCTGGCTACTCCCGAGAATGATGTTTATTACTATATATATATATATATATATATATATATATATATATATAAGGTGTGCCTGTGATTGAGTCTGTATATATTATGTGCTTATATGTGACGTGTGTGAATTCTGTGTATACATATGTATTTACCCAACCGCTCTGCCACAGGCAGGATGTGACACAAGGTCAATTTTAAGCGGAGTACAGCTGGTATGAATTCAGCTTTTCTTCTCATAGCTAAAACGGACGAGGACCGGGTAAATTGCCCAGGGCTTGGGGCGCCCAGTATTTTTGTAATGGCCACACAAGAGTCTCGGTTAGTCCACGGCTCCCCATGGTAAAATGACTTCATGTCTATTTTGACTTAGTGGGAAGTCGGAAAAATACCAAGTTATTCCTGCCCAAAACACGAAGTGGCGGAACAAAAGGGGGTTAGGAGCGCAGCTTCAAGGGAGGGGGTGCAAAATCACCCTAATTCTAAAAAAGCCTTTGCGTTGCTATAACATTGAAATATACTTCCTAACTTTTGCCACTATATTCCTGAACTAGGAGGCGCGTGGTGCTATGGTTAGAGTCATAGGAAATGCGCTCGTCGACACGAGTTCAATTCCTGGACGAAGCTGTTTGCATTTTCACATGACGCTAATACCCTTAGGAAAGGTATGAATGCAATTCTCCCTCCAGCTATGGATAAATAGCAGGACAGACTGGGCTCTTAACCATAACTAGGTAACCAGTCTAGGAGAAGCAAAACTTGTATCGCATACTGCTCATGTGGAGGGGTTGGTATATATATATATATATATATATATATATATATATATATATATATATATATATTCCTGAACTATGAACGCGTAGAATTTGAAAGTGGGTGGGTAGGTGAAGCTTTGAAAAATCTGAATCGGCTTTATTGGCCACTGTAGGGGGTGCCGGGCTGAGCTCTTGCCCTCAAACTCTGGTCACGACTTTGACTCGCCACTACATCCACGACCAACTATTATTTAATACTATCTTGAAGAATCTTCTGTTCAAATTTGTCTAAGTTTCATTGTCTTTTAATTAAAATAATTTCTTTAATTGATTTTAAAAATATCCGTTTGTCTTAGACATATTTATAGCTTTTTTAGCTCAGTCAGTAGAGTGTCCGACTAGGAACCACAAGGTTCCGGGTTCGATAGCGTATGAGTAGCACATGGATCTATGCGGCAAAGAAAGGAGCTGATGGTCGGTGTGGCGCTCCAACTCAGACGCAAAAACAATCTCCTTGGTCTAGCCCTATTGAAAAGGTGATAGATTCTCTCGCTGTCTGGCTGATACCGACATTAGGCCGCCCCGACGACTTTACTTTTTACTTATAACTTTTCTATTTATCCTTATCTTTTTTTTCTCACCTACAGATTTACAGATAATTCCAAAATATTCTTTGTTTTATCTTAATACACTGGTACCTTGACTTACGAGTTTAATTCGTTCCGCTCGTAAATCAAATCAATTTTCTCCATTGAAATAAACTGAAATCCCATTAATCCGTTCCCCCAAACAAACTATTCTTGTATTTTATAAAACGCATAATAAAATAAAATGTAATTATGTGCTCTACTATGTTTTAATGTTTATCATTTTATAATTTTTTTTCTTTGGCGTAATCGTCCAAGATGAAATTTTTAAAAATGTAGATCTTGATTATCTGGTGTTGCTTATCCGTCGAATTCTTATTTCTTATTATCAAACTGATTTTTTTTTAATTTCATTAACAGTAGCGTACCTGAAGCTCGCTCGTACCTCCAATTCTAGCTAACAACACAAAGCCAAAAAAATCGACCAAGTGACCGCTCCTAACTCGGAAAATTCCTAAGTTGGGACGCTCCTAAGTAAAAGTACCACTGTACCTTTAACTTATTTTTTTTAATCATAGGAAGGATACTTTCAGCACCTGTCAGTGGTATGGCAAGATCATATAGTTATTTACTAAGTTTAGCTTAGTAGTTACACAATGGGGCTCCCAACGAGAATCGAATTCGGTAGCAATAGTCTGCTGATCCAGCACACGACGTGGGGTGCCCTGGTAAGATTATATAGCTACCATTGTTTGTGAGTTCGTTTCTCACTGGGTGCCCCATACTTCTGGCCCTGCACCACATCTAATCTAAGCTTAGTAAATAACTATATAGCTACCTTGATTTGTTTGTCTCGGCATTGGTGATGACAATGGCAATGTCTTGGCAGGCAGGGGTGGGGTGGCGTAGATAAACAGAAAAGCTTGACGGGTACTCTTCAAATAGAGAGAGGGGGGGAGAGGGAGAATGAGAGAGAGGGAGAGAGATGGAGAGAGATGGGGGCCTGTAGCCGTAACTAATGACTTTCTGATAGCCCAAGATGCAAATAAAGAACAAAAACCTGACCAAGCCAAGTACGAATACCCAATAGCATCTGCTATATCTAAAAGTTCCTGCAAAAAGACCCAGCGTCTTGTTTTCTGGCGAAGGTATGGAGGGGAGGGATTGCCATCTGTATTAGAACGTCTGTGCTTATCACAATCTCTCTCTTTCTCTCTCTCTCTCTCTCCCTCCTCCGTGTGTGAGAGAAGGGCTGTGTTGATTTTAATCAAATTCCTCCAGTGTTATTCTAGCAAATTGTATTTCCCAGTTACTTTGTCCTCTCGTTGGTTAGTTCCAGATGCCCTTTATCTCAAAATACACAAAAGGTACTTGGTCGTATAATGCTAAGGAAGATCAAACCAGAGATGTAGATAGAGTCAATTCAGAAAAAGAAGAAGAAGAAAAAAAAACTCTGGTTGTCAGCCAATGCAGAAATAGTTTATAATGTATATGCTTGAAAAAACCTCAACACACACACAAGATTTTATTTATAAAAACCTTGCAACATTAAACAATGTCTCTTCATCTTTGTTACTTTGAACACGTTTCGACCGTTGTATTCTCTAACCTTCTTCGGTCGTCTTTTGTATTTAATAACTTTATGGCTTGGTTTATTGGCATAACAATTCCTTATGTGCTATTTAATGTCGAAATTTGATTCATTATAAATGATTATAATCTTATTTGGTTTAATTATTGGCATATCAACTCCTTATGCTGGAATTTGGTTCATTGTAAATGTTTGATTATAAAAGTCAACGGGGCGGCCTAAAGTCGGTATCAGCCAGGGAGTCTATCCCCTTTTCAATAGCACTAGACCAAGGAGATTGTTTTTAGCATCTGAGGTGGGGCGCCACACCTACCATCAGCTCCTTACTTTACCGCACAGATCCCTGTGCTACTCATACGCTGAGTTGGCGGGGACCGGAATCGAACTAGGAACCTTGTGGCTTCTAGCCGAACGCTCTACCGACTGAGCTAATCCGGCCCCTTGGTTTATTTAATTGCATATCAACTCTTTATGGGCTATTTAATGCCGAAGTTTGATTCATTGTAACGGATGATATTCGGCTAAACTTGCAAATCGGTCGGAAAATTAAAACATATTACAGGGTGACCCAGAAAAAACAGAACCCAAATTATTTATTTATTTCCCCATTAAACTAACCCCAACCCCAACCCAACCCTAACCTTAACCTACCCCCCCTAGTTAAAATTAACAGTTTTATTACAAAATTTGTGGGTTCTGTTTTTTTTCTGGTCACCGGTATACAGGGTGATTCAGAAAAAACAGAACCCAAATTATTTATTTATTTCCCCATTAAACTAACCCTAACCCCTAACCCTAAACCTCCCTAGTTAAAATTAACAGTTTTATTACAAAATTTGTGGGTTCTGTTTTATTTCTGGGTCAACCTAATTTTCCGACCGATTTGCAAGTTTAGCCTGATATTCTTATATACATTTTGTTTTGGTTTATTTAACGGCATATCAACTCTTCATTGGTTATTTAATGCTGAAATTAAATCCATTATAAATGTTAGATTGTAATCATAACTATATTTTATTTTGGTTTATTTAATGGCATATCAACCCCTCATTTGTTACTTAATGCCGAATTTTAATTCATTGTAAATGTTTGATTATAATCATATCTTTATTTAGATATTTTTAAAGGCATATAAACTCCTCATGGGTTGTTTAATGTCGAAATTTTATTAATCTGTACATATTACATCGTAATCATTACTATATTGTCAATGTTCCATTGCATTTTCTTTAATTGCACTATCTATCTATAATCGTTTGTTATATGGTTTCAAATATCCCCATCTAATACTCATAATTTATACACAATTATGGTGCAGTGACTGCAAACAAACAGTGATGCTTACTGGAGTTGCAGTCACTGCATCAGAGATTGCCATTCAAAAATTGATCTGTTCAGACACTCAGGCAGTTGCAAATAAAAAAATTAAAAAGTGGATACTACGCCATCGTCTTTGGTAGACGGAAGGATGCCAAAAACAATACACAATTATAATAGCACAGCTTGGATCCCTCGCAGTCCGGCTGATACCAACAATAGGCCACTCCACCGATTTTACATATGGTTTCAAGTAACTCTTCCTATATCTCTGTTAATAATGGAGATTCGCTTCCAGTTTTGTCTGTAACAAAAATTACATCACGATTGGGTTGGGAAGGTGATCCACTGGGAATTATGCAAAAAATTAAATTTTGACCATACAATAAAATGGTATATGCATAAACCAGAATCTGTTCTTGAGAACGAAACGCATAAAATTCTCTGGGACTTTGAAATAAAAACGGATCACCTTATCCCAGCAAGAAGACCAGACCTAGTGCTGATTAACAAAAAAGAAAGAACTTGTCAACTGGTGGATTTTGCAGTTCCAGCAGATCACAGGGTGAAGCTGAAGGAAAATGAAAAAATGGACAAATATCTGGACCTTGCCAGAGAACTGAAAAAGTTATGGAATATGAAAGTCAAAGTGATACCAATTGTAGTTGGTGCACTTGGAACGGTCCCAAAAGGATTGGAAACGGGTTTGGAAAATCTGGAAATCAGAGGAAGGATTGATACCATCCAGAACACTGCACTGCTGCAATCTGCCAGTATACTCAGAGGAGTCCTGGAGACCTGAGGAGACTTGCTGTCACTAGTGAAAGACCATCAGCTAACGATGATGTGAAAACTCAAAAGGAGTAAATAATAATGGGTGAATTGGGAATCAGAGAAAGAATCAAGAGCATCCAAACTACAACATTGTTAAAATCGGCTAGAGTCCTCAGAAGAGTTGTGGAGACATAAGGAGACTTGCTGTCCCTCAACCTCTAGTGAACCACCGGCTACGGCAGGTGTGAAAAACTCGATGATAATAATTCATTTATACATAGTGCTTCAAGTATTCCTCTCGAATACAATTTTCAAACAGATCTATTTGACCCATAGAAGAAAACTTAACAGGTATTGCCACCCCTTAAAGTTAAGATAGGATTTATAAATTCCCAACCACTCCCATACCCACTTTGGTGGCAAGATGTGAGTCAAGGGCAGATTAATGTGGGGGAACCCCCAAGAAGCAAGCTTCCCAGATGGAGGAGACAGATGCAACAATTGTCCCGGTCCCATTGGCATTCTCCTTTATAGAGTTGCAACAAACAACCCTTACCACTTTCAGACAATGAGAGCAGGTGCTGCCTGGTGGGAGGGCCAACCTCTGAAACTGAACATAGTAAATTTGTCACTTCTTTTCCGAAAGGCCAACAAGTTAGAATCAGAGTAAGATGATTCAGAAATTAGACAAACATTATGTAAAACAAAAACAGAAAAAGAGGTTAAAATTACAAATCGTCGTCAAAATTAAAACGGAAAAATTTGGCTTGAGCATAGATTTTAATAAATTTAATTATTACTAAGGACATGATTTATGTTATTTTTTACTTAAATCTTAACCGTTAGTTGTGTTTTTAACCGTTTTTCATTGGACGTTATTTTCCTACAGAGGGCTGCAAGAGAACTAATTTTTAAGGGAGATAAATAGCTTCCGAGAATTTATTAACATAAAAAACACGGATTATTACACTTTTGGTCATCCATATTTAAGAAAAGCACGCGTCGCCTGTAATATTGAAATAGAAAGTACGTTTTTTGTTTGTATATATTTATTAATTCTGACTAGTCTTATCGTTCTTTTGTTTTATTTTATCTATTTTTTTCCTTAAACACAACTAACGGTTAAAATGTTAGTTAAAATAACAAATCGTGTCCTTAGTAATAATTAAATTCATTAAAATCTATGCACAAGCTAAATTTTTCCGTTTTAATTTTGACGACGATTTGCAATTTTAACCGAAAAAACGTAGCCAGAAAAAAACTCCTATATTATGCATAATATTGAAATGCATGTGTGTATAATGCGCACTATAATTATTTGTGCATAATACGCAGTATTTTCCTGGTTTTTCTGTCCCAGAAGTTAGGGTTTAGTTACAGGAGAACTATACAATTAACTTTTTAAGGTGCGTTGTGGTGTAATGGTTACCGCCTTAGGAAATGGACACGGCGATACGAGTTCATATTCTAGACAAGACATTTGCATTTGACAGTACTCTAACAGGTACTACCACTCCGGGTCAGAGTGGAGGGAGAATAGTTTGATTCATACCTTACCCAGGGGAATTAGCATAGCGCTAACACTCCGGGTCAGAGTGGAGGGAGAATAGTTTGATTCATACCTTACCCAGGGGAATTAGCATAGCGCTAACACTCCGGGTCAGAGTGGAGGGAGAATAGTTTGATTCATACCTTACCCAGGGGAATTAGCATAGCGCTAATTCCCCTGGGAATCAAACTATTCTCCCTCCACTCTGACCCAGAGTGTTAGTACCTGTTAGGGTTCCATCTATGGGTTATTGTTAAGTTTCTGACCGCCATCCTTGGCCAGGTGAAAAGGACTTAAAGTAAGTAAGTCCTGAGCTATGGAATCTTTTGGTAAGTGAATAAGTCCTGAGTTATGAATCCTACGTAGTGTCAAAGGTCCAGTGATATAATCCTATGTTCCGTCGTCCACGAAGGTTCAAAGCAGCTATGCGCAGCTACGACCAGAACAGCCGATATAAATATTATTACAGCAACAGAGCACCGCCAGTGGTTGGCCAAGAGGTTGGTCACATGGTTGTCGGCGCGTCTATAAGTAGAAGTGGTCATTCAGCACACACCTTATATTCAGAAAACGCCAACAGTTATATTGACAAAAATGAGTTGAAAAATGTCTTCGGCATAAAATGACCAATGGGTTGACATGCCGTAAAACCGAACCAAACCTCTAGCATATTTCCCATAGTGAATAACAGGATATTATAAGGATAACCACTTTTGATTAGGATCAGTGTACTATATTTATACAGTGTGGTCCGAAAAAATCTTATATAAAATAATTACATACTACAAGCCAAAATTCTAGAAAATTATTTACCGTATTTGACGGCATATAAGACGCACGGGCATATAAGACCCCCTCCATTTTAGCAAGTCAGATTCAAGAAAAAAAGTTTTTGGTGTATTTAAGCATATATTGTTGAAAATTATAGCTGTGCATTACACAAGCAGAAACATAGCTGTATAAAAGCAATTTGTAAGTACAGGCAATCAATAAGCATACACAAGACATCTCAATAGCAGGAAATGATAATAAGATTAGCCTAGGCCTACGGGAGGTCTCAGACTTCACCTACGATGTATAAAACTCAGGGCAATTTTTTTAGCCAAAATTTTGGAGAAAAATGCGTCCTATATGTCGTCAAATACGGTAATTTTGTAAAGATTCTTTTAAAGGTAAAATAATTACATAACTTACATATTATATCATTAAAACGAACAAATGATGAAACAATATGTAGGGGTGACAAGACTTTTGAACCACCCTGTACTTTTTGGCACTTCTGTCTAGGACTAGAGTTTGTCATTTGTACACATGAAATACTAATTCTAAAAATAATTTCTCTATGAGAAAAAAAAAACTACAAATTACTCACCAAAACAAGTATGACAGTTTGAATCAGAAGAGGGTGTGGCAAAATGACGTGAAATTTGGGTTCAATTTAATCATCTAAATTTCTGAAAGGGGGATGGTGACAACCATGAAAGATATGCGAAGGTGAAGGATGAAAGTTCAAATACTATTAAAGGCTCCCTTTGACAAAGAGTAGGTATACCTAATTTTTCGTCTGCTTTTCATTTTACAAACGAATTAAAATTAATCAAATCGATTATTTAAGGTCAGATTTTTATATAAGTCGAAAAGTAGTAACATAATGAGCATCAGTAAAATAAAATAAAAAAAGCAAAATCATATTTTTAATGCATTGAAAACAATTTTTTCGGTCAATTTGACTCAAATATGGCTACAAACGCTGTCTAAAGATGACTCAAAATTCGTGTTTACAAAATAAAGTTATCCTCCCCCTATTTGAAAAAAAA
This sequence comes from Doryteuthis pealeii, assembly GCA_023376005.1. NCBI lineage: Eukaryota > Metazoa > Mollusca > Cephalopoda > Myopsida > Loliginidae > Doryteuthis > Doryteuthis pealeii. Next base: position 62,035,462 of record CM042161.1, on the reverse strand, counting down.
TTACGAAAAATCAGGGAATTATCCGATTTTAAGGAAATTTTCAGTGTTGATTTATCAATGAATGAATTTTATAATGCATTATTCATTTTATTTCAAAACATTCGAAAGTTTCAAAACGGATTTTGCGACAAATTGGGTATACCTTTCAAAGCTTGTATTAACTCAGAATGTTGTTATAAAAAACAGTCGTAATATGTATATACTAACCCCTCCGCACGAGTAGAATGCGACACAAGGACAATTTTTTAAGCGAGGTTTAACAGGTTTGAATTCAGAGTTATTCTTCTACTATACTGGTTACCTAGCCAAGGTAAAAAAAATCCCAGTCTGCCCTACTATTTACACAAAGATGAATGGGAGTTGTTGGATTCATACCTTTCCCAGGGGTATTAGTTTTATGTTAAATGCAAACAGCCTCATCCAGGATTTCAATTCGGGTCGACGAGTCCATTTCCTCTGACTCAAACCAGTACCCTACGCACCTCCAAAGCAGTCATAATAAGATGGTGTAAAAATATCAACAATATAACATTTTTCCCATATTTCTCTTACTAATTTATGTTTCTACCCAACCCCTCAGCAAAAGAAGGATGTGGTACAAGGTCAATTTTTAAGTGGAGTTTAACAGGTTTGAAATAACAATTTTCCTTCTCCTACACCGGTTGGCATACCAAAGTTTAAGAGTCCAGTCTACCCTCCTATTTAATCTTATCTGGTGAGAGAATAATTCATACCTTTTCTAAGAGTATTAGCGCTATGTGAAATTCAAAACACCTCGTTCAGGATTTGAACTCGGGTCGCCGTATCTATTTCTTAGGACCATAACCCATACACCACGAACATCTCATTCTAATATAAAAGTTTGTAAAATTAGTTATATTCAGAATCCTGATTGTGTATACATTTATAATTTTGTCCCATATATATATATATATATATATATATATATATATATATATAACATGTTTTGTTGAACTCAACGGACAATTCTTGTCTGACGAGTTTTTTTTCAATCCTTTCTAATTGTCTAGCCATTTTTTTAATATACGGGTGGAATTGATGTATTAATCCACCAAAGGTTTTAACACGAGTACTTTCTACACTACTTAGTGTCATCATCAGGTGTGGATCTGGTGAGATGTTTCCATTGTTTCTTTTTAAACAAACAGTAGCAGTAGGAATTAGTAGGGGGAGGGGCTCACAAGTTTATAAGAATGTTATGGGGAATGATGGGAGGATATATATATATATATATGTGTGTGTGTGTGGTTGGCACTATTATACTTGGAGCAGCGGTAGTAATCCAACGTACAGTGTTATTAGAAGAGTGCTCAATATCTGTGATAGAGTGATAATGGATAAATAAATAAATGTTTAAGTTTATATTTATTTACATTGGAACAAAACACAGGGTATTTTTTTAAATAATTAAATGCAACGAAAATGTTTTTCAAAAGACTTTCATTGCCTAATGACTGCTACACAGCAAGAAACCAATGGTAGCAAAATTGTTCCAATGTAAATTAATATAAACTAAAACATTTATTTATATCTGCTTAATTGAAGTCTTACCTAATTTTGATAATTAACTAGTTAATAATTAATGAGTTTTAGGCGGGCATAAATGTTCAAATGTAAGGCTAAACAAATCGAGAAAATGTCAATCCCTGAATGTACATTTCGACCTATTAGGTCTCAGCAAGATCTACCATGTCTATAACCTTGCTATATATATATATATATATATATATATATATATAAAAATCATGAGAAAAATATATGCAAAAAAGTCAATCATTTAAGGATAAAATAAAATAAGGTGCACTTATGCAAGTAAACAGAGCAGTATGAGAATTAAAACAATTATTATCTTTTTTAGATCATCTGTTAGTATTAGTTTTATGCATTAAAATAAAACGCGAAACACAGGAGATTTTGGAAAGTGATTATTTTAAAATTATTTAAAAAATATCCTGTGTTTTGTTTTCCTTTTTTGATATATCAAAATAAACTAATAGTAATAAATGAGCTCAGGAAGGTCAGATAATAATTATACTAGCTTTAATATATATATATATATATATATATATACTGAATTCAAAGTTGTCCCTATTATATATCCGTTGCTGTAGTAAGGCTAAATAGCCCAGTCTGTCCTACTATTTACCTACAGTTGAGTTGGGGCGTAAAGAGATGGATTTAAGCTTTTCCTTTAAAAAAAATTAGCATGAACTGAAACACAAACAGCAATATCCGGGATTTGAACTCGGCTCGCTAAGTTCATTTCCTGACTATAATTATTATGCCACGCGCACTTGCTCAGGTGGGGATTTGGAGATCGCATTTTTGACTTTGAATGCGGAGGAAACAGGGTGATTTTGAGGGTCAGATTTTTTTAAAATATATATATCTTAGATGCCAAAAAATACCATTTATACTGTAATACACGCACATGTGAAAATAAACTATCTTACCAAAATCCAAACTTAGTTTAAAATAAATAAATAAATAAAAAATAACGAGAGAAAAAAAATGAAGATTTATGTGTGAAAGCATCTTGTTAACTTTGCCGTCCATTAGAAGCTGGAGATAGAAATCTTTTTATTTAAGAAAAAAAAGGAGAAAAAAAACTTTTATTTTTATCACTCGGTTCTTTCATGTTCCAAGTGCGTTTTCATGCACATTTTCCGGGTGGATAACCTGAAATTAAAAAATAAATAAAAATAAAAAAATAAAATTGAAGACTATCTTTTTTATTTTTGTTTATTTATTTATTTATTTATTTTCTTTTTTTTTTTTTTGAACAATCAAGTTAGGTAAAATTGTCAAAAAAACAAAACTGACTTTATCAACTATTATAGCTTGTCAAAAAGATTTCCCTCTCTTCCTTCGTTTCTTTCCTCAACATTTCTTTAGCTTAAAGCCAGAGTGCATTTCCATGTGGGTCTGTCTGATGGGTAGCCACTTTTTCTCTCAAGTTAACTCTCAACGAGACTTACTGTCTGCTTCTTCATTATCTTCAAAACTCATCCTCGCTTTTTGTTTGTCAACCTAAACGTAGTAAAAAAAATATACATATATATATATATAAATAAACATAGATTTAGACGAACAGCAAACCAAGAAAATTCTTCATCAATTTCAATTGTCTCTCTATCATAGCTATCAAATTTGCTGACAAGTTTTTCCGGACAATATAACTCCAGTTTATTCTTTATCAATCTCCGAAACCAATAAATTGTTAACTACAGAAACCTCTTCCCCATTTTTTTTTAAGGATAAAATACGCAAATAAAAATTACAAACTTTTCATTGATTTCTTTCTTTTTTTTATTTCCTTTTTTTTCTTTTCTTTTCTTTTTTTTTTTTTTAAAGAAAAGTTATCGTAGTTTTCACTTGTTTTTTTAACAAACAATTTTAAAAGACAGTGTCTACAGATCTTGAAGCTAAAACATTCCCCACTTCACCCTTTTCTGAACACAGAAGCACTGGGCTTTTTTATGCCCAGAAATAAACTTTGTGATATACTAGTGATAGTTTGTCGATAAACTCGAGCATTTATTTTGATTCGGCTACAAGATTCCAGTTTTCGTATTACATCTGACATGGTCTATTTCTTTTTCAAATATTTCTTTTCATTCAGATAACATTGTTTCTGTTAGTTTCTGACATTTAAATCCCAAATAAACTTTTATCCACTTGATTCTGGATTTAAAGAATTAAGATTTTACAAGTATAACAATAGAATTTAAAATAGAGGATTAGAAAAGCTGACACTGCCATAAATTAGGTACCACCAATTTTCCCTGTGAATTCCCCCCCCCCTATATTTAACACAATGAAACTTGCATAAAGTTTGATATTATTATTATTATTATTATTATTATTTATTATTTATTTTGTCCATTCGAAAGAAGAAACATTAAACAAACTCATGATGATCTTTTTTTTAATTTCAGCTCACGAAAATAATGGAAATTATAAACGAAGAACAATGTTTATATTTTTGCACCGTTAAATCAATTGAAATTTAACGTAGCCAAAAACAAAGTTATAACTAGAGGCCGTTTTTTTAAAATTCATGATAGAACCATTAATACAGAATTCTGCTAAAAATATCAATAAAGAAATTGACTCTGTTGTAAAAAAAAACAAAAAAAACGGACTGTTTAATTTATTTTCAAGATAACGGTCAATAATTTTTCCCAATCGGATAATTTGATCTTTTGAATCAACTGTTTTTCTTTGTAACAACTCTTTATGTTCGTTATTTCTTTTTTGCGAGATTTTTGAAAAGTTCAAAAATATTTACGTTTCTTCCTTCAATATGGCCTAAACTAATCATGTGACATATTTTGGTGGTACCTTATGTATATATATATATATATTTGATTTTTTTTTTAATCATCGGGTGTTTAATGTTTCTTTCGAATGACCCAAAAAATTCAAGATAATATTAACCTTTATCTAAGTTTCATTGTGTTGAATATGGGGAGGGGGGGGAATTTCACAGGGAAAATTTATGGTACCTAATATATATATATATATATATATATATATGAGAGGGGGACGGTTTTTTGCCTATATGAATAAAACTTATAAAATGATTGTATTGTTTGAACGAAAATAGAGCTTATTTTAGTTAAAAAGAAATGACAATCTTCACAGACAAATGACAATATTAATATTATCTGCGTTATTCGGACTACTGTCCCAATCTTCATTGTTATTTGTACAACGTTTCGGCCGATATACCCTCCGGCCTTCTTCAGGTATTTCTTGTCGGACTCGGGAACCTTCTCGGACTCGGGAACCTTCTTTTCGAACTCGGGAACTTTCTTGTCGTATTCGGGAGCCATCACGGAACTTTGAGCCTAACCCTTTATTTATTCGACGAAACGTTGTACAAATAACAATGAAGATGGGGACAATAACGCAGATAATACTAATCTTCAAGCCTCATCTCAAACATTCAGAGAAAAAGAGGCAATATGTTTAAAAATGTATAAAAAAAAGTTACTTTGTAAAATATTTCGCAATGAAGATGAGATAATAATTTATACCATTCCTAACGGATAAATACATAAATAAAACTAGCCAATTTAGACATTACCAAAATTTTTCAATGACCGATTTAATGTTACACTGAACATTACTTAACTGATATATTTTCTTGATATTGTATTAGATTATATTTATCTTGAACGTCACTGTAGCCGCGTCGTGCAACATTGTCTGGTCCGTTATCTTCAATTTTATGTAATTGTTGTTCTATGCAGTTGTGTTGATTACATAGTTTGTGGCTTAGTTGATAGCAGATGTCTGTAAGTAGATACTCAGTCCTTCCCATCTGTTGCTCATTAATATGACTGTTTCAAATGGCCCCTAATACTGTTTCGATTAAAAAGTAAAGGGTCTCATGAGACGAGGATTGATTCACTTGGGATTAGAATTTCACATTTGGTTTTCATTTCGATTCTAATATTCTGATTATTTTCCAGGGTTCTTCTCACTTTTTAGTGCAGTGTAGGGAAGAAAAAAAGCATTCATCTCAATACTGAATGTCACAGAAAGAATTATCCTTATTTTTTATATTTTTTTATTAAGTATAGAGCAGAACTCTTGCTTTACATATAATGTATATCTATGCATGTATGTGCGCACATAATCTACTTATATATATATCACAATATGACTTATATATATATATAAAGTCATATATATATATGATGAGGGCCTGATGTAATTGTTCGTTGGTATCCTTACATCTGTTTTGGACGATGGCGTAGTGTCCATTTATTTAAAACTGCATCTGCGGTTCTTCTCACTTTTTAGTTTAGTGTAGAAGTGTAAAGTAAAAAAAAAAGAAAAGCATTCATCTCAATACTGAATGTCACAGAAAGAATTAGCCTTCTTATTTTTTTAATTTTTCTTAAGTATAGAGCAGAACACTTGCTTTATGTATAATGTATATCTATGCATGTGTGTGCGCACATCATCTACTTAGATATAAATCCCAATATGATATATATATATATATATATAAGATTTATCCAAAACTTGGTAGTAAGGGATGATTCTATATGTGATTTCTAAGATCCACTGTACAAATATTGATGATCCAGTATGTATAAATACAGCGAATCTTTAAATCACTGAAGAGAGCTCAATGTAAAATAACCTTTTAGATTATATACAGAGCAAAATTTATCAAAAAAATGAAGGAAGAACTCAATACAGTGATCCCATAATAAATTTATTTCGACGAAAATTGGGGCCCATATAAATCTAAGTTGATTTAAACCGGCTCCCCAAATTTCCGTCTCATCAGATGGGTCTCAATTCACTTATGGACAAGCATATCACAAAAAACCCCAAAGAGCTGAATATATATAAATTCAAACAAAAACAAAAAATAATAAAAAAAATATATATATTTTCGTCGAAATAAATTTATTATGGGATCACTGTATTGAGTTCTTCCTTCATTTTTTGATATATATATATATATATATATATATATATTATATATATATATATAGGATCCTTTCCGTCCACTAAGGATGATACGTACTGTCCAAAATAGAAATAAAATTTTTATCTGCATCTGCGCGAGTGACTCTGCAGGTCAATTCTTGAGTGACAGTCTTTGGTGCACCGGATGCACACAAACTGTGATGCTTTCTGGGGCCGCTGGCTTTTCTCTCTCTTTCTGGCTCTCTTTTCTGTCGAGGCTACTCTCCTCTCTGCCTCACCCCTCTCCGTGCCTATATATATATATATATATATACACACACACACACACACAGTCCTATAGGGTTTGTATGTATGGATGCGCGAGGTGTAATGATTTGTTGGTACCCTTCCGGCTGTTAAAGACGATGGCGTAGTGTCCATTTTTTAATACTGTGTCTGCAGTTCTTCTCACTTTTTAGTGCAGTGTAGCAAGGTAGAAGAAAAAGTCTTCTTTTTTTTTTAGTATAGAACAGAACTCTTGCTTTACGTATAATGTATATCTCTGCATGTGTGTGCGCACATCACCTTATATATAAATCTCAATATGACTTATATATGTATATAAAGTTATATTGGGTTTTATATATACGGAAGTGCGTGGTTATAGTGTAGTAGAGTAGAAAAAAGCATTTATCTCAATACTGAATGTCACAGAAATAAACTGAAATTAGGATTCTTTATTTTTTCCTGTATAGAGCAGAACTCTTGCTTTACGTATAATGTATATCTCTGCATGTATGTGCGCACATTATCTACTTATATATTAATCACAATATGACTATATATATATATATATATATAAAGTCATATAGAGTTTTATATGTATGAAGGTGCGTAGTGTAATGGTTATCGTTGTAGGAAAGGGACAGTGAGACGAGTTCAAATTCTGTACGAGACTGTTTTGCGTTTCACATACTGCTAATGCCCTTGGGAAAGGTATTAATCCATCTATTCTGTCTATTATGGCTAAACAGTACAACAGAGTGGAATATTTAACCTTGGTTAGGCAACTAGTCTAGGAGAAGGAAAACTCTGAATTCAAACCTCTTAAACCCCGCTTAAGAAATTGACCTTCTGTCACATCCTGCTCGTGTGGTGAGGATACACACACACACACACACACACACACACACACACACATATATATATATATATATATATATATATATATATATATATAATTGAGTTTAATATGTATGCAAGTGCTGGGTGCGTAACGAGACATCGCAAACTCGATTTCAAATCCTGAGCGAATTTATAGTAAGCGAGTTCTAACTCCAGTCACGCTATTACGTTCACTTTCAGACTAATACTCTTGGGAAAGGTATGAACCACCCCTTTCCACAACAATGGGTTAATAGTACCACTGATATTCTTTTACAGGGGTGGTTTTGGATTTAGATAACCCATGAACCTGATATACCATTAAACAAAGAAACCGAACCTACCTTAGGTCATCTAAATCGAAATACTAGTTGCCTAGAGCTTTCAGGGAAACATTAACCCAATAGATAACACAAATTTGTATATATATATATATATATATATATATAAATAATGGAGATTCGCTTCCGGTTTTTGTCTATAACAAAAACTACGTCACTGCTTACGTCACACTGCCTAAAATCGTCATAAATAGAATACACTCAAAATGTGAGCATGCAATGTTAGACAGTCCTCATTGGTTTTTAAACAAGTTTTAATAAATACATACCTGGTATTATCTATCTATATATTTTTTTAATTTTAATATATATCTAAAGTTATCAGAATTAAGTTTCCATTTCAAATTTTTAATTTTTTACTCCTTTAATAAATTATTTTATTTTTTACTCCTTTAATAAATTGATGATTTTACTTATGATACAAACTCTCTGATACTAAATTTTCAACTCCCATCCCCTCAGGCAATATTCATTTTACGTTGCCCAGAGGGCGTTTTTATTTTGCTAGTATATATAATGTATGTATTTACCAACTCCTCCGCACGAATAGGATGTGGCACATATTCAATTTTTAAGCGGGGTTTACCAGGTTTGAATTCAATGTTTTCTTTCTCCAAGACAAGATGCCGTAGCAAGGTTGATGAGTCTAGTCCGCCCAATTATTTACCCATAGTTGGATGGAGAATAATTGGTTTCATACCTTTCCCAATGGTATTAGTGCCAAATGAAATGCAATCATCCTTGTCCCGGATTTGAACTCGTGTCGCCGTGTCCATTTCCTTCGACAGCAACCATTTGGCACCTCCTTTGTATGTAAGACCTAGATGATATTTTCTGACACCTTTTCTTGTGGTTTTGAACGAGCTGTCGTGCCAAGGTTGAATAGCCTAGTCCACCCTACTATTTACTCATAGTTGGAGGGAAAAAAGTTACTCCACTGGCACCTCCTTTGTATGTAAGACGTAAATGATATTTTCTGACCCCTTTTCTTGTGGTTTTGAACGAGCTGCCGTGCCAAGGTTGAATAGCCTAGTCCACCCTACTATTTACTCATAGTTGGAGGGAAAAGTTACACCACTGGCACCTCCTTTGTATGTAAGACGTAAATGATATTTCTTACCCCTTTCTTGTGGTTTGAACGAGCTGCCGTGCCAAGGTTGAATAGCCTAGTCCACCCTACTATTTACTCATAGTTAGAGGGAAAAAAGTTACTCCACTGGCACCTCCTTTGTATGTAAGACGTAAATGATATTTTCTTACCCCTTTTCTTGTGGTTTTGAACGAGCTGCCGTGCCAAGGTTGAATAGCCTAGTCCACCCTACTATTTACTCATAGTTAGAGGGAAAAAAGTTACTCCACTGGCACCTCCTTTGTATGTAAGACGTAAATGATATTTTCTGACCCTTTTCTTGTGGTTTTGAACGAGCTGCCGTGCCAAGGTTGAATAGCCTAGTCCACCCTACTATTTACTCATAGTTAGAGGGAAAAAAGTTACTCACTGGCACCTCCTTTGTATGTAAGACGTAGGTGATATTTTCTGACTTTTTTTTTGTGGATTTGAACTCGTCTCCCCATGTCCATTTCCGGTATTTCTATAACCATTACTCCTCGCGCCTCCAAAAGAATTTATATAACTAAGAAACCAAGTTTGGGATTTGGATTTAGCTTTGCCTTTCTGCATATTCTTTTCATGTGTCTTTTTTTCTTTATTATTTTTTCTTTAATCCTTAGGCGTCTAAAAAGGGGATGTGTGTTCTTGTTTCAGTCTTGGTATCTCCCATAAATTCTGCGATCTTTAGTTTCACTTCCTTTGCAAAATGGTTTCACCTTTCATTGGCATCCTTTGTGCCTTAGTTCATCCCAAAGTATTAAAAAAAAACACATCTTTTTTTCATGGTGCCATATGAGGTTTCCTCTGGTGTCCCCTCCTTTCTTCCTATTTTGTAAAATATGAAACGTCGTAAGCTATTTGCACCACTTAAAAAGAATTGATATATGATGATCAACCAAAAGAAATGTTAATTTTGTTGACATTTCAATATTTACCCATATCGTCATCAAAACTTTTTAAATATCTTTGATAAGCATTGAAATATTAACAACGGGTTTTGACTGTTGCCTTAGAGGTCAAGAAATATGAGTAGAAAAAATGGTAATAATTCAATTAGGGGACGGTTTAGCTCAGTCGGTATAGTATTCACATAGGAACCTCAATGTTTCGGGTTCAATACCAGTCCCCACCAACTCAGCGTATGAGTAGCACAGTTTGGATAATCTGATCTGTGTGGTAAAGTGTAGTGCTCCACTTCAGCATAATCTCCCTGGTCTAGCGCAAGCGAAAAGTAGATAGACTCCCTCGGCTGATATCGACAATAGGCCACTACATCAACTTAAATAACCTAATGAAGTATTTTGAAACAGGGGAGTGTAATAAAATATTAAAATATCTTGAACTCTAGCACTTTCCACCACACCTGGCTTTCATTGCTATTTTTCTAATTCAACTATTTAACTAAATTAGTCAGTATTACAGTTATTATTTAGATTTTACGACTTAATTATTCTTTTTTACGAGTTAATTATTCTTTTTCTTTCTCCTAGATCATTTGCCTTACCAAGACTAAAGAAAATATTTCGCCCTACTATTTTTGTATCTCTGGGGGAAGAACAGAAAGATTCATGCCTTTTTCAAGGGCATTAGTGCAAAATAAAATCCAAGTAACCTCATCCAGGATTTGAACTCGGGTCGCCAATTCCATTTCTTAGGATAAAAACCGTTACACAAGGTGTGGTTTCATATATAACTGTATATTTACCAAACCTGCCAGTACAGGATGTGACACTCCTGCACGTGAGTGGTGCCAAAAATAGCCCAACTCTGTTGGCGTTCTTCTTTAGAGACACCTTAGGCATCAGGGATCGACTCCTCCGCCCTGTCGGCTAGGGCGTTAGAATAAACCGACTGCACCTATGCAGAGGGATAAGACTCCCCCAATGACGCCACCTGTTGGCCGGGGGTGGCGACCCGTGATGCTTAAGGACAGAACCCAGGTGGCTAGACAGTTCATGACATGCAACACTATACTCTGGTCCTTACTTGGGCTAGACGGGCGGTCGGAAAGGCACCCTCCGACCAATGGGCTGGTCACGTCAAGCCCTAGCACCTATGATTACCCCAATCCTATTGTCCTTATAGCAAGCCACAACCCTTTTTATCATATGTGCTAGAAGGCGGTGGTTGAGGGTCAGAATTACGTTAAACTCTATCTGATGGTGAGGTTCCAATTATAGAGGTTTATCCCCATTTCTCCCAGGTCCACCCTGGCCCGGAGTGGTAGTACCTGTTAGGGTCCAATCTATGGATTAAATAGAAAAATGTGTATATAAAAAAATTGGGTATCCATTAAGAATGCATTTATTTCAAAACTTAAATTACCCCCTGAGGTTGATATGCCGTAAAACAAAACAAAGCAAACCAATCTGATACTCCTGTTATGGTAGACGAAAGGAAGTGCTGCCTGGAGTGGGGGGAGGGGGCAATCCCTTGAAACTGAGAGTCAAATTCACTAACAATCGTACGCGAACCTATTTTGCTAACCATTTGACCAGAGCTTCTCAAACTTTTTAACCAGATTAAATTTCCAGTCAACCCAAAATAAAATAATGGAATATTACAAAACAGAATGTTTTATACAGTTTACATTTAATTCAGGGTCTGTGTTCAACGGCTTCGACAGTAAGGAATATAATAACAGCGTGATCTCACGGGGCCATCCCCGCAGGCAACAGCTGCAGCCTTGATTTAAAGGGGCAGTGCTGGTTTTAATGCCCAGAGCCTGAGGCGCCTCAATAGAGAAATGCTGAAGGGAACCGCGCATGAGCTTCGGTTTGGGCGTGGTTCCCAGGTTAATGGTCCTTGTGTCCAACTGTCATGGTGGGGTGCCAATAAATAACATACAGTTTACATAAGAAAATAATTAGTAAACTATAAATGCAAATGCACGTTTAATTCTTGAATTATTTTTAATGGTAATTGTGGGTTTGGTATGCACAGAGGGGATCAGGAATATTCGGGCTGCGGATTTGTGAATTTACACAACAAATCACCGTGTTCTATGTTCAAAGAGTTCCTCTGTTTGCTGACCCGGACCAGTGGCTTCGGACCTTTAACATCGTTGATCCCTGGGAGCCATCACTCCAGGCAACACCTGCCCTCTTGATTTAAAGGAACAGGGCTGGGTTTATACCCCAGTGCCTGAGACGCTCCCCTTGAGAGATCAAACGCATTTTTTTGCACTCACAACCCTTGAGTCTCGGTTTGTGGGTGGTCCCACATTGATAGGGCCTTGTGCCTGACCCGTACACGTGGGGTACGTGGTAAATATCAATGTACATAACTAAACCGAGACTCCACCATATACGAACATGGAAATGCTAGTAAAATTGACTCAATAATTGCACAAAGTTTGGGTTATTTTACTATTTTCAATATCTGACGACGAGTCTACATGATGAATCGATTTTTGTTCTGTTATTGTTAACTGTAGCAGAGATAAATGTTTTCTGTTGGGGGGGGGGGTAAAATTTAGAATTAGGTCTTAATTTATCAAAGGCTTTTTAACATTATTTTTTAGCAAGTGCATTTAAAATTTCCAGTGCTTTTGATATGTTTTTTTCTTTCTTGTATTTATTTCTATATTGTATGGTGTCAAATAAAAATCCTATAAAAATATTAAAAGTGGTAAACTTTTTTGTGGGGTCAGGGCCATCCAGTCTGGGGTTAATAAAGGTAAGTAAAGTAAAGTCGTCGGGGCGGCCTAAAGTCGGTATCAGCCAGTCAGCGAGGGAGTATATCCCTTTTTCACTAGCGCTAGACCAAAGAGATTGTTTTTGGTGTCTGGGGTGGAGCGCCACACCTACCATCAGCTCTTTACTTTACCGCACAGATCCCTGCGCTACTCATACGCTGAGTTGGCGTGGACCGGTATCGAACTAGGAACCTTGTGGTTTCTAGCCGAACGCTCTACCGACTGAGCTATTCAACCCTTGTGGTCTTGTATGACCTTATTCACCATAACAAAATTTCATTCACCACACACACACACACACACACGCGAGCAGGGTGTGATACAAGGTTAATTTTTTAATAGGAGTTTAAAAGGTTTGCATTTGCTTTTGCCAGACTGGTCACCTAGCCATGGTTAAAGAGCACAGTCTGTCTTACTATTTATCCATAGCTGGAGGTAAAGTAGTTGGATGCACACCTTTCCCAAGAGTATTAGCGCTATGGGAAATGAAAACATTCTTGTCAAGGATTTGAACTCGGGTCAATGAGTCCATTTCTTACGATTCAAACCATTACACCATGCGCCTCCATATATATATATATATATATATAGAGAGAGAGAGAGAGAGAGAGAGAGAGAGAGACATGCACACGGACATATACCCATATATATATATATATATATATATATACACACACACACACATCGTCACCAACATTACGACGAATACTCACATGGCTATTTTCTCTCTTTATAAACATAATATTGAAATAAAAGTAAAGTCGTCGAGGCGGCCTAATGTCGGTATCGGCCGGACAGCGAGGGAGTCTATCGCCTTTTCACTAGCGCTAGACGAAGGAGATTATTTTAGCATCTGAGATGGAGCGCCACACCTACCATCAGCTCCTCACTTTACCGCACAGATCCCTGTGCTACTCATTCGCTGAGTTGGCGAGGACCGGTATCGAACCAAGAACCTTGTGATTCCTAGACGAACACTCTACCGACTGAGCTAAACTTTATTATATAATATTGAAATAGTTAAGCATAGAAGATGGGGATAATGATTACAGAAAATAGGATGATAATGTTTATTTACTGTTTATTGCCACCAACGCTAATGAAGATGATAGATACAGCCATATTTTCTTCTCAACTCGTTCAGTTGCCTTTTGGTTTGTTCAAAGACATTGGTGACAGTGCCACTCTTCTCGATTTCCTTTCTTAACGTTTTCCTCAACATCCCAAGTTCTCACCTGAAAACTCATCACCACTACTACCACTCTTCTTCTTCTCATATCAGATATCCTCGTTCCCGACCCCCTATCTCTTTGGGGACTCACATCCTTTTTTTCTCTCTTCTTTTTTCTTCGTCTTATTGCATCTTTGTTGTCTGTGTTCGGATTTGCTCTTTTCTTTCTTCTTCTTTTTCTTTCTTTCCTTTCTTCTTTTTTTCTTTCTTTGTTTTTCTTTGTTTTTCTTTCTTTTCTTTTTTCTTTTTCTTTTTCTTTGTTTTTCTTTCCCTTTTCATTGTTTTTCTTTGTTTTTTTTTCTTTGTTTTTTTCTTTCTATTTTCTTTGTTTTTGTTTTTCTTTCTTCTTTTTCTTTCTGTTTTCTTTGTTTATCTTTCTTCTTTCTTTCTTTCTTTCGTTTTTTCTTTATTCTTTCTTTATTTTTATTTTTATTTGTTTTCATTTTCTTTCTTTTCTTTCTTTTTTTTTTTTCTTTCTTTCTTTACTTTTTCCTTTTTTTTTTGTTTGTTTTTGTTTTGTTCAAATAGGCCATGCAATGAAACAAGGATCTCCTTATGAAACAATTTTCTTAGGGCCCACCCTCTTTCTCAAAATGATTTCCCAATTTACAATTCGTGTTTCCTGTTTCCGATGATGTGAGGGAGGGCAACAACAACCAAAAAAGAAAAGAAGCAAATTGAACCTGTCTCCCTTTTCCTTTCCTTACCTTCTTTTTTTTTTGTGTACTTGTTGGTGGGCCCCTCCCCCCGAAAATAATGAACGCGGAAAGCGTGCAACAGTGTGTATATATATATATATATATATGTGTATATACATATATATGTATCTGTGTGTGTTTATCTGTATGTTTGTGCCTGTGCGTATTTGTATATGTATACACACACACACACATATATATATGTGTGTGTGTGTGTATCAGTGTATATATGCGTGTGTGTGTGTGTATCTGTGTATATATGTGTATCTGTATATATATATATGTGTGTGTGCGTATTTGTGTGTATATATATATGTGTGTGTGTGTGTATCTGTGTATCTATATATGTGTGTGTGTATCTGTATATATGTGTGTGTTTGTGTATCTCTGTGTGTATATATTATATATATATATATGTGTGTGTGTGTGTGTGTGTGTATCTGTGTATATGTGTGTGTGTGTGTGTGTGTGTATCTGTATATATGTGTGTGTGTGTGTGTGTATCTGTGTATATATGTGTGTGTGTATCTGTGTATATATGTGTGTGTGTGTGTGTATCTGTGTATATATGTGTGTGTGTGTGTATCTGTGTATATGTGTGTGTGTGTGTGTGTGTATATATGTGTGTGTGTGTGTGTATCTGTGTATATATGTGTGTGTGTGTGTGTATCTGTGTATATATGTGTGTGTGTGTGTGTGTGTATCTGTGTATATATGTGTGTGTGTGTGTGTGTATCTGTGTATATATGTGTGTGTGTGTGTGTGTATCTGTTATATATGTGTGTGTGTGTGTATCTATATATATATATATATGTGTGTGTGTGTGTATATGTGTATATATGTGTGTATCTGTGTATATATATATATATATATATATATACGTGTGTGTATATCTGTGTGTCTGTATGTATGTATATATGTGTGTGTGTGTGTGTATATGTGTATATATGTGTGTATCTGTGTATATACATATATATATATATATATATACGTGTGTGTATCTGTGTGTCTGTATGTATGTATATATGTGTGTCTGTATGTATGTATATATATGTGTGTGTGTTTATCTGTGAATATATGTGTGTGTGTGTTTATCTGTGAATATATATATATATAATATATATATATATATATATATGCGCGTGTGTGTATCTGTATATGCATGTATGTGCATATATCTTTTCCTCCCCACCATCGTTTTTATTCATTTTGTATGTATGTATTCGTATACTTAGTTTCTTTTTCTTTTCTTCACCCACTCTCTTAGATGTGAACTTGTTATTACTGTCTGGAATGGATTTCTAGAGGAAACACATTGACACCAAAGTACCCCATATAAACTGCTTTCACATATCTTTACCTACCTACCTACCTATTTGCTTTGAGACGCAGTTAACAGAAACATCCGTTCATTGACTAACAACACCATTATTTGTGGTTAAGTATTTAGTTCCTTATTTACTTTGGTAGACTTTTTGGGTTTTTACTTACTATTTGTTTATTACCAAATTCTCTTTGTTCCACTAGAATGTCACTGGATTTGTCTTTTTCAGTTCAATAATTCGCTGAAAACTTCACTTTCCTTGCGAGAGTCTTCACACTCTGTTATATAACCTATTGAACAAGAGAGTTCTCTAGTGGTAGAGGAGAGAGTGACAGAGAGAGTTAAGACTGTAACTTAGTTGCTTCTTTGTCTAGTGGTTGTTTCTTTATATTGGCCGGTCGTGGTCAAGTCTCTTCTTTTCTAAAGGCTTCTTTCGGGACTAGTTCTCTTAAAGTCATACACACAATCAACAAGACTTTGAATTTCTTGTACGAGATTTCATTACTGCATTGCCCCTGATTCACCGCGCGGTTTGAGTTACAACTTCAGGAGAACACGTCTGTTCTGTTTCATCTCTGGTTGAAAATTGACTTCCTAACTGACTCTATCACGTGACTCGCGAAATTCGCGCCTCTGGGATCAGTTGGGACCATAACCGTTGCTGGTTTTTTCCATTTCTGATCTGAAAAACAATGGCTCTTAGAATTCTCGCTACAGGTATTGTCAAAAAACCCACACCACCACATAATTATGCAACATCTCAAGTAATGACTTTAAAAAGAAATTCTCTTCAGTTAATACTAGAAGCGGCTACCCGACATCGCTTGGGTAGAAAGGGGCTAAAAAATTAGTCTCGAAGATCAGTTATTACTAGATTATGAGTTGGATCCTCGCGGGATGCCACATTAAAATCCCTATGTAAAAAAAAAAAAAAAGACTTTGTATTGATCCAGCCTCTCAAATTCTTGTTGTTTGCATCCTTCCATTTACGAGAGACGGTAGTGTAGTGTCCAATTTTTTTCGAAACTGCGTAGCCTGGGTGGGTTCATATGGAGGATGAACTGTTGCCCAAGCAGCAAATCCCCCTTCTCTACACTGCCACTGTGATCCAAAGGAAATATAAGGAACCAATGCACTTTGGCAGCGGTTGTTTCGCAGGAATTCCTGGGATTTCAGCATCAGATCACGTTATGGACCCGGCTCCTGATTTGTTTTCGGGGTTTACTTTCTTAGCCTTTCCTTAGGATGAGGTAAAGCGGAAGTTTTGTATCGGGCTTTTCCTTGTCTTAAATGGGATGGCGATCAAGGCTAATGAGCCCCTTCTAACCCATTAATCCTACTGCTGTTGGTGTTTCTGAAAAATTATTTTAAAAAAAGGATTCTCTTCAGGTAATACTAGAAGCGGCTACCTGACATCGCCGGAGTAGAAAGGGGCTAAAAACGTTAGACTCACAGATCCATTATTGCTAAAGTATGAGTTGGATTCTCGCAGGATGCCCCATTAAAATCCCTATGTAAAGAAAGACCTTGTGTTAATCCGGCCTGGTGTGTTGTCAGGAAAAAAGTGCACAGACACTCTCAATAAAAAAAAAAATGCTCAATTAAAATATTAAATGCAAAAAAAAAAGAAAAGATCCATGCTATTACTATTTAATTTTTTTTTTTCATTATCAAATTTTAATTAATTTTGCTCAGAAAGCAAGATCCTAGTAGTAGTGATGTATATATATATATATATTTGCTTTATTGTTGTTTTATTTTCGTAGTTTCTTCTGGACATTTCTCCTGTTCGGGAGAAATTTGACAGTTTCATAAGAAAAAAGAAAAAGTACTCGGTAACTACAAAATTTAATGGATTGTAAAGAAATTCAACAGGCACAGAAATTACACTACTGTCAACAAGTTTCACTCAAAATAACCGCCATTAGCGTCGATCACAGCATCAACCCTGCTCTGGAAACTGGAGCAAGCTAAGATTACAGTTTCCCTTGAAAGGGTCTCAAAAACTACCTTAATTCTGTCGATTACCTGGGCTTATGTAGTACTGGCACGGCAATTGATGTTTTTCTCAACAGCACCACATACATAATAATCCATGGGGTTAAGATCTGGGGAGTTCGGAGGCCAAACATTGGAACTGGTGTAGTCGTAAAAATTCGCCGACAACTATTTTTGACTTTTCCCAGAGGTGTAGTAGGGGGCCCGAATCCTGCTGCCATATATATGGCCTACCATTGGCTACCCTTGTTATCCAGGGCTTGACTACAGTGTTTAGCAACTCCACGTAGGCATCTGAGGGTCCTCCAACAGATTTTTCTGCAGATTTTTTATGAATTCTGCTTTACGAACGCAATCGGATCGTCTGTTAAGTTACTTTCTTCTAGCCACATTCTCGTATTCTCCATTGCAATTCTCCAGTTCATGCCTAATTGTTTTTACAGTGTTCAGGGAGCATTAGGCAGCAACCATAATCTCCTTATTTCTCCAAATTACGGAGAAAAAGAACCTAATATAAATATGACAAATTTATCCCGAACACCCTGTACATACATGCATAGACACCAACTGCCCTTTATATATATTTTTTCCATCCTTCAGACTGCCTACTGACGAGTGTCTTGCGGGCGTGATTTGAAGGGGAGTTCAGCTCGTCAGTAAGAGAACTGAATCCTTCAATACAAGAACTCAGTCCCTGTCTTGATGAAGGTCTGATAGAGCGAAACGTTATAACATCGACGTCACTACCAATAATAAACATCCATCCAGTACAACGTCCCATGTCTGTCTACTTTTCTCCACATTCACTTATGTGATTAACCGTTTTATCCACATAACCTACACTTACTGTTCTGTTGAGTATTATCAATTTTCGCTTTGTTATCATTTAACTCCTTGTGAGTTTTTCACACCAGCGTAAGCCAATGGCCTCTCACTGGAGTCTGGGTGACAAGTTTCCTCAGGTCTCCAGACCTCTTCTATTATCTGGATGGTCTCAATTCTTCATCTGATTTCCAGTTTATCTAGTCTCTTTTCTAAATTTGTTTAGGGTAGTTTCAAGTGCGCAAACTACAATTCCACAGTGTTTTCAATTCTCTAGCAAGGTCCAGGTATTTATCTATCTTTTCGTTTTCTTTCATCTTCACCCCGTGATTTACTGGGGCTGCAAAATCTACCAGCTAACAAGTTCTTTTTTTTTATCAATACTAGGTATAGTCTTCTTGCTATGTTCTTCTTCTTATATTTATTATTATTGAAACATATATGGGAATTTTCACCTTTCAGCTTGCGCAGAGGTTTATTTTTCCGTTTACCTAATTTTAGATTTAATTTCGTATTCATGGTGTAACGTAAACTATAAAATACACAGCATCATAATGTTATGTATAGACTCTAATTGCGGAGTTATCTAAATTTTGCCTTCAACGCAGTGACCGGCATTTCTTTTTCTTTATTCTTTTTTTTTATCTGGCTCTTGTACAAAACCCACTCGACAATACACAGTGCGACTTAACCAATAGAATAAATCCAGATGTATGATTCAACGAATTCGCAGGCGTTTAGCTACAGCAGTTCATTCAGACGAGTTGAATAAACACATTTATATCCAAGCGACCACAATCTGGAGTTTGAACCGAAAGTCTGCTTAAACATCCGCACATAGTGCAGAAAAAGAAGTGATGTACATGGACCGAAGGGCCGGATTAGTTCAGTCGGTTGAGCGTTCGGCTAGAAACCGCAAGGTTCCTAGTTCGATACCGGCCCTCGCCAACTCAGCGTATGTGTAGCGCTGGGATATGTGCGGTAAAGCTGATGGTAGGTGTGGCACTCCACCTCAGACTCAAAAACAATCTCCTTGGTTTAGCGCTAGTGAAAAGGGGATAGACTCCATCGCTGTCTGGCTGATACCGACTTTAGGACACTCTGACGACTTAATTAAACATAGACCGATGCTCACTTTGGCCGGTGTTACGATTGTAGAGGCGATCCTTTAGGCTTCAAGCAAGAGCGCTTGATCAGCGGAGATCAATTGTGCTAAGCAGAGCGTGATCCTTGGTAAAAAATCCTTTGGCTGTTCCTTGGTGCTCCTCAGTCTTGCAAGTCCCTCGTCAATGATTGAAAATGGACGTGTCTCAGTATCAGTGATTAAGTAGTCGACCAGCCACGTATTCAGGCTATTGATTGGCTGAGGTTTAAACCATGTGACCTTGCTTAGTCTATAAATTTAAGTGGTGTATTGTAGCACGGCTTATATCCACGAAATAACCCAACGATGTGCGAGTGGAACTACGCGATCAGTCTTCGTCCATTTGACGGAGCGGAGCCATACAGTCATCACCTCACGCAGTTCACTCGTTTACCTATACGGGTTTACATTTATATTTTTGCAAAATATATTTCTATTTCTCTCAAAAAGAACATATGTCATCTATGCTGAGACTTCCATATTATTTGCGTTAAAAAAGCGTTTTGTGATGAGAGCGAAAGCCCCACATTAGATGAGGAAGTGTTTGACAGTACAGAGTGTTTGACGTGTTTCAAACTGTGGTGATTGTTATTGTTAGAGTGTAATCTATACATATATAAAGGGCAGTTGTGTTTATGTGTATGTCCGGAAGAAACTTCAAAAATAAAACAATTAACAATAAAATAAATATATATACACATTAAATATCACCAGGGCATGGTTTTTGAGCAAAAAAAAATAGAGATTTGATTTATATTCGTGAAGATGATTCAGAAATAAAATTTAAATGATAACGTTTTTTTTTTTTTTAATTTAATATTTTAGATAATAGACATTAACATTTTTTTTCAGTGTAGCTGGATCAATACAAGGTCTATTTATTTTTATATAGGGTTTAAATGGGACATCCCACGATGATTCAACTCATGATTCAGTAATAATGGATCTGCGAGACTAACTTTAAAAATCCCCTCTCTACCCAGGCAACGCAGGGTAGCCGCTGCTAGTCACATGATAAGCGAATACATTCAATTACGAAGGTAGTTCAATAAATAAGGTGAACTAGGCAATATAGCGACTCCGTTTTCACTCAAAAAAATGTTGGCTTTAGTTTTCAATACAAGCTCTGTTTTTTTAAAAACACATTTTCTCATCGAAAAAACGTGTTTTTTAAAAACACATTTTCTCATGGAAAAAAAACGTGTTTTTTTAAAAACACATTTTCTCATCGAAAAAACAAGTTTTTGTTTTCCTTCAGCATTTGAATCTTGAGATTGAATTTTTAACCATTTGCTCATGATAATCTTTCACTTCATCATCGCTTGAAAAATTTGGTTCCACGCAAAAAACTCTTTTAGGGGGTCAAACGAGTAGAAATCAGAGGGGGGGGCTGATCTGGGGTGGGGAGTCTAACAGCTGTTCCCACCAAAATGATTGATGGTTTCCTCTGTTCTTGCTGCAGTATGAGGCCTTGCATTGTTTGATAAAACCCAACAACTGCACTTGGAAAAGGCGAGGCATCATGCACAATTCGGTGTACTGTACCCCCTCATAAGTTTCCAATTGTTTAGAAAGGTATTTGCCTCTCATCCCACGTGACACAAGGACATTTTTATGTGGGCCTACCCACAAGCCGAAGCTCATGGGTGGTAGGCACAAAAAAAACACGTTGATCACATCGGCATTCCCTCTCAAAAAGGCGCCTCGGGCGCTGGGCAATAAACCCAGTCGTGCCCCTTTAAATCAAGGGGGTATTGCCTGCGGGGATAAACCCCTGGGATCAACGCTGTTAATTTTACTTAGTCGCTCCAGAGGCCGAAGCACTCTGAAGCAGGCTTAGCAATCCATTTAGAAATTGTTTAGAAATGCCTTCTATTTTAACTCGTCCGCCAAGCAATGAATGCATTAACTGAATCCACCATTTCAGGTGAGCTCGGCATTGTTGGCCGATCTAGCATGTCTTCGTATTGAATATTTCAACCTTTGTTAAACAATTTAGCCCATTTGCATTTTTACTAACATATACTTCTCTATCCACATTAGACATTCTTCTGCAAATTTCCCATGGTTCACACTAAAATACTCTAAGTAAAAAGTAAAGTCGTCGGGGTGGTCTAAAGTCGGTATCAGCCGTACGGTGAGGGAATCTATCCTTTTTTACTAGGGCTAGATCAAGGAGATTGTTTTTAGCGTCTAAGGCGGAGCACCACACCTACTATCAGCTCCTTATTTTATCACCCAGATCCCTGTGCTACTCATACACTGAGTTGGCGAAGGTCGGTATTGAACCAGGAACCTTGAGATTCTCAGTCGAATATTCTACCGACTGGGCTAAACCAATTTCACATATTTTCTGCAAATTTCTAAATTCTGTAAATTTAACAAGGTTCACACCAACATTTTGACGACAGCCCTCTGTTCAAGCCTGGAGAACTCTGTTTGATTTGCCGTCATTTTAAATAATCTCAAAACAAATATTTTTTGTGAGATTTAAATTAATTTTTGCTATAAGCCAATACCAAAAAATTCTCATTTCTTTTTTTAATGGCCCTCGTAGATTACGAAGGTTAAAAACTGAGAATTATACAAACAAAAGAAATTTAACTCTGGAAAGCAATGGCACATATACAAACTACAAGTTGTCCCAAGAAGACTTTAAAAGAATCCATCTGTCAGCATTACGAAAACCAGTATTTGTATGATTGGTGGTAGGGAATTTATCTGTGGAGATTCGCTTCCGGTTTTTGTCTCTAACAAAAATTACGTCACTGCTTACATCACATTACCCAAAATTGTCATAACATAGAATAAAATTTATTCTACGATTTTTGACATGTTCAAATAAATACACTCAATATTTGAACATTCAACATTAGACAGTCCTCATTGTTTTTTAAAACAAGTTTTAATAAATACATGACTGGTATTATATATCTATATATTGTTTGTTTTATTTTAATACATATTTAAAGTTACATTTTAAATTGTTTTATTTTTTAATCCTTTAATGAATTTGATGATTTTACTTACTTAGGGTACAAACTCGCTGACATTAAATTTTACTCCCACCCCTCAGGCAATATGTTTCAAAAATCTATTTTTACATCGCCCGGAGGATTTTTTATTTTGTACTAGTATATTTAATAGTCTCCACTCACCAAGGACCAATAATAGTATTAGTATAGCGGTGATATACTAACACTGAATACAACAGAAGCAAAGATAAGATAAACAATTTACGATATATACAATATACCTACAAGTGGTATTAAAAGAAAGAATCCACAAATGTGTCCCAACAGATAAGATATACATACTTTCTTCCATGAAAAGGCAGTATGTGAAAGGGTACAAAAAAGGAAAAAAAGGCTTACTTAACGGGTGTTGATAATATCACCGCGTGACTTACCATTCCCTGACAGGACAGGGACAACGTCTTAACTGTTCAAAGAACAGAGGCAAAAAGAGATCGAGAAGAGGTTTCATCTGGTACCTAACGAACCCGTCAATTATCTAAAATAAATTCATCAAAAGTGAAACGGAAAAAGAGGGAATTTACTAAAAGTAAAAATGGAATTATGGATAATGTGTCACCTACGATTTCTACTAATTCAAATATCCTATTTATATGTATTCATTTTTATAAAACAAAAAAGTAGTACATTACTGTATATTAACAGGGCCGGCAAGTACTACTTTTGAACCCCCCCCCCCAACCCGGTAGAGGGGCCTCGGAAGAGCGAGTTTCATATTTCATATGAGAGACCAATTTATGAAAATTGACATATAGTATTGTGGTGACTTCTATTATAGATAACAACTGTTAGATGACAGTCCCACCCGTATCACTTTTGATCCACTGTACCTCTCCCATAGGGCGTAATGGTCCATTTAAGTATTTAAGTTTAAGTCCACTCGTGTATAATGAAATAGGAGTTTTGACTAACGAGAAAAGAGCCCCTTTGGTTTGAATTCAGTTTTCTTTCTCCTAGACTGGTTGCCATACCAAGGTTAAAAGCTCAGTCTGTCCTACTATTTATTCATAACTGGAGAGAGAATAATTGAATCATATCTTTCCCTAGGATATTAATGCTATGTGAAATGCAAACAGCTGGGTCCAGGATTTGAACTCGGCTCTCCGTGTCCATTTCCTACGACGATAACCGTAGAAACTAAATAGAAGACAAGAACACCATGGTTTATTTAAAACATTACACAATATAAACAATGTCACATAAAAAAACGTGATGTTGGTTGTTTTTGTAATGTGTGGAGGATGATCACTAATTAGAATTGATCCTATTCTAGTAGTGACCACCTCAGTTGTTTTTTTCTTTTTTTCTTTTTTTTTTCTTAGATAGCTTGCTAACCATTACACCACATGAGGTGCCCTGGTTATTTACTAAGCTTAGTGTAGATGTGGCACAAGGTCAGAAGTATGGGGCACCCAGCGAGAATCAAACTCACTAACAATGGCCTGCTAATTTAGCTTATGAAGAAGAAGACAATGGTTTATTTTCACACATTACACAATATAAACAATGTCACATAAAATAAAAAAATAAAAAAAACGTAATGTGTGGAGGGTGATCACTAATTAGGACTGAGCCTATTCTAGTAGTGCCCATCTCAATTGTTGTTGTTGCTTTTTTTGTGGGGTTGTTATTTTTTGTTTATTTTTACATAGTTGGAAAGATAGAACTCGTTTCGAAATGTCGAGTTCAAATCTTTTAAATTTAATTTCAGCAATTAAAGATTCATTTATTAAAAGATTATTCCAATTGAATTAAACCACTTTTTGACGACCTTTTCTGTTTTTTTATGAATTCATTTTTATTTTTTTGATGTCGAAGAGACATCTTTTCTAAAATGCATACATATACAAAGAAGATAAAAAAGCATTGACATCACAAACGAAAGAAAACAAAAACAAAAGAGTAACACCACAGGGAGATAACGGTATTACATTTTATCGTATTGTTCTTGATAATCAGATGCCATCAATTTGTCTTGATCCTCTGCCGTTTGAGACTCAACATGGCATTTCTAACCCATCTCGTTTCCTGAATCAGTTTGCGCGCCGCCATGTTTATTTACTTTCTTTTCGTTAATGTTTTATAATTTATTAATTTTTCTATTTATGTGTGTTCGGTTTTCCCCAATGAAGCCAAAAGGCATTCAAGAGAAAAACTAACGTCTATATTCTCAAAACATGCCAACTGAGATACGGCTTCCATTTTGTATATTAATATCGCCGACAGCCCTTTGTCGCTCTGTGCCGCATCTAAGATGACCTCTTCGCTTGTCGCCATAACACTCTTCTGACAAGGGAGTTACTTCTTGTTTCGTACTGTTGTTTAAACGATAATCTCGTTTTTTCCCCCTCATCCCCGTGAGCCAACTTCACAATGACACTTCACTTGTTACCATTTACGTGTTTCTCGTTTTTTGTTTTGTTTGTTTTATGTTTTTTCTCCGTTTTTTTGTTTTGTTTTTGTTTACGTTTTGTTGTCTTTTTCCGGTAATCGAGAAGTTGATGTGGAGAGAGAAAAATGGAGGAAAACGGAAACGAGGCTCTTGTTCATGTTTTCAATGATACAAGTTGAAAAGATTTGCCTCATTTGTTTTACATGCATTTAATTCGTACCACCCCCCACCGTTTTCACATTGGCACATCCTTCCCTTTTGCGGACACACACACACACACGCACGTACATCTCAATTATAATAAGTAATTTAACATACTAGGTGTCACCAAAAAGTATATACCAACTTATTTGTAATTCATTACTTGGTTTATTTTATTGATTCTACAATAAATAAAACAATAATATCAATTACATAGCTACATTTTTATCTTAAATATTTAAAAGATTAAGAAATCATGTATTCATTTTACTGTTTTAAATCTTATTATAATGGAGAGTGTGTGTTTGCCTGTAACCGAAACTCTATCACTCCTCAAATCAAAATTCCCGTAGTTTTTAACGTCTCATTCTCCGTGATTTTATTTTCATTTAAACCTCAATTATTGATAAAATTGTTGTACATAATTAATACTGTTGACCTAATCTCCATACTAATAACATGCAATTGTATTATTCTATACAACAAAATAGCGGTTTACAGTGTGAACGGGAAGGCTAATTTGCATATTGATATTAAAAATTTGATTGTAATAAATATGTGCTTAGTACTATTGATTTCTAGTTTTTGGTTTTATCTTAATGAATATAAGCAAAAACCTCGGGGATAAATCTTAAAAGAAATCCATTGACTAGAAGAAATAACTCATTTATTCTTTACTTCCTAATTTAACTAAATGGTTAAATTAGGAAAATTTAGCAATGAAAGACGTGAGTGAGAGTTGTAGTTTTCGTTTATAACCCCTCTGTTTCAAATCATTTTACCTGCATTCTTACTTAGTTTTATTAGTCTTTCTGATTTAATATATTTCATTACATTTGACACGCAAATTCGTGAAGCGTTCCATATTTTTTAATGGGCCGGGTTAGCTCAGTCGGTAGAGCGTTCGGCTAGAAATCACAAGGCTCCTAGTTCGATACCGGTCCTCGCCAACTCAGTGTTATAAGTAGCACAGGGATATGTGCGGTAAAGTAAGGAGCTGATGGTAGGTGTGACGCTCCATCTCAGATGCAAAAACAATCTCCTTGGTCTAACGCTAGTGAAAAGGGGATAGACTCCCTCGCTGATTGGCTGATACCGACATTAGGCCGCCCCGACGACTTTTTTACATTAAAGCTTAAATACTTGCGCCCGGAGGGTGCATATTTTTGCTAGTA
>CM042161.1:61993673-62003673 GCA_023376005.1 Doryteuthis pealeii | reverse complement strand
AGCGTGGGGAGATAACCAAATTTTCCCCCAAATTAAAAATAATTTTTAAATCTTTAAAATCTTTTCTAATTATCTTTAATTCATATATATTAGAAATATTTTATGTATGATATATTTTAAATTTTTTAATCTATTTTTTTTTCTAGCGATATAGACATTTGCGAATATACATATTTCGGCATAAAATAACTCATGAATTAACATGCCGTAAAATCCAACCAACACTGGTGGACCTATGGATATACTAGAGTATGATGATTTGATTATTAGGTTTGAAACGTTTACGTAAGAGCTATTGCAAAATAGTTTCTGTATGTAAAAATATAATAATCTTTCTCACACTTTTTTTTTTTTTGTTCCTTTTTTCATCTTTTCCTTATGTTCGGTTGAAACAGATTAGCGTTATCGTTTCCGCGCGCTCAGCCCCCCTTTCTCCCTATCTTTCCTCTACTTTCTTTCTTGCTTATAATATTTTTCTGTGTACCATGTCCTTTTTCTTACCTGTTTTATAAAAAACGGAATGGTCCATTATTTAGCTAAGGTAACGACACTCATAAGAAATAAGTATTTGCGGAGAAGCAACATCAGATCATCAGGATTTACATTTTTGCATTTCATCTTGAACGATTTGGACGGTCTCATTTTTAATCAGAGGGTGTTGCAAGATGATAACGGTCATATAATTAAGGAAAACGATATATATATATAAAGTCGTCGCCGGGGTGGCCTAAAGTCGGCATCAGCCAGACAGTGAGCGAGTCTATCCCCTTTTCACTAGCGCTAGACCAAGGAAATTGTTTTTGCGTCTGAGTTGGAGCACCGCATCTACTATCAGCTCCTTACTTTACCGCACAGATCCCTGTGCTACTCAAAGTTGGCAAGGGCCAGTATCGGACCAGGAACCGGATTCCTAGTCAGGACTCTCTTCCGACTGAGGTAAACCGGCACTTATAGTTATTTACTAAGCATAGCTTAGACATGGCACAAGGCCAGAAGTATGGAATGCTCAATGGAATCGAACCCACTAACAATGGTCTGCAAATCTAGGTTGTTAACCATTACACCATGTGAGGTGCCCATAAACCGACCCTCTTATATAAAAGTAAAGAAATAACAAAAGACTTATAGGTTTAGCTTTATAGTCTATTTCAGGGAGCTTAGACAAATAGTCTAAATCTCCCGATGCGAATCATCTTTTCCTTATGAGTCGGGAGATTTAGACTTTGTATAAGCTCCCTGAAATAGACTATAAGGCTAAATCTCTAAGTCTTTTGTTATTTCTTTACTCATATATTTGCTCTGTGACTCTATCATTAAGAGCACACATTGAACTCTCAAACTACGACTTGGTTTTGTTTAAATAAAACTCTTGTGTCGTAAGGAATATTTCTTCTCTGGACTTTTGGATATATATATATATATATATATATATATATATATATATATATAAAGCGGTGTCCCTCCCTCTTGTGTATTCTGTAAACTTGTATTTGTTATGTTAAAGTTTTGGTGCCAATTCTTTGGAATAATGGCCCTGACAAGAAACCAAATGGATATTCTTTGTGATTTGTAAAATTCTAAAAAAGACAAAAAACAAAAAAACAAAGTAGGTATGAGGAATTAGGAAAAAATAAAACATTTTGGGAAAAGTTGAAAAGAAAGAAAATATTTTGCTTTTCACATTCTATAAAATCATGCATTACATAACAAAGCTGTTGATAACAAGTATGGCAGACAAGCGTTGGTTACACAAGAGATTGGGGAAGAATACAAGACAAATGTCTCAAATCTTAGGAAGAACTAGGAAGAGCAAGTCAGTGTAGGAAAATGTTAAGATATGTCGAAAAGAAAGTGGCAAAGACGAACGACACCAAAAAATGTCATTTCCAACAAAAATGTTTGTTAACCTTTGATCGTTTTTAAAAAGGAAAAGAAAAACCCAAAATATTTGGATCTTTAAAGCTTTGGAAAAAGAGATTTCTTTTTGGTCTCTCTCTCTCTCTACATCCTTCTTTCCTCTTCTTTCTTTCTCTCCTTATCGATTATGTATTTATTTGCTATAGTATTCGTTTTCTTTTTTTCTTGTTGTTCACATCAGGATCATATTAAGTGTTTTGTTTTTTCTTCTTCCATTTTCTTCTTTTCTGTATTAGAATAATGTTTCTTTTTCCTTGTCTTCTTTCTCTTAATTCTTCTTCTTTTTCGGCATGCATATCGTCTTTCTTTCTTCTTTCCCCTCTTACTTAATATTTTCTTTTTTCAGAACTTTCTTTTTTTCTTCATGTTTTCTTTTTCTTTTTTTTTTCTTTTTCATATTTTTCTTTTTCTTTTTATCTTCCTTTTTTTCTTTTTTTTTCTTTCTTTCTTCTATTCTTCTTTCTACCTTTTTCTTTTATTTCTTATTTTCATTTATTTTTCTTCATCTTTCCACCTTTCTTTCTTTCTTCTTCATTTTTCTGACTTTCTTCTTTTTTTTCTTTTACTTCTTTCTACCTTTCTTTTTTCCTACCTTTTTCTTCTTCTTTCAACCTTTCTTTTTTCTTCTTTCAACGTTTCTTTTTTCTTCTTTCAACCTTTCTTTCTTCTTCTTTCAACCTTTCTTTTTTCTTCTTTCAACCTTTCTTTTTTCTTCTTTCAACCTTTCTTTCTTCTTCTTTCAACCTTCTTTTTTCTTCTTTCAACCTTTCTTTTTTCTTCTTTTTCTTTCTTCTTCTTTCAGCCTTTCTTTCTTCTTCTTTCAACCTTTATTCCGTTTTTTTCTACCTTTTTTTTTCTCCTCTTATTTGTCTCTTTTCTTCCTTCTACCCTCTTCTTCTCTTACGAGTTTTACCAAGCACTAAGTAGTGTTAACATTTTATTTATTATTCTTTTTAGAGATATATTTACATTCTTTCATATTTTTTAGATATTGTTTTTTTAAGCTTTGTTAATAGATTATATGCATGTTTTGTGTATGAGAGAGATCGGAGATTTTTTTTATCTTTATTTTATTTATAATTATTTTATTATAATTTTTCTTGCCTTCTTCTCATTGTCTTTTTGTTTACACTCCCTATTTTTCTTCTTTTATTTTTTACTTTTGCTTTTGTTTTAATCTTTTTTCTTCCTTAGGCTCTTACATTTCTTTTTAAATATTTTTCGCGGAGAGGAGTATCGTTTTTGTTAGTTTGTTTCTTGTCACGGGAAATGATAGAGCCATCTTTCATGGGGCAGCCATGTTGTCTAATAACGCGACCAAATGACGAAACTACATCAAGATGTCATTGTGGATTATTAAGAAACTTAGGTGTAGTTTCTTGAAACAAGATGAAAGCCAGTTGGATCTTCGGAGCAAGACAATCGAACCCCTACCCACCATACAAGCAAATAATTCCCCCTTATTTTTTTTTTGGTTTGTTTTGTTTTCTTCTTTATTTACTGGTGTCATTGTGCCTTCAGGGTCAAAGTGTCAGAGGTGGGATCTTTTCTGTCCCCTTAACGTCAATGGGTGGGCTGCTGCTGGTACATTTTTTGAGGGTGCAGGGTGAAAGGTAGCGTCTCACGTTTGACGTTGTCCATTAACTTCTACCCCCTCATTTCTCTCCCCTGTCACTCAGAGAGAGAG
Organism: Doryteuthis pealeii; assembly: GCA_023376005.1. NCBI lineage: Eukaryota > Metazoa > Mollusca > Cephalopoda > Myopsida > Loliginidae > Doryteuthis > Doryteuthis pealeii. The sequence continues at coordinate 62,000,069 of CM042161.1, read as the reverse complement.
AGAGAGAGAGAGAACCATTCCTTTAGATGAGATTTCTTTAGCTTATAAGTGTTTTTTTTTTCCGGGAAAATATAAAAGAGAAACTCTGGAAATATTTGGATAACAAAGCTTTTGATATCTTCCTCCATCCCACCCACCCTGCATCTCTCAACCCCTACCCTGTCCGTGTCATCTGCTCCCGATCACCCTTCCGCCTTCGTGGCGGGGGGGGGATTGTCAAGCAGGGAAGGGACTACGTTCTGAAGATACATGTTTTTGTCCGATCATGGGACCGGCTTTTGTAAAGCTAGATGCATTTTTTAGACCCTCGCATCGTTTTTAACAGGCTTTTTCTCTCCCTACGCACCAACTAAAAAAACAACAAAAAAGACACACACACAAAAAACCTAAAAAAAAATCTTAGAAAGACAATTTTTCTTATTGTTCATCTGTTTTATTGGTATTATCTTCGTCATCGTCGTTGTCTAACCTTCAGAAAACGGATTTTTTCGCCAAAACGTTGATATTGGCCCTCAACTTTGAACACATTTCGCGTTATGCTCGCTTAGAGTAGCTTTCCGCCTGTCTCTCCTTCCAGTTCCGACATATACCTTGTCAGATTGTCTCCAACTGCTTCTCGTTATCGGTCTTTGTGACAATGAAATAAGAGATACATTAAGTGCTTATTTACTAAGCTTTGCTCAGCTGTGTCACAAGCCCGGAATATATAGGCACTCAGTGCGATTCAAACTCACTAGTAATGGTTTTATTGGTTAACTTGCTAACCATTGCATCATGGAAGGCGCCAAATTAGTTTGCACAGTTGTGACACAAGGCCGGATACATGAGCACCCAGTGAGATTCGAACTCGCCGGTAATGGTTTGATAGGTTAGCTTGCTAACCATTGCATCATGGGAGATGCCAGATTAGCCTGCACTTATTTACTAAAGTTTGCTTAGTTGTGTCACAAGGCCGGATGTATGGGCACCCAGTGAGACTCGAACTCGCCGGTAATGGTTTGATAGGTTAGCTTGCTAACCATTGCATCATGGAGGGCGCCAAGATTAGCCTGCAGTTATTTACTAAATTATGTGTCACAAGGCCGTATATGTGGGGCACCCAGTAAGACTCGAACTCGCTAGTAATGGTTTACTAGCATAGCTTTCAAACCATTACACCACACGATCTGACCAATTATTTGCCAAGTTTTGCTTAGTTTTGGGAACAAGGCCAGGTGTGTGGGGCACCCAGTGAGTCTGGAACTCACTACTTATGGTTTACTAGTCTAGTTTGCTAACCGTTACATCACCCGTAACGCTCAAATCAGCTTTGCTTAGTTGTGGCTGGAGGCCGGGTGTGTGGTGTCCTGGGTATGACGTTAAACTGCTTCTTATGGTGAAGTTCCAGTTTTGGTCATGCTTATATATATATATATATATATATATATATACTTATACTTTAGGCCGCCCGACGACTTACACACAGACACACACACACACACATACATACATACATATATATATATGTGTGTGTGTGTGTGTGTGTGTCAGTCGTCGGGCGGCCTGAAGTCAATCAGCGATTAAGCCGATCCCCTTTTCACTAGCACTAGACAAAGGAGTTTAATTTAGTGTCTGAGGTGGAGCACCACACCTACCATCAGCTCCTTACGTTACCTCACACATGCCCGTGCTACTCATACGCTGTGTTGGCGAGGGCCGGTATCGAACTAGGAACCTTGTGGTTTCTAGCCGAACGCTCTACCGACTGAGCAATCCTGGCCCTTATATACACACACAACCAACTCTTATTTTTGTGCTAATTAGGTGAGATTCTGAAAGTGAACATGTAGAATCCTTTTTCCAAAATAATGGTTTCTCTTAAATGGAATAATATATATATATATATATATATATATATATATATATCACAGACTGCGTTAATTCGCACCCATTCCAAATTTAACCCTCTTGAATAATAAAAACTCCTTTGTGGCAGTTATGGCCTCCATTCCGCTGTACAATATTTCGTCTCCCTTAGCAAATCACAAATATCATTGTTATACAATCTCCAAGTTTATTGCTGTTGGTGCAGTGCACCTACAAAGACTCACAAGTTGGGACTTTTAAGAGCATGATGATCAAGAACATGTTTGAATGGATGGAATTTCAAACGAAGGTGCTAACTTCCACACTCTACCGAATAGATAAAGAACATCGTGTCGACTAAACTTTAAAAATGGTTGCTCTTATGTAAGGCTCAAAAATAGAACTTATAGACTTGACAACAAAATGATATCACTTTATGCAAATTATTTTTATAGAGAAATAAAATGCAATTTATATTTATAGATATTATGAAAAATAGCATGATCGATTTAGATATTAGTTCAATCATCAATATATCTACTTACGCTTGAAAAAAAAATCTAATTACCCAAGATTACTTCTCATACACTTGACAAAAAGTCATGTTACTTAATACAAAACGAGAAGTGGCTACCTGGTATCACCTGGTTACGGGGGGTGGGGGACAAAAAACATAGTATAATTGTTAGCAAGTTAGTCTCGCAGATCCATTATTATTATTATTATTATTATTATTACTACTACTATGTATATCTTAATATTTGAATATCTTCGTAAATATAAATCACACCTTCGTAATTTTTGCACAAAAGGCAAAAACCGGTGATATTTAATGTGTGTATATATATATATATATATCCTGTGCTACTCATACGCTGAGTTGGCGAGGACCGGAATCGAACTAGGAACCTTGTGGTTTCTAGCCGAACAGCTCTACCGACTGAAGGAGCTGATGGTAGGTGTGGCGCTCCACCTCAGATGTTAAAACAATCTCCTTGGTCTAGCGCTATTGAAAAGGGGATAGACTCCCTCGCTGACTGGCTGATACAGACTTTAGGCCGCCCCGTCGACTTTATATATATATATATATATATATATATATATATATATATATTTGTTGTTGTTGTTGTTTTATTTTCGTAGTTTTCCCCCGGACATACATACATACACACCAACTGCCCTTTATATATGTACTACAAGCGGCTACTCGGTGTTGCCTGGGTAGAGGGAAGATAATAAAAAGTTAGTCTCGTAGATCCATTGATTGTTTTAATCATGAAGCGCAAGAAATGACTTTCCCTTCGTTTACTAATCGAATTTTAATTTTTAGATATCTTCCCAAATATAAATAAAATATTCATGACTTTTGCACAAAAAGCAACCTCTGGTAATAGTGAATGTGTATTTATATTTACTTTGTTATTAATTGTTTTATTTTCGCAGTTTCCTCCGGGCATACATACATACACACGAACTGTCCTTTATATATGTACTAGAAGTGGCTACCCAGCATCGTCTAGGTAGAAAGGGTGACAAAAAACCTAGTTTATTGATTTGTTGACTTTTTGAAATTTTCAAATGCTGGACATTTTTAAATGGAAGTTCAATGCTATTTCTTCGAATATAAATCAAATCTTCATACGTTTTGCACAAAAATCAAGAACCGGCGATATTTAATGTTTATATATATATTTACTTTGTCGTTCATTTTCATAGTTTCATACGGACATACATACATACACACCAACTTCCCTTTATAAACGTGTAGATATAGATAGATAAATATTTTTCAATCATAAGTGGATTTTTATACTCAGTTGAAAATCCATCTTCATGTTGAATTGATTTTCATCAGTGATAGATTTTCACGACAAAAGAATAAGTACAAAAGAAATGTTTGTCAGATTGATGGATCTTAACGGCACGTCAACACCTCTAGGATTATTTTATGCATAAAAGTTAGGGAATCACATTTATTCTACGTTCATATTTACATTTTTTGCACACAGTCCTATCGAATACGAATAACTTTTAAACAGACAAAAAATTAACCCCCATGCTATAGCGGATGGGTTGGGTAAATACATATAATACCTGGCAGGTAATGAGATAATGAGAGGGTAAAAAAAAAATAAGTACTGAAGTGAGGGTAATTTCATTAGCAAGCATCCTATATTCATTTCATAGAAGTTGTTTGTTTGGAAAAAAAACAAACTTTTCTATTCATGGAAAAGAGATAGTTGTATTTTTTTTTTTCGAAAAAAAAAGAAAGAAAAAAAGCCGACATAGAAATTAGAAATTACATAAAACTAGAAATTAAAAGTTCTACTTCTTTATTTAGTTTTATTAAAGTTCTATAAAAATTTCTTTAACCCAAAGATGAGACCCTAACAGGTACTACCACTCTGGGTTATAGTTGACCTGGGAGTAATGATAATGAAGGTGTACTCTCCACTCAGCAAAACTGGAGCCTCACCATCAGTTGGATTTAGTTCAATCATTGATATAATCATATACGCTTGAAAAAAAAAAAAAACAACTAATCACCCAAGAATACTTCTCATACACTTAGCAAAAAGTCATATTACTTTAAACAAAACTAGAAGCGGCTACCCAGCATCACATGAGTAGAAAGGGAACCAAGAAAAACGCGGTGTAATGGTTAGAAAGTTAGTCTCGCAGATCCATTATTATTATGTATATTCTAATTTTTAGATATCTTAATGAATATAAATCACATATTCGCAAGAAGCGATGATATTTAATGTGTATATAGACATATTTACTTTGTTGTTAAATGTTTTATTTTCGTAGTTTCATCCGGACATACATACACACCAACTGCCCTTTATATATATACTAGTAGCGGCTACCCGGCGTCGCCTGGGTAGAGGGGGATTTTTAAGCTAGTCCCGCAGATCCATTATTACTGAATTGTGAGTTGAATCCCCGTGGGATGTCCCATTCAAATCCCTATGTAAAAAAATAAAATAAATACACCGAGCTACTCTGAAAAGAAATGTTAATGTCTACGATCTAAAATATGAAATGAAAATAAATCCATGCCGTTATCATTTAAATTTTATTTTTTTAATCATCTTCACGAATATAAATCAAATCTCTATTTTTGCTCAAAATCCAAGCCCTGTTGATATTTAATGTGTATATATATTTACTTTGTCGTTAATTGTTTTATTTTCGAAGTTTATTCCGGACATACATATACACACAACTGCCCTTTATATATGTACTAGAAGCGGCTATCCGGTTTTGCCTGGGTAGAAGTCTTACCTATCTGCACCGAGACAGCGTATTCTAAACCCCGCCGACAGGGCGTCATGTTTTGTTCGTGTACCCAGTCCAAAAAGTAAACTTAGTATTAAATTGGGTTCACTTTTCTCTCGGCTATAATCTAAACTTTTACATCTATTTTGAAATTTTACAAGAATTTTCACCGATGTGATCTTCGAGTCGCTCTTAAATTTAAACCTGTGAAACTTTCCACGTTGGCATGTTTCGTTGATCGGCTGTCGACAAATTAACATCTTTTCGTAATTTTAAAAATCAAGTGACGATAATTGCCACATTTGCAAGATCTCCCTTAAGTACTCCCCCTACCCTTGTACCAGTGTTTTTTTTTTTTTCTACTTCTTCTTCTTCTCGTCTCTTAATTCCTTAATTCACACAACAACGCAAATGGCCTCAAATTAAATACTTTGCTTTCATAATTAATTCTCGTAGAGGCTGTCGTTCGTTTTCCGAGAAATTATTAATTTCATCACACAGCTCAATGCCTTTAAGCTGATTTACATTTGGTAAGATGCGTTGGACGTGCGATACACCGACGACTTTCATCCAGTCAACGTTATTGAATTAGCAATCCATCAGCTGGTTTGCTTGTCGTACACGGCTAACTGCAAGAGGAAAATGAATCAAATTTGGTCCCACAGGTTTTTGGGTAATAGTCCTAATCGAATTGGAAAATGAGCTAAAAGTCTGAGTGCTTATAACGTACAAATGATATTAACAGACGTCATTAGTTTGTCTTGATCTTTTGTGTATTGTGTGTTTGGTAGTAATCAGTTTGTCACTTTAGTGTCGATTTTATTAGTGATTTACAGGAGAGAGAGAGAGAAAAAAAATTAAGGAAAGAAAGAGACGAGAGAGAGAGGGGGTAGGAGAAGAAAGGGTGTCGGTGATAGGAATAAAAAGGTTGCAGTAAAGAAAGAGGGGTGTTTAGAAAGAAGGAGGGAACGGGTGATAGTGACTGAAGTAAAGGAAAGAAGAGAGAGAGAGAGAGAGAGAGAGAGAGAGAGAGAGAGAGAGAGAGAGAGAGAGAGAGAGAAGGAAGGGTGTCGGTGATAGGAATAGAAAGGTTGCAGTAGCGAGAGAGAGATGGGGGTGTCGCTGATAGAAATACAAAGGTTGTAATAAAGAAAGAAGGAAAGAAAGAGTAAGATAGAGAGGGAGTGGGTGATAGGAATAGAAAGGTTGCAGTAGAGAGAGAGAGGGGGGTCGGTGATAGAAATAAAAAAGGTTGCAGTAAAGAAA
>CM042161.1:61976173-61988673 GCA_023376005.1 Doryteuthis pealeii | reverse complement strand
TCAATGTGTTTCATATTATTTTCTTTGAAATGGGTTTGCTTAAATTTTCTGTGAAGATCTTCTTAGAACTTGACGAAATTTGTATTTCTGGATTTCTAGACAAGTACACTGAATCACAAGGTTCTGGGTTTGATACTGGTCCTCGTCAACTCAGCTCATGGGTAGCACAGCTTGGATCTGTTCTTAGCACTTGATGAAATTTGTATTTGTCAATCTTTACAGATTTCTAGACTGGTACACTAAAGAGGCTGGTTTTGCTCAGTCAGTAAAGCACTTGCCTAAGAATCACAAGGTTCCTGATTCAATACCAGTCCCTGCAAACACAGCACATGAGTAGCACAGACTGGCTGATCAGATCTGTGCGGTAAAGTCAGGAGCTGATGGTAGGTCTGGCGCTCCAATCCAGAAAAAAAGAAAAATCACGGTAGTGCTAGTGAAAATGGGATAGACTCTCACGCTATCCAGTTGATATCGACAATAGGCCATTCGCCAACTTTACTTACACTGAATCACAAGGTTCCGAGTTCAATATGGGTCCCTGTCAAATCAGTGTATGAGTAGCACAGCTTAGGTAATATGATCTATGCAGTAAAGCATCTGGGAGCTGACCATAAGTGTCGCGCTCCACCTATGCAAAGCAATAAAAATGGGGCACCTAGTGAGTATCAAACTCAGTAATGAGACAGGCTTCAGTTTAGCTCAGTCGGTAAAGTATTCGCCTAAGAAACAACAATGTTCTGGGTTTAATACTGGCCCTCACCTACTCAGCACATGGTATGTGTGGCGCTCCACCTTAAATGCAAAAAAGTTTAGCGTTAGTGAAAAGGATTCCCTCACTGTTCGGCTGATACTGGTTTAGCTCAGTCGGTATAGTACTTACAAAGGAATCGCAAGGTTCCTAGTTTGATACCAGTTCCCGCCAACCCAGCATGTTTGTAGCACTGATTGGGTAATCTGATATGTGCAATAAAATGATGAGCTAAACGATTTCACTTCATCGTCACTTGAATAATGTTTGCTTCTCAAACCCTCCTTCATGCTTCTGAAGAGAGGCAAACATTATTCCAGTGTTGAGGTAGTGAAATCAGTAGTGAAGAAGTGGCTCAAAGAACAGTCAATAGAATTTTACTGGGCCGGGATATATGCTCTCATTCAAAGGTGGAACATTGCTATTGAGAGAAACGGTAACTATATAGAGATGTAGGGATGTGATCCACAGAGGACCAGCTTCTTTTGATGTATGATACATGTTCCTGTGTTGGTAATTATACCTGACCTAAACAAAATGGCATTACTTTTTGATTCACCTTTGTGGAGAAGTAGGATGTGATCCACAGAGGACCAGCTTTATTTTGATGTATGATACATGTTCTTGTGTTGGCAATTATACCTGTCCTAACAAAATGGCATTACTTTTGATTCACCTTTGTGGAGAAGTAGGATGTGATCCACAGAGGACCAGCTTTATTTTGATGTATGATACATGTTCCTGTGTTGGTAATTATACCTGTCCTAAACAAAATGGCATTACTTTTTGATTCACCTTTGTGAAGAAGTAGGATGTGATCCACAGAGAACCAGCTTCATTTTGATGTATGATACATGTTCTTGCGTTGGCAATTATACCTGTCCTAACAAAATGGCATTACTTTTTGATTCACCTTTGTGGAGAAGTAGGATGTGATCCACAGAGGACCAGCTTTATTTTGATGTATGATACATGTTCCTGTGTTGGTAATTATACCCGTCCTAAACAAAATGGTATTATTTTGACCCCCTCGTAGTATACTCAATGCTGCTCTCTTCATCAAAAATAAAGAAATAGACAAATTGACAAAACAATAAAAAATGTTGTCATAATGCTTACATTATAATGTTCCTATTTTTTATGTTAGAATAACTAGTAAAAACATGCATCCTCCAAGTATTTAAGTTTTAATGTAATAAATATCATGTTAAATTAGAAAGGCTAATGAAACTAAGAATGCAGATACAAAGATTTGAAACCAGGTAAATTGAAAAATAGAACAACTGAAACTTGCCTTTCTATCACTCCTGTCTTTCATTGCTAAATTTTCCTAATTTAACTATTTAGTTGAAATAGGAAGTTAGGGATTAAATTACAGTTATTTCTTCATGTTAATGGATTTCTTTTAAGATTTATCCCCAAGGTTTTTGCTTATATTCATTAAGATAAAACAAAGCAATTAGAAATCAATAATACTAAGCACATATTTATTAAAATCAAATTTTTAATATCAATATGCAAATTAGCCTTCCCGTTGACACTGCAAACTGCTATTCTGTTGTATTTATAAATACAACTGCATGTTATTTGTATGTAGATATGGCCAACAGTATTAATTATATAAAACAATTTTGTTAATAATTGAGGTTTAAATAAAATAGAATCATAGAAAATGTGATGTAAATAACTAAGGGAATTGTAACTTGAGTAGTGATATAGTTTTGATTACAGATAGATTAACCCATAAGATACAGAAAATGGCACACAATAGCAAGATAGTTGCTAGTGCCATAGCATTAAAATTATCTAAACAAATCATAAAGCAATTTCTAATCTAATTACTAACTTAACTTAATAATATAAAGGCCTTTGTTTGCACTCATGCTAATCAATATGATTTTTCAGGGGAGATAACTATCAAATGCTAATAATAATGTACTTTCCCTTATTCATTTCCCTACAATAAATTATTATATAAAGTCTATAAATAGGATATGAATTGATATTGAACTAAATGGTTGCTGAAGACGGACTTTTGAGTCTGTGTAAATCATGAAAACCTTCATAATTTATATAATATAGTTTTAATCTCTACCCTTGAGGGAGAAAAAAAATTACTTTTGTTATAGACTTTGTTATTTCCTCCCACTGCCCTTCTGGAAAGTAAGAATTTTTCAAGTGTTATTAACTGGAAGAACTGGCCGGAATCCAAGAATCTGTGTAATACCAGAAAATGGTACACTGAAGAGGTTTATGGCGGCACAAAAAGTGATACAAAAAGAAAAAAAAAAAAAAAAAAAAAAAAAGAAAAGCGAGGTAGATAAGTAAAATTGTGATTCACATAAATTTGGCCCTGATAAGTTCCCTATCATGGAGAATTAAGAAAGTCTTGGCCAAAAAAGTGCCAACCATTTCATCACTGATTAACAGACCATGAACATTTCTTGAAATTGTCCTTAGCACTTGTACATTCTTTATCATTTAAGTTTCTTTCTTCTTGTTTTTTTTTGTTTGTTTTTTTTTTTTTTTTCCTATTTCTTTCTTTTTTTATCATTCATGATGGAGACAATATGTTCACAGGAAGTATTTAGATACACCAATGCTACCAGTTAGTTTATTTTCTTTTCGTTTTTTATCTTTTTATTTGGTTAATTCTTTGTTTTCATTTCCCCGTTGTTCATTTGTCTTTCTTTATTGTGCTCATTCCTTTTATCATTCCTTTTATTAGGTATTTTTCATTCACAATTCTTCTTTCTCTTTTATAATCATTTTTTTTTCTTTTTAAAAAGTTATTTTTTTTCTTACCTTTTCTTTTTAATTGCTGTCATTCTCTTTTCTTTCACTTTTTCATTTTTCCTTCACTTTCCTTTTCACTTTTCCTTCACTTAATTTTTCACTTTTCCTTCACTTTATTTTTCCTTCACTTCCTTCTCTATATTTCCTTCACTTCCTTCTCTATATTTCCTTTACTTCCTTTTTATTTTCCTTCACTTTCTTTTTCACTTTTACTTCACTTTTTTTTTTTTTTACTTCACTTTCTTTTTTATTTTTTCTTCACTTTCTTTTTTATTTTTCTTTCACTTCCTTCTCTATTTTCTTTTACTTATTTTCCTTCACTTCCTTTTTTTATTTTTCCTTCACTTCTTTTCTTTTTCTTTCACTTCCTTCTTTATTTTTTCTTCAGTTCCTTCTTCAATTTTCCTTCACTTATTTTTTCCATCTTTTCTGTTATTCTTTTTTAGTATTCTATACTTTCTTTTATATTACATTTTTTTTTTCATATTCTTTCATTTTCTTTCCTTTAATTCTTTATTTCTTGCTTTTTTTTTACCAATGATTTTTTTTCATTCTCATCTTTCTCTGTCTTTCTGTTTAATGTCCCTATTCTTAGTTTTCTTCATTTTCTCCCACCCAAATTTCACTTTTTGCTTTTCTAAAATTCTTCTTCTGTGCTTTAATTCTTAAATTTGTCTTTTTTCTTTATTCTTTTATATTTCATTCTTTTTCCATTTCATTCATTTTCATTGCTTTCTTTCGTTCTTCTTTTTGCCAGTGATTTTTTCACTATTTTCTTCTTTATCTATTTTTTTGTTCATTCTTATCTTGTATTTTTTTCCTTTTGTCTTTCATTTTATCTAATACCCCCCTCATCCTCAGTTTTCTCTATTTTCTTCCCCTACCCTCCATTTCTTCTCTAGTTTATTTTTGTTTTTATTTTTTTTTACCTTTTCTCTTCCTCTTGAATGGGATTCACCTCAAACACACACATTTCATTTCTGTCTAAATTGTTTATTGTTTAGATTAGTACCAGATGAATCGGCCACTCACTGTGAAATTACAATGATACATTTGCAATATTACTCATTCTGGACAATGTGGTCACAAAATGTTCCAAAAATGAATGGAACCTCTCTCTCTCTCTCTCTCTCTCTCTCTCTCTCTCTCTCTCTCTCTCTCTCCAATACAACTTTACTTTCTATGTGATTAGAAAGAATCTTCAACAGTAAAATAAGACCTGATGATTCTGCAACTTGGTTACCATTTTACAAGATCCGCCACACTGCTTCCATTACAGAATTCTACTTTTTTCTCTAAATATAGTTCACATTTTCTGGTTGAAGATGTAAGAGTTTATGGCATTAGTTTGAGCGATATTTCTTGTTATTTTCTGCCAACAATTGGACAGGCAATTCTCTGATGTCAAGAAATGAAATACTTTACAAGAGTTTTTTTTCTATTCACTTGCTTCTTTTTATTGTTTTTCTTTCAAAGTAATTTGTGTGAAGATGGGTTTTCAATGCAGCTTAGTGACAGGACTATGAGCTGTGAACCTTAAGGTGGGCTGTTCATTTACTATTGCCGTACAGGTGAGGTTCAGTATTTAAATTTGGGATAGTGGGGAGAGGGAGAATTAGAAATGATATAAGAATGAAAAGTAAAACTCTCCAACAAAATTGGAATCTTAAGGATTTTTATTTTTTCTGTTCTATTAACTTTCTTCTTTTTTTTTTTCTTTTAAAGTAATTTGTGTGAATATGTGTTTTCTGTGCAGCTTATTGACAGGACTATGATCTGTGAACCTTAGGGTGGGCTGTTCATTTACTATTGCCGTACAGGTGAGGTTCAGTATTTAGATTTGGTATGGGGGGAAGAATTAGAAATGATTTAAAAATCAAAAGTAAAACTGTCCAACAAAATTGGAATCTTAATGATTTCATAATGTTTGATTTATTTTTTAGTTTGATAAAAATTACATTCCTCTCTCAGTGGGCTTAGAACATGATGACTGTATCCCCTTAGGAGGGGTAAGACATGCAAAAAAAATCCCTGGGTGTCCTGAGTATGGTATGACACTAAACTGCATTTGATTGTGATGCTCTATTTCTGGAGAACTAGAGAGTGTGGAGAACACCTTTATTGCCATTACTTCCAGGTTCACTCTAATACAGAGTGGTAGTACCTGTTAGGGTCCCATCTATGGATTAAATAGGAAAAAATAATTTTTGGGTCACATCTATGGGTTAAATAGGAAAAAATGATTTTTGGATCACATCTATGGGTTAAATAGAAAAAAATGATTTTTGGGTCACATCTATGGGTTAAATAGGAAAAATGAGTTTTGGGTCACATCTATGGGTTAAATAGGAAAAAATGAGTTTTGGTCACATCTATGGGTTAAATAGGAAAAAATGAGTTTTGGGTCACATCTATGGGTTAAATAGGAAAAAAATGAGTTTTAGGTCACATCTATGGGTTAAATAGGAAAAAATGAGTTTTGGGTCACATCTATGGGGTAAATAGAAAAAAAATGATTTTTGGGTCACATCTATGGGTTAAATAGGAAAAAATGAGTTTTGGGTCACATCTATGGGGTAAATAGAAAAAAAAATGATTTTTGGGTCACATCTATGGCTTAAATAGGAAAAAATGAGTTTTGGGTCACATCTATGGGTTAATAGGAAAAAAATGAGTTTTGGGTCACATCTATGGCTTAAATAGGAAAAAATGAGTTTTGGGTCACATCTATGGGGTAAATAGAAAAAAAATGATTTTTGGGTCACATCTATGGCTTAAATAGGAAAAAATGAGTTTTGGGTCACATCTATGGGGTAAATAGAAAAAAAATGAGTTTTGGGTCACATCTATGGGTTAAATAGGAAAAAATGAGTTTTGGGTCACATCTATGGGGTAAATAGAAAAAAAAATGAGTTTTGGATCACATCTATGGGTTAAATAGGAAAAAATGAGTTTTGGGTCACATCTATGGGTTAAATAGGAACAAATGAGTTTTGGGTCACATCTATGGGTTAAATAGAAAAAATGAGTTTTGGTTCACATCTATGGGTTAAATAGGAAAAAATGAGTTTTGGGTCACATCTATGGTTAAATAGGAAAAAAATGAGTTTTGGGTCACATCATGGGTTTAAATAGGAAAAAATGAGTTTGGTCACATCTATGGGTTAAATAGGAAAAAATGAGTTTTCGGTCACATCTATGGGTTTAAATAGGAAAAAATGAGTTTTGGGTCACATCTATGGGTTAAATAGGAAAAAATGAGTTTTTTTAATAGGAAAAATGATTTTGGGTTACATCTATGGGTTAAATAGGAAAAAATGAGTTTTGGGTTACATCTATGGGTTAAATAGGAAAAATGAGTTTTGGGTCACATCTATGGTTTAATAGGAAAAAATGAGTTTTGGGTCACATCTATGGGTTTAATAGGAAAAAATGAGTTTTAAAAAGTTTCAATGCCATCAAGCATGAATAGAACAAAATGTCTTTGGCATAAAATAACCCAACAAGGGTTGATATGCTGTAAAAGCAAACTAACCAAGCCAAACCGGAGTGGTAGATCCTGTTAGGGTCACATTTATGGATCATATAGATATGTTTAAAAATTATTCACATTTGATAGCACAGAGTGCAAAAAGAATTTTTTTTAATTCTTAATATTCACTTTTATATAATCATTTTATACTGGGTAGGATTTAGCGCTAGCAAAAAGGGTATTGACTCCCTCACTGTCCATCTCATACCAACAATAGGCCACTCTGGCAACTTTTTTATATATAAGTTAACAGCTCCAGGACTCCAGCTTTTAGAAATCTTCTGACAAAGGGATCTTTATCGTAAAATATAAAGAGAATAAATCAAAGGTAAACAAACAACATCATAGTTACCTCATTTTTCTTTACACTTGCATTGCAATAGCCTTCAAAACCAACCACCAAACCAATATTAACATGATGCTCCCAGCAAATTATAAGACTTATATATATATATATATAATCTTGTTAAACATCGCCAAAATGCACTAAAGGAGGTAATTAGGGATGTTACACCAGTATCCTTAAAGATTTTGGGTTTTGCAACATTATATCTGTTCCACTAGTAGACCTGATATGTTATTAGGCTGCCTTCTTTCCTGATTTCCTCTGTGTATTTTATGAATTGTTCATAAATTCTTATATATTGGCCTAGGGATACATAACAACAATGCAGAGACTTCCTCGGTACTTGTATAAACTAGTTGATTGAAGGAAATACCAAACTAAAAACTTAATCTTTAAATATATGCTCATTACTACATTTTGGAGGGCATCATCAGTGATGTCAATTGCTTGGTTCCCCGGGGAGTTTCGGGTCTTACAACATCATACTCCCCTCATCAGGCAGACCCTATCAGAGAAAATGAAACTCTGATTCACCCTCTTTGAAGCGTGGATTAGAGTTTTAGAATATGTATATATATATATATATATATATATATATATATATACTTTGTTCCTTAATAACCGACATGTATTATTTATTATATCTCCGTTTCTAGCTAAAATAGTGTTAAATAATTACTAAATACCAGGCTTCATTTGATTATTTATTTAGTTATCATTCCCACTTTGTTTCCCTATGTTCTCTTAAAAATAATCAGTCCATTAATACTTTTTCTCATCTTTTGCATTTCTTCGAGTTGCGTCACGACACCTTCGTGTGTGTGGATTGCGACTTGCTTTTCAAAAATATAACGCTGATCAAATACAGTTACATAACTAAAAAGATTTTCATCTCCTGTCACATATAAAAATATCCATCATTTTCTTCACCCCAGAATACATCCTGATGAAGGTTCAATGAAACCGAAATGTTTTAAACATCGATAATTAAATTCATCACATTTTCGGAACACTTGTTTTTTTTCAAATTTTCTTTATATTGTCGGATTTATTTTCCATATTTACTCACATATATATATAATATATATATATATATATATATATATATATAACATGGCACATGTTGACTGGTCCATTCTTTTACCTTTTTTAGGTAAATTTTCATTTTTGCCAAATCTTTTTTTTTTGTTCTTTTTTTTTTTGTCCAATTCTGTTGAGAATAAACATTGAAGAAAAAAGACAAAAACAAAACAGCAAAAAATAATATAATGAGCAATCAACAAGAAGTCACCTTAAAATCTCAGACAAAAGAAAAAAAAAACAGAAGATTAATCTGCCATTTTTAACCTCTGTGATGTGATGGCGGAAAAAACCAGAAGAATTGTTCCCAAAAAGATGCAGCACCCTGCTCGTCCACCCTTTTTCTTTCTCTTCCTCCCTTGTTGCTAACAGGATGGACCAGATAACTGACATACCAAGCTGGGTACCCTTTTCCCATTATGATATTTTCACAACTATTTTGGCATTCTGAAGTACATATCCTGTTTGCAAATTCTTCTGCTTTCAAGGAGAAAGATGTGTGTGTGGCTTGGAAGAACACAGACAAAGGTGCACACACTGACTAAAATCTTACAATCTAAAATTTACTATATGTATAATCTCTACTAATAATGGAGATTCAATCTTAATTTGTTTGTAACCAAAACTATGTCATCGTTTATGGCACATTATACAAAAATCTTTGAATATAGAATAAAGAACAACCTTGTTTGAATTAATTTGAATTTAACTGTGAGAAACTTTAATTTATTAGAAAGATTTGGTTTGTTTTGTTTTACGGCATATCAACCTCAGTGGGTCAATTAATGCCGATAAAGTTTTGAAATAAATCAATTCTTAATGGATAATACAATTTTTTTATAAATACATTTTTCTATTTCACCCATAGATGGGACCCTAACAGGTACTACCACTCCGGGTCAGAGTGGACCAGGGAGCAATGGTGATAAAGGGGTGCTCCACATTCCCCAAACCACCAAAACTGGAACTTCACCATCAGATAGAGTTTAACGTCATTCCCAGGACATGTAGACCTGCAGCCACCGCCTTCTAGCACCCATATGATAAAAAGGAGTTGACGCTTTATTAGAAAGAAAACATTTACTTGAATTTTGACAAGAAAACTATTTTTTACATCAATTATTAAAAGAATATAAGATTTCAAAGGTCTGTTGACATTTTTTTTACGTAATTTTGAATGCCGATAAAATCAAGATAAGATTTTTTTAGAATAATTTTTTACAGTAAAATTAAAATATTCATTCAATTTTAATAAGATTATGTAGATGTATGTAAAATTGAGTCCATTTCTTTTTTTAAAGCATTGTCGTCGGTCGTAAAACAAAACAATCCCTTAGGCAATATCTTTCAAAAATTAATTTTTACACCACCAGGAGGGTGTTTTCATTCAGCTAAGTCTATTGATAATGAAGAGTCAATATTAATTTGTCTGTAACCAAAACTACCTCACTGCTTATGTCACATTAAACAAAATTATCAATGCATAGAATAAAGAACAATTAATATTGATGAAATAAATAAAAGCTGTTTGTTATGATTTAAACATTTGAAAACTTTCCATTGTAATAATGACAATTTAAATAAATAAACTATATAAACAATGGAATTAATTTTAAAAGATGTATTTGCAAAATTTGTAATAATTTTGAAAATTATTTTTTACTCTCGCCCTTTTTTCAGTTAAAAAAAGTTAACTAAAAGCTTACAAAAAAATAAATACCTATGCTTTTGTGTAAAATTTATGTGTAAAATATTCAAAATAATTATCTGATTAATAATTAATAGATGTGTGCAACATTCTATTTGAGGGGGACAAAAAGAAATTTCCATTTCAAATTTTTATTTTTTATTTTTTATTTTTTTTACTCCTTTAATAGATTTTACTTATTTAAGATACACACCCTCTGGCATTTTAAAACTCCCCTCTCAGGCAATATCTTTCAAAAATAAATTTTTACACCGCCTGGAGGGTGTTTTTATTTTTTGTTAGTAATCATCTTATTATAATGGAGATTGTGTGTTTTTCTGTCTGTAACCGAAACTACATTACTAATCGAGTCACAATTCACATAGTTATTTACATCACATTCTCCATGATTTGATTTAAACCTCAATTATTAATAAAATTATCTTACATTATTAATACTGTTGACCATATCTACATTCTAATAACATGCAATTGTATTTATATATACTACAAAATGGCGGTTTGCAGTGTGAATGGGAAGGCTAATTTACATATTAATATTAAAAATGTGATTTTAATAAATATGTGCTTAGTATTATTGATTTTTAATTATTTGGTTTTATCTTAATGAATATTATAAAAAGTCTCGGGAATAAATCTTAAAAGAAATCCATTAACAATATTAACTGTAATTCTATTCTTTACTTTATTACTATTTTTACTCTTTAACCTAATTTAACTAAATAGTTAAATTATGAAAATTTAGCAATGAAAGACGGGAGTGAAGAAAAAGCAAGTTTTAGTTGTTCCCTCTCTGTTTCAAATCTTTTTATCATCATCTTATTTAGTTTCATTAGTCTTTTTAAGTTAACATATTTTATTACATTAAAATTTAAATACTTGCACCCGGAGGGTGCATATATTTGCTAGTAATAATAATAATTGTTTAGGAATAATTGTTTTGTTTTTTTTCTTCTCTTAGCACATATTATTGGGATCTATAACTGACTTAGAAATGGTCACAATGAACCAAGTTCAAATTCAGGACAAGGCTATTTGTATTTCACATAGCACTTAATACCCTTGGGAAAGGTATGAATGCAATTGTTCTCCCACCAGGATGCAGTTATATTCTGATATTTAACACTTTTGCTTTAAAAAAAATACTATGGCAAGTAAATATGTTATATTTTCTATCTGGGTATCTACTCCAGTAATCAGACCCAGCTATGGGTCAAATAGTGCTGCTACTGTTCTTCTACAAATATTGCTTTGGCATTAAATAACCCATTATGGTTGATATGCCATTAAATAAAAAAACAAACAAAAATCAAGAATTCAACATCTTTGCAGATTTTTATTCATTAAGTTATCAGTTTTAACATTTAAAAAAATCTACAGATACCAAAAATCAAAGGCCCCAAAATCCAGTGTTTGTTGCATTAGGAATAATAAAATTATAAAGAAAAGAAATTAGTAAAAAAGACTTCAAACAGCAAAAAGTAATAAAATCAATTAGTTCATTACTTTGCAAAATAGCTGCTGTTTGACCACTTACCTCTAATCTTAAAAACTATCCAAGTAAGATGAGCAATATCCTGATCATGGTGGAGGGGTTGGGTAAATTAATACTGTCCAGCATTTTTTTTATGACATAAGAGATAAATGATGATTGGAGATTGATTTTATTCTCATGTATAACACATCAGATTTTTGGATGATTGATTTGATTGTCATGTCAACCTGTCTAGGGTTATTTCATGCCCAGAGGTTAGGGAATTGCATTCATTGTACATACAGATTTACACCTTTATGTCATCATTTCTTTATTTTAAAAAAATTTTAATTTTAATTTAAACTTTTTTTATTATTGAGTCGGAATAATTTTTAAACAGATCTATTTGACTCTTAGACAGGACTCTAACAGGTGCTATTACTTCAGGTTAAAGTGGGCTTGGGAGTAATGGCAAAGAAGGAGTACTCTCTACACCTCAGATCTCCAGATTACCAGATGTCATATCCCTGACATCATTTTTGGTGGAGTCTTACCCCTTGCAGGGGATACAGTCAAGATGTCATATCCCTGATATCATTTTTGGTGGAGTCTTACCCCCTTGCAGGGGATACAGTCAAGATATTCTGAGCCCCACCGACATGCTGATTTCAATTATTACCTTCATTTGGTTTCTTGATCTAAAAATATTGCAAACTGCCTGCATATTCAAATGGCATATCTTTCCACTTTTCTTTACTGATATATCTGATTTCTATAAAGAAAATATAAATCATTTACTAAGCATAGTGCACCCAG
>CM042161.1:61956173-61968673 GCA_023376005.1 Doryteuthis pealeii | reverse complement strand
GACTATAATGCTAAATCTCAAAGTCTTTTGTTATTTCTTTACTTATATTATCTGAGGGTCGGCTGAAATGTTCATACGCTACCCAAGATACTTTGATGGTATGTGACCAAATGTTTATATTTCAACATATTCCTCATTGCGATCTACGCACCTCTTCCATCGGTCTCAGTACTTGGATCCCCTTGGTAAAAACGTCATCAACAGAAAATATGACGTCATCATATAATCCTTTTAACCTACCCTCGCAAGATAAAAGATTTCACTGATAGCTGAGATAATGACATATTTTAACGGCCGCCGCTGGTGTTTGAACCGAGTAAAAATCAGGCATATTTATGAATATACGCATATATCCAGATGTATATATAAAGGTATACATTTTTATGCCTACCCACTCTCTCGTTCTCGCATATATTCGAACACTTAAAAATTCTCTGTATTTTGACAGTTTTAACTTCAAATATCAATATTTTTACTCTGATGAAGGCCGTTATTCTTTGTATGCTTAATATTTTATAATTTTCTATTATTATTTTAATTTTATTTTATATCTAAAATAACAATAAATAGAAAACATGTGTACATGAACAAACTCCTGGCCGAAACACGTGTTAGTAACTCTATAAATTTATTTTATCCATGCAACATTTTCTTTCCTTTATTCATTTTCCTTTCAACAATATCGTTGGATTCTTTTTCCATATTCAACTTATATATATTCACACAATTAGGTAAAATTATTAGGTTCTCTCTTTCTCATATATATGATATATGCACACACATCTCGAGAAACTATTTTCTCTCTCTCTCTCTCATATATTATATATATATATATATATATATATATAATATGTGTGTGTGTGTGTGTGTGTGTGTGTGTAAAAAATATATGCATTTATGTCTGTATATCAGATGAAAGTAAGTTTTTACATAAGTTGAAAAATAAAGAACTGAATAGCAACTATCTCAGGGAAATATTTTTACGTCTTGGAGTGAAAATATAATTGAATATATATATATATATTACTAATCTGTTTTCTCTCTCTCTCTCTCTCTCTCTCTCTCTCTCTCTCTCTCTCTCTCTCTCTCTCTCTCTCTCTCTCTCTCTCAAAATGTGATTATGTAATATGATATGAATATCAGTGATTTGGTAAAGATGATCATATTTTTGTCCGATTTCGTCAATGTAATATCTTTATATATATATATTTTTTGAAACTTTCAGCTTCAGTAAAAATATAAGTTGTTGCTGACAAAGATAGAATTTTACTTAGCCCCTAGGATTATTAAGTTAGTTTAATTTTATTTTTAACTGCACAATTTTGTGCTTGCAGTTTGGGGGGGGGGGGAGGAATAATCTTTGATCGTGTTATTTTAAGCTGCCATTATTCAGATTCCTATGTGGTAAAAGGCATTGACAGACTGAATAAATAAATAAATATCTTTCAATCGTTCTGTGAAGTCATAAACGTCCAAATTTAAACTATCAAACCTTTCCTTTGGCTTGTTATTCCATCCAGTACATTTTTCATCCTTACTCAGGTGTCGGATGCATCTCTGTACGGCTGGGGTTCCCGACCAGGGGTGCTCGCACCACCTGGAGGTGCGAGCATCATTCCAGGGGGTGCGAGAAGCGTCCGTTCAAATTTAGATTAAATGTTTTTCTTTTGTAATTAATATTATTTATATTTCCGTTTCTTTATTTCAGATTATTATTATTATTATTATTATTATTATTATTATTATTATTATTGTTTAGAGAGTGAAGTATATATGATCTTTTGATAAAACTGTAGTATGGATTCACATTCTATATTTCTGAATATAAATATAAATTGTAGGGGTGTGAGGTCAGGGCAACACTCTTTTAAGGGTGTGGGAATAGAAAAAGATTGGGAACTACTGCTGTAAGGAAAGATACTCTTCTTCTGGCTGCAATGTTGGCGGGGCTTAGAATACACTCCCTGTATCCGCTTCAGAGGGACAAGACGCCCCCACCCCCTAAAAACAAGGTGTTTCCTGAGTATGACACTAAACTGCATCTGATGGTGGGGCTCCAATGTGAAGACTATGGGATACCCCTTCATGACCATTACCCACAGGTCTACTCTGAACCAGAATTGAAGTACCTGTTAGAAGTGGGGTCCCATCTATTGTTAAAAAACGTGGTCAGCTGAATGGATTTTAATCACATTAATGACTCAAGTTGCAATTTTTTACAGAGAAAATATAAAAATCACAAACTTTAAATTTTCAAAACATATTTACTCCACTTAAAAAAAAATGACGGAGTGGGTGGATAAATTCATACAGAGATATACATGCATATATTATGGCATAATTTGGAGTTGAAGCTGCGTGGTGTAATGGTTAGAGTCGTAGGAAATGGACTCGTTGATCCGAGTTCAAATCCTGGACGAGACTGTTTGCATTTAACATAGCGCTAATACCTGTGAGAAAGGTATGTATCCAACTGCTCTGCCTACAGCTATGGGTAAGGCTGGGCTCTTTAACCTTGATTAGGTAACCAGTATAGGAGGAGGAAAACTCAGAATTAAAACCTGTTACATTCCGTTTGATAAATTGACTTTTTGTCCTGCTCGTGTGGTGGGGTTGGTAAATATATATAGTGTAAGGTTCAAGGTTATATATATAAATTATAACTGGTTGAAACAAAAACTCCGACAAGGGTGTTAAACATATAACATAATGGACTTTAATAAAAGAGACATTTATGACATGAAGTACATATACATGAAACAAGATACATAGTGGATAATATACGTACATAGATACATAAGAAGAGTTACATAGAATATATGTTTAGTTATGGAGAGTCCATAGACTAAGGTCACATACTAGTGTGTGTAATGGGGGCCGAAGCCCCCTCACGAGAAAGTGTAAACATAAATGTCTAACCCATTGTAGTCACGTCCCGAGAAGCAAGAGAGTGAGAGTTTGAAACCGGCGCTTAAATACAACAGACCCCTGGTGGTCAAACCGGGAACCCAGAGGGAAGATAACTCTTCCAGATTCAAGGGAAAACAATCCAACAATAGTATAACATAATGTGGCTAACGAAAGCCAAAATCAGCTGAACTTCTCGCCTATGTAACATTTGATGTCCTGTTGTATATAGCTTCCTTAAATGGTTAAAATTGCAAATCGTTGTTGTTGTATCCCGAGATGTAGGATAAACAGAATTGATAATAAAAACAGGGAATAAGTTAACAATAACAATATTTGTTTTATTTATTCTCACTGACAGGGAATACAGTGGGATGGTTTTGGATTCAGTTCAGCTTGATGTAGGATACGCGTGTGTCACGTACCGGGCTCGGTTCTTGTCTCTCCTGTCAGTATTTTGTTCTCCTCCTTTTTGGAGAGTTTCCGGTTCGAATCATTAGGGGGAGGTAACTCTCCCTAACAGTCGTCAAAATTAAAACGGAAAAATTTGGATCAAGACACGATTTATGTTATTTTTAACTTAAATTTTAACCGTTAGTTGTGTTTAAGGAAAAAGAGAGATTAAATAAAACAAATGAATGATAAGTCTAATCAGAATTAATAAATATATACGAACAAAAAACGTACTTTCTATTTCAATATTACAGGCGACGCGTGCTTTTCTTAAGTTTGGATGACCAAATGTTTAATAATCCGTGTTTTTAATGTTAATAAATTCTCGGAAAATATTCATCTCCCTTAAAAAATAGTTCTCTTGTGGCCCTCTGTAGGAAAATAACGTCCAATGAAAAACGGTTAAAAACACAACTAACGGTTAAAATTTAACTAAAGATAACATAAATCGTGGCCTTAGTAATAATTAAATGCATTAAAATCTATGCCCAAGCATAGGGGAGGGGGGGCTCGTGTTGTTGTGGCTAACGTGCTGGACTGCGACACCGTAATAAGCGAGTTCAAACTCCAATCACGCTATTACGTTCACTTTCGGACTAATATCTCACAGCTATGGATTAAATAGTACCACTCCTGTTCTTCTACAAGGATGGCTTTGGCATTAAATAACCCACGATGGTTGATATGGCGTTAAACAAAGAAACCAAATCAGTATAAATGGTATCATTTGAACTCGTCTCTTCCTTTGGTAACTAAATAAAAGAAAACGATAACTTTTTGTTGTTTTCCAATACTCAATAAAAAGAGTGGACATGATATGGTTTTCTTTAAAAACATCTGAAAAAGAATAACAAAAAAAAAAAGGATTTTTCAGTTTTACGAAACCGGAAGTAACAGTTCTACTATTGTTTCCGCCAATAAAAAGGTTGTTGGAGTCTCTTTTTGTGTGCTAACATCTGACTGAGGTATAATGTCGAATTCATTACAGTTACCTTCTTGAACAATTCTGACAATCAGATAGTTACCAATTTTGCTTTGTAATATTGTAACATGTATTTATTCCCAACTCCACAGTAGCAGGATGTGACACGGGGTTAGTTTAATGTGTGAACCCCCAAGAATACAAGTCTCCTTAGTAGACAGGTGCAAAATGTTCATCAACTCACTAGCAATTACCCTGAGATAAACTTTGTGGAAAGGTTGGGAACTTTTTTTGGTTAAACTTGTAAATCGTCGTCAAAATTAAAACGGAAACTTATTTGGTGGTGATCCATGACAGTTTAACTACAGTGTATGAATTAACTTTTTTGCAAATTGGGTTACGGTTTAGGGATTAAGGTTTTAGGGATTACTTATTGCTTTAAAAAAATCAACAACAGAAGAACCCAAATTACTATACATTTAATGTTGAAAAATATTTTTTTTAAACCAAGTTTAATTGAAATTATACATTGCAATACTAACACAAAAACAAACCCTGAGACTAATGTGTCTACCGTTGGATTCAATAATTAATTTCAATGGTTAATTAAATGTATAGTAATTAGGGTTTTTGTTGTTTTTTAAAGCAATTAAAAACAATTTTAATCCCCAAACCCCTAAACCGTAACCCAATTCGCAAAAAAGGTCATTCATACACTCTAGTTAAACTGTCATGGATCACCACCAAATAAGTTTCCGTTTTAATTTTGACGACGATTCTGTGTGTCTGTGTGTGTGTGTGTGTGTATCAGTGTTGGTATTATTTATTTACTAATTCTGACACAAGGCTAGAAGTATGGTGCACTCAGTGAGAATCGAGCCCCTTAATAATGGTCTGCTAATCTAGCTCGCTAACAATTACACCACGTGTATTTATCCGTATGTAAACTCAGTCATGGATCACAACCAAATAAGTTTCCGTTTTAATTTTGACGACGATTTGCAAGTATAATCCTTTTTTTTTTTTTGTCTAATCCAAATGATAAAATTAAGTGGATTGTGTTTTTTAGAAATGTCTTTAAACTCTTCATGTCCCGAGTATGATGCTAAACATCATCTAGTGGTGAGGTTCCTGTTCTGGGTCTAGGAGGCGTGTGGAGTAACCCTTCATTGCCATTACTCCCGGCTCCATTCTGAGTGGTAGTACCTGTTAGGGTATCATCTGTGGGTTAAATAGATTAACAAAAAAAAAAACGAGTTTAAAGATGGGTTAACAAAAAAATGGGAAAACCGTAAATCCTTGAGTATAGTCCCCACTTGAGTATAATACGCAGGGGATTTTTAGGCGACTGTACCTCTGTAAAAATGTGTCTGAATAAACATTGCCGGGCAGCAAATAGAGACTCGGACATTGCTTAGAAAATATTTTTCATTTTTAACCTCCTATATAGTACGCACTAGAGATTTTGACCTTAAAATTTTGCGGATTATACTCAAGGATTTACAGTACACAACAAGAAGGAATAAAACCAAAACATCTTCGGCAGAAAATAATCCAAGGGTTTACATGCTGTAAAATCCAACCAACCAACGTAAACGTCTTCTTGTCTTTTGAAGGAAAAATCAACCATTTTCTGCTCTCTAAATTCCATCTTGTCTATATCTTTTACGTTTTTAATCTTCTTTTTTGACATTCTATTTATCTACGTTTTATATAGAAGTCATTAGCTTCTCATTTTGTCCTTAGAATTATTTCTGCTTTTTTCTGTTTTTAATAGGAACATTCAGATCCGACAAATTCTTCAGTTTTTAATCTCTTTCATCTCAACCAGAAGTAAACTATATTGGCACTTTCAATATATCTCAACGTCAGACTAATTTTAGTCGTTCAAGCAGCATGCCCAGCTCCAAGTGTCATAAAAATGTCGGTCAAAAAAAAAAAAAAAAAAAAAAAAAAAAACAGACAAAAAGTGCATTTCGCATCTTAAATCCCAAGTCTTTAGAAAGCAATTTGAACAGGGCAAATATTTATTCCAACAATTTCACACTAGATTTTCTGTTGATCAATATTAGTAGACGATTGTCAGCTTTTGGATAATTGTTGCTTAATCATTTAATATATATATATATATAATATATATATATAATAAAGAAAAGTATATATATATATATATATATATATTATATATATATATATAAAGAAAAGTATATATATATATATATATATATAATATATATATATATAAGAAAAGTACCTTTTTTGCACTGAATGTAAGCAGAACAAATATATATTTGGAAATTGATAGCAGCAGGCACTGGAATGTATATATATAAAATGCTGGATTACATTCCGTTGATTTTTTTTTCTGGTGGGTTGCTCCGTGAATCTTAGAATTACTTTCCCTGGATCTTAGCATTTTTTTTTTTTTTTTTTTTTTTTTGCTTGCTTGCTTGATTTTTTCCCCTCTCCATTTTGTCGTTGATACAATGGATAATTATCAACATGAACGAGCAAAGCAAAATGGCAAACTCAAATTAATCCTTCTTTCAGTTATTGTCATTTTAGAATTAGAGTAAAGAAGTGTGATGGTCACATCGAAATAAAAATCATCTCGAATTTATTTACCCAACCCCTCCATACCAAGGTCAAATTTTAAGCGGAGTACATCTGGCTTGAATCCAGAGTATAAAATAACCCTACAAGGATTGACATGCCATAAAAATAGGTATTATCTCTCTCACCATCTGTTCTTATCAGTCCTTGCTCCACTTTACTTAAGGTAGACGGGTGGTTGAAGAGGACCCCTCCGATCAATCGAATAGTCACGTCAAGCCCTAGCACCTACATGATTTTCCTGACCATATTGCCCTTATGACAACACCCAACCTTTTTTATCATATATATATTTACCAACCCCTCCGCACGAGCAGGATGTCATACAAGATCAATTTCTTAAGCGGAGTTTAACAGGTTTGAATTCAGAGTTTTCCTTCTCCTAGACTGGTTGCCTAACCAAGGTTAAAGAGCCCAGTCTGCCCTATATTTATCCATAGCTGGAGGGAGAATTGGATTCATACCTTTCACAAGGGTATTAGCGCAAAGTGAAATGCAATTACCACATCCAGGATTTGAACTCGGGGCGACGAGTCCATTTCCTATGACTTTAACCATTACACCACGCGCTTCCTTCATATATGTGCTAGAAGGTCGTAATATCTTGGGTGGGACGTTAAAACGGCATCTAGTGGTGAGGTTCCAATTCTGGAACTCTGGAGAGAGTGAAGTACACCTTCATCGTCATTACTCCTGGGTTCACACTGACTTTGAGTGGTAGTACCTGTTAGGGTTCCATCTATGGGTTTAATTGATAAAAAATGAGGTTTTTTTTTGAAGTGTTAAAAAGAGTTTTTAAAATTGTATACCCAACAATAAATAAGATAAAAATGTCTTCAGCATAAAATAACCCATCGATTGCCATGCCGTAAAATCCAATCAACCCATCATTGCTCATGGCAAGTCATCTAGACGGCATTCAATATCCGGTGTATCCCGGTGTAGGAGTCTATAGGAGTACATCCCTTATTAGTTCGTCCTTGCTTCTCCAGTAGTGTCCAGAATGCCTTCTTGGTCTCACTTGGATATGTGATAGGGGGCAAGTACAACTGCGTTCTTGCAACTATTGTTTTGTTGAATACTGCTTCCGGGATTTGTTCAAAACCGGACGCAGTATTCTTGTGTAGTCTCCATCTAGTCCAAGTGCTTCGGCCATAAAGTAGTACTGACACGTCAACTGCTTTGAAGAATTCCGATTTTATTTTATCTGAGAGGTCAGATTTAAAACATACACTTAGGAAAATATGAGAGAGAGAGAGAGAGAGAGAGAGAGAGAGAGAGAGAGAGAGAGAGAGAGAGAGAGAGAGATTAATGTAAACCTTAATTTATCAGAAAGGAATTAATTTCGGCTATCTTCGCCTCATCACATCTGATTTCATAATATAATCCCTATATGTAAAAATATGCACATACACCGATATTTATATGTATATAAGCAAAGTCTTTATATGTACGTTTGAATTCTCGATTTTGGTTGAATCCTATCACGGAAACACTTGATACCATTCATATATATATATATATATATATATATGTATATACATACCTTAAAAAATAAATTAATTTCGTATTTATTGTCTGTCTTTGTCTGTCTGTCTGTCTATATATATATATATATACATATATATGAGAGAGAGAGATAATAGTATTAAATATATTTTATAAATAAATACATTTTTTTTAGTATATATTGAGAGAAATTAGGGGTTGCTGCAGTTTCACAGTGTATATAGACGAGCCGTCACTGCTGCCAACCACAAATGGCTTGAACTGCTTCGGTCACATGAAATACTAGCTGCAAACTAGTACGTACCAAAATATTGCAAACATTTTGACTAACCCTAGTATATAAAATACACTTACTCTCTTAGGAAAAAGAAGCAGGAAATGTACTTTTCCAAAACGAAGAGATGAAAAAAAGTGGCCAAATTACGTTGCAGACAGATAAATTAAGATCTACTCTGTCAAATGATTAAAATCTCTTAAGAAGATATTATACAAGTAATATTGATATACTATTATTTTTTTTAAAGCCTAATTTCCTCAAGTCCGCCTTGTCAGCGAGGCTTAGAATACGCTGACTGCAGGGCCTCCTCCGAATCTATGATACGGGGTTCCTATTCTACTACATGTCAATTTTTATCAAGTAGTATTTATTCAATATACCGTAAATCCTCGTGGATAACCCGCACTTTTTCCCAAAAATCTAAAGGTGAAAATCTCTAGTGTGTACTATATAAGAGGTTAAAAATGAAAAATATTTTCTAAGCAATGTCCGAGTCTCTATTTCCTGTCCGGCAATGTTTATTCAGACGCTTTTTTTTTTCACATATACAGCCCCCTAAAAATCCCCTGCGTGTTATACTCAAGGGCGGACTATACTTGAGGAATTACGGTATATGAAACCTGCCTTTCTGAGGCCCCAAGCAGGCTTGGACCGCTTCGATTGCGTGATTTGGGAGTAGTTCGCGCCGGCCCTGGCTGACATGGTGTTTTTTTTTTTTTTAATTAAGAACAGGTTCTCTCACTGCCACTCTCTGGCAAAAGAAAATAGTGGTTGAAAACACCTGATTTTAGCTAGGAGCCGGTTCTTAGAACTAATGAAATTCTAAGACAGTTAAATTTGGTGGAGGCAGCTTGATTGTAATGTTTTCAAATTTGGGTACGTTAATTGTATGCTTATATGATTGAGTTAATGCCGCTAAGTACAAGAATTTGATAGAACATGTTGTACCAATATTACGAAATACTTGGTGTGAAAACCCTGTTTTCGTGCAGGATAATGCTCACTGCCATAAAGCAAAGCAGGTTTATTGTTTTTTTTCCTGAAAAACCAAGGAATAAATGTTATGGATTGGCCAGTTTAAAGTCCTGACATGAATCCCATAGAAAACTTATTAATAACTTTAGGACGAAATGTCATGGTTAGAAATCTATCAAATATTGAAGATTTGTGGGAATAAAATAAAACTAAAATCAAATTAATATTAAAAAAACAACAAACTTCCATGGGCCTTCACCGGAAGAACATTCAGCGCATGTGCGACAAAAAGGACTGACACCCCACCCCAAAAGAATATCTCGGCTATTTCAAGTTTAGGGTGTAACTGGGTCTAGTCGCTCCTACTAGCCAGGGAGATATTCCCTTGCTAAAGGCGACTATGACTCGGTCAATAAAGCCTAAGTCATAAAATTACCTCCTGCCTTTTTCGTTCTTTAAATTCCTTCTTTTCAGCGTGACAACCAAATGAGATGGGGTAAAAAGTGAAAACCCCTAAGAACACGCAACCAAAATATCCAGCTACATTTAAACCTTAAAACCCTCAAAACCTCTTCCTACCCCATAGATGTCCTGGGAATGCTGATGGTGAGGTTCCAGTTCTGGAGGTTTGGGAATGTGGAGCACCCCTTCATCACCATTGCTCCCTGGTCCACTCTGACCCGGAGTGGTAGTACCTGTTAGGGTCCCATCTATGGGTTAAATAGAAAAACATGAGTTGATAAACAATTGTATTATCAAATATTAAGAATTGATTTATTTCAAAACTTTATCGGCATTAAATGACCCACTGAGTTTGATATGCCGTAAAACAAACCAAACCAAACCAAACCAGACTTACCCCATAGATCTATGGAAAAAGTTACAGGAGGAATGGGCTAAATTTACAGTTGAATTATATCGAAATTTAGTGAAATCCTGTGGATGCTGATGTGCAGAAGTGATTCAAAACAAGGGACTTAGCACTATATATTGATGAGATTATTATTTTTTTTTTTTTTTGCATTTGCTTGTCCGTTTTTATTTTTTTATTTATTTTTTATTTTTATGAAAACATTGTTTTGTTCCTCAATTTTGGACAGTCGATATTTGAATAGATTTAAATGTATCATTATTCCCTCCCCTGCACACCCACACCCACACCGAATAACTTAAAAAGGCACAACTAAACTGCCAGTTATCTACATTTAGTCAAGATTCAGAAAAAACTGTATTTGTATTTTTTGAGAAATCGAAGTTTTAATTCTTGTTCCTTAATTTTGGTTGCTTCTGTATAATGGAAGAAAAAAATTAGTATAAAAATAGATAAGAGAAAACAATCTTTAAAGTGGATTATTTACATACTTGCAGGACCTGTGGATATACCACAGTATGATAATGTAATTATTGTAACGTTTGATATGTTTACTTCAGAGTTATTGCGAAATAGTTCAATTTGTAACAAGTATGATAATCTTGATTTCAATCGCTCACTCTTTATTTATTTATTTATTTTAGATCTTTTCCTTCTTTTCATCTTTTCACTATCTTCAATTGAAATAGATTAGCGTTATTGCTTCTGCGCGCCCAACACTTCTCTCTATCCTTCCACTACTCTCTTTGTTTCTTATTATATTTTTCTGTGTAGCATGTCGTTTTTATTCCTTTTCTTTCTTTATGATAAAAACGGTCCATTGTTTAGCTGAGGTAACGACACTCATAACAAAGGAGAATTCGACGGATAAGCGACACCATAAAATCAGGATTTACATTTTTGCATTTCATCTTGGACAATTTGGATTATCTCATTTTTAACCAGAGGGAGTTGAAAGATGATAACGGTCGTAAAATTAAAGAACAAACATATTAATTAGTATTAATTGTATTATTCGGACTATTGTCCTCATCTTCATTGTTATTTGTACAACGTTTCGGACGATATGCCCTCCGGCCTTCTTCAGGTATTTCTTGTCGGACTCGGGAACCTTCTTGTCGTAATCGGGAACCACCACGGAACTTTGAACCTAACCCATTATTCAGTCCACGGGGATATCCTGTTCTCATTCTGCTAACCATAGCTGGGATACAGGTGTCAAGCTGTGTTAATTATTATTCTATGTTACTGCTGGCCTTGACCAGGACAATAGTCCGAATAATACAAATAATACTAATCATCAAGCCTCATCTAAAAAAAATTCAGAGAAAGCGTATTAATATATAGATTAGTTAGTACCGGTGAAAAAATGTATCAAATATTTTTAAAAGAGGAAGTAAATAAGATTTTCACGTGTATTTACCGTTGAAGTTTTTAATTTTCATTGTTGTTGGTTTTATAATAACACAATGTCTGCTTAAATTATATAATCAAAACGGATATTACTAATTATTCCAATATCACCCATGAATAAATTCAGCCCTAACTTTTTTAAAACTAATGATAACAAGATTTTATTAATTCAAGTGGGATATTATACAATCAAAAAGGAAATCATTAAGTATTACCGTATCACACAGAAATAAGTACACTCTAGGTATACCCAAAATGGTCCTAAAATGCGTTTTTGACAAAATGACTGCAGAAAATAATTTACCAAAAATCAGGGAATTATCGGATTTTAATGAAATTTTCAGTGTTTATTTATCAATGAATGATCTTTATAATGCATTATTTATTTTATTTCAAAACTTTCTTATTTTTTTCAGGTCACTTAATTTTGAAACCCCCCCCCCCCCCATGTTGGGGGCGTAACATTTTTTCGAGTTGGTCTTATACTGTACTAATTACAGTATAAATAAAGAGATAAAAGACCGAAGTTATGAATAGAAACAAAAAAAAATTTACGATGG